>JAOWCC010000019.1:75878351-76362459 GCA_030867875.1 Actinernus sp. WN-2022
ATTGAAAGTGGTTCACATGCTAATTTTATTAATTTGTTAGGTATATCGATTGAAGCTTTATTTTCTTTTAAACCTGAGAATAATTCACAGACCTGTGATAAGTAAACAGGAGACATGACGAAGCTTGACACTGGGGAATTGTGAATATAGCTAGTTGGATCTTCATCCGAATATTCAATGACACTAGCTAAACTTGGGCCAACATTAACAAAATGATTATTAAATTGATTTGCTATATCCAATTCATTAGTATAGGTCTTGTTATTTCTTAATAATCTTGTTGGATATATCTGTCCTTTTGTTTTTCGCTTAATTAAAGTTCCGATTAATTTCCAGGTGGCTTTTAAATCCCCTTTACACCTTTCGAAATTTATATTATAATATTCTTTTTTACTCTGTGTTCTTATCTGATTTAATTTATTAGCATACTTTTTATATTGATTTACCTTTTTTATATCATTAGAGTGAAAGTGTGTATAATACATTTTTTGTTTAGTTTTTATTGATTTTAATATTCCATTTGTTATCCATGGTTTTTTAAACTGTTTAAGTTTACTTTTTGGTGTCACTTTATATGGAGCATGTTTATTAACAATTGCGGCTTTTATTGTATTTATTGTGATAAGTGTTGTTTCATTAAGATCTTTGCTATTATCGATAATATTTTTCCAATCTATTATTTTAATATCACTTATATAGGCCTCTTTGTTAAATTTGCTGAAATCTCTAAAATAACGTTTTTCTTTGTCTCTTCTTGTTGATGTATTAATTATGCAGAAAATAGGTAAATGATCTGATATATCGAAAAGGCCTATTCCTGAAAAAACCTGTTCGATAGAATGATTTGTGTATATGTGATCAATCAATGTTCTAGTGTGGTCTGTTAATCTTGTTGGTTTTGTTATAATAGGTAGAAAATTATTCGCATAAAGCATATCTAAATATTTTTCTGTTGGTAAATGGCTAGTAAATTTAAAGAAATCAATATTTATGTCACCTAATATATATACTTCGTATTTACATTGATTTAAATGTCTAAGCAACTCTTCCAATGTTTCCGTAAACCGCTCTATATTTGCTTTCGGGTGCCTATATATACAACCAATTATTAAATTGTTTTTATTGTGGCCACGGTCTATTTCGACCCAGCAGGATTCGACAAGGTCTATATTAATTTTAATATCAGGCCTAGGAATAGTTTTAATATCATTAGCTACATATATTCCAGCACCACCTGCTGCTGTTGACGAATCCGTATGAAAAAAAGTATATATCAGTATTTGAAACGGAATTAATATTCAATCTAGTTTCAGTGACAGCCACAATATCAGGTTTTTTTGAGAGACTATATAGCATGTCATTTAAAAACACTAAGTTCTTCGATAAGCTCCTTATATTGCAGTGAAATAACGCGAGAGAATTTGCTCCTACTTTGTCTAAAACACTATTTATTTTATCTATTGTACAATAATTAGATACGGGAGTATTAAGCATAATATCTGAATCAATCTCATCAAATTTATCAGGATTTAACAATAATTCATTAAAGTCTGTGTTAAAATCCAGTTCACGCGACCAAGTGCCGAGTACGGCACTGAGTTCTTTATCAGTTAAGTTAAAATAAGGCAAATATTCTAATTCACTAATACTTGACATTGTTCTTATAAATGTTTATCTTGGTTAAAATAACAAAACGTTCAGTCATTTGCATTGCAGATCCGTTCTAGTTGTTTTCTACAAAATCTTCAAATTCCTCGACTCTTGTAAATCCGTATATCTTAGAAGTATCTGATTCTCTAAGTAATATCTTACCATTTACGGTCCACAAATACTTGAAATGGTGATCTCTTCTGAAGGAGTTGATCCGTCCAAAGAGACGCTTTCGATAGGCTGTGAGCGATTCGTTAATATGAATATCCGCCGCTTCCGTTATGCTTTTCCCAAATTCTTCGGCGATTAATGGGAGGTCATTTGTTGTTTTAGCGGCAAGTTTTCCTTTCCTCTTGTAGAACTTATCTTTCATCTCTCTGTGTACGAATTTAACAATAATTCTATCCTTCACCTTCTTAGTAGGTGGTAGTCTATGAGCGATTAACTGGCCCAACTCCACGGCTATTCTTTTAGGGTCGTCTTCTGGTGGAATAGGAACGCCGGTGATTTCAATGCTGTCTCTCCTACTGTATTGCTGCATTTCATCCAACTCAACTGCAATTCCATTCGCTGTCTTCTCCAGCTCTGTCATCTTTAAGCCGTGTTGCTTGGTTTCTTGTCCAACTTCATTTACCTGTTTTTTTGTAGATTGAAGCGCTTCCATTATGTTGTCTTGAAATTTAAGGAGACAGACGTCCAAAAAGGAGCGGTTAGGTTAATAGGTATTTCACCTTAAACTGACAGCTTTCTCATCTTACGATGCCCTGGGATCTCGATCCGACCACTGAAAAGTCGTCTTCGACATTACTCGCAAAGCCCACACGATTCAGGCAATAAATAATGTTTACTATACAAGGCCTTCAAAGAAGTTACGGAAATAATATTACCAGAAAGTAATTATAAGTCAACCTGCGCCAAATCGGCACTCAAAGCCCTATCTTACGGTGGCCCACAAGGGCAATACAAAAATATATATGCCACTACAAAAATATAAGTCCCCGTACGAAAATGTTTCCCAGTACAAAAATATAAGTCCCAGTACAAAAATATAAGTCCCAGTACAAAAATATAAGTCCCAGTACAAAAATATAAGTCCCAGTACAAAAATATAAGTCCCAGTACAAAAATATAAGTCCCAGTACAAAAATATAAGTCCCAGTACAAAAATATAAGTCCCAGTACAAAAATATAAGTCCCAGTACAAAAATATAAGTCCCAGTACAAAAATGTTTCCCACTACAAAAATATAAGTCCCAGTACAAAAATATAAGTCCCAGTACAAAAATATAAGTCCCAGTACAAAAATATAAGTCCCAGTACAAAAATATAAGTCCCAGTACAAAAATATAAGTCCCAGTACAAAAATGTTTCCCACTACAAAAGTTTCCCAGTACAAAAATGTTTCCCACTACAAAAGTTTCCCACTACAAAAATGTGTCCCACTACAAAAGTTTCCCAGTACAAAAATGTGTCCCACAACAAAAGTTTCCCAGTATAAAAATGTGTCCCACTACAAAGGTTTCCCAGTACAAAAATGTGTCCCACTACAAAAGTTTCCCACTACAAAAATGTTTCCCACTACAAAAGTTTCCCAGTACAAAAATGTTTCCCACTACAAAAGTTTTCCAGTACAAAAATGTGTCCCACAACAAAAGTTTCCCAGTATGTAAGACGTGGTCTTGGGTTTTTACTAGTGGTTTATTCATAAACAATAAGCCATATACAACTGAGGATCTCGTACGAGTTCTAGCCGACCGTCTCAGTAGTTTTACTGCCACGTGTAGACACTCAAGCGTGACGTGTTCTGATTGGCTGTGGTACATTAGCATATACAAAATGGTAGGTAAAACAAGTCACGCAACTTGTTACATCTTCCTTTTTCTAACCGAACAAACATACATGTAACATAAAATAATATCTACAGTCTCTAAACTGATGACATAGTCAAGGGATGTGATAATCCTTATGCCACTCTGGGGCTTTGCCCTTCCGTGCTGATCGTCTCAGGGTGGTTGGTTCACGGCTCGCACTAGCCGGTTCGTCTGGTGGTCCTTCCATCGGTTCAGCTGTGATATCCTGTGAGCGGTCATCGGGTACTGGGTCCTGCTGTTGTAGACCTAGATGCTGCTCACCCGTACTGACAAGCTGTCTCCGGTTACGTCTGTAGATTCCGGGACCGACCTTGACTTCGTAACTCCTGGGTCCAACTTGACCTGTGCATGTGCCTGCATCCCATCTGTTCTGCCCGGGGAGTTTCATGCGGACTGTTTCTCCAATGCTGATTGGATCCAAGGGTTTGCTATGCTTGTCGTAATAGTGTTGTTGGCGTTGCTTGACTCCAATCAGAGCACGGGTATCTTCTTCCGTTGCAAATTGTGGCTGCAGCAGAGAGCCGGCAACTGGAACAAGTGTCTTGCACCTCCGTCCCATGAGACGCTGGGCTGGGCTGGTACCGATTCCTGCAGAGGGCGTGTTGCGCCAGTCTAGTAGTGCCTGAAACTCTGACTTTCCGGCTTCCTTGCACTTGGAGAACAGTCTCTTCACTGTCTTGACAGCATTCTCAGCCTTTCCATTTGACTGGGGGTAGTGTGGTGAAGAGGTCTTGTGTTCAAACCTCCATGTTTTTGCGAACACAGCAAACTCCGCAGATGAAAACTGAGGCCCATTATCTGTGATAAGGGTGTCTGGAACCCCGAACCTAGCAAACACTGCCTTCATTTCCTTGATCACACTGCGGGACGTTGTTGTAGTTAGACGGGCTACTTCAATGTAGTTACTGTAATAGTCGCACATAACTAACAGTGTTCGGTTATCAAAGTCGCAGAGATCAGCGCAGACTTTAGCCCATGGGCGGGCGACAAGCTCATGTTGCATGAGGGGCTCTTTCCCTTGACCACTGCGATGCGCGAGACATATGTCGCACTTGGCAATGTAATCTTTGAGCTCTGTTGCCATGCGTGGCCAGTAGAAGATATCTCTTGCCCTTCGTATGCATGCTTCGATGCCTATGTGCGTTGAATGAATTTCTTCGATCAGTTGCTTGCGCATGACTGTTGGGACCACCAGTAGTTGTCCTTTAAATATCAGCTCATCCTGTATGGTTAGTGAGTCGCGCACGTCAAAGTAAGCCTGTGCGTACTCTGGTACCTCAGCTCTGTTGTCTGGCCAGCCTTGCATTATGACCGCGCGGAGCCTTTGCTGTACAGGATCATCAGCCGCAGCGTTCTTTAGCTGCTGCCATCGGTCTTCGGTCACTGGAAGCCAAGTACGATGATCGATATCCTCCAACTCTCTGGTGAAGGCGCATGTGTTGACTTCCGGAAGATACGCTCGACTCAGCGTGTCTGCAAGGTGCATGTCTTTCCCTTTCTTGTATCTGACGTGCAGACTGTATTTCTGCAGTCGCAAGAGCATGCGCTGCAGACGCGATGGAGCTGAAGACAGCGGCTTTAGGAAAATAGGCTCCAGTGGCTTGTGATCGCTTTCAATGTTGACCAGTTCGCGGCCATACACATAGGCTTCAAAACGATCACAAGCGAAGACTATCGCAAGCAACTCTTTTTCGATCTGCGCATATCGTGTTTCCGCTGGCGTCAATGCTCGCGACGCATAAGCGACTGGCTGACCGTTTTGCATCATAGCAGCACCTAGTCCTGATTGCGATGCGTCGCACTGTAGGGTCACTTCTTCGTCTATGTTGTAGTAACGCAGTACAGGGGTGCTCGTGACTGCATCCTTTAGTCTGTCAAGTGCAGTTTGTTGTGCATCACCCCAGAACCACAGAACATCACTCTGTGTCAACTCCCTTAGTGGTTTCGTGATGTCTGACAGGTGAGGGAGGAACTTAGCGAGGTACTGTGCCACTCCAAGGAGTCTCTGCACACCCGCTTTATCTGTTGGAGTTGGCATCTCAACAACGGCTCGAACTTTAGCAGGGTCCACTCGGAGTCCCTTGTCCGTCGCCGTGTGTCCAATGAATAGCACTTCTGGCTGCCTCAGCTTGAACTTCTCGTCGTTCAGTCTGACATTTCGTTCTTCACATCGCTTCAGAAATGCCAACAGGTGCCTGTCGTGGACCCGGGTTGCTTCTTCAAACGAGTCGCCAAACCCAACCGCGAGAAAATCATCTGCTACTACCTCAATGCCGTCGAGGCCTTCAATGAATTCATGCATTCTCCTCTGGAAAACCTCTGGTGCTGAGGAAATTCCAAAGGGCATGCGTTTCCACCGATAGCGGCCAAATGGTGTCTGGAAGGTCGTCAGGTAGGTTGATTCTTCCTCTAGGCTCACGTGCCAAAAGCCATTTCGCACATCCATCATTGTGAAGACCTTTGCCCCATGTAGCCGTGTTGCAATGTCTTCAATTGTTGGGAGCTGATAATTCTCTCTTTGAATGGCGCGGTTTAGGTCCTTCGGGTCTAAACAGATACGAAGTTTTCCGTTCTTTTTAGGAACGGCCACGATGGAGCTGATCCACTCTGTGGGCGTTGTCACGGGCGCTATGACTTCTTGGGCCACAAGATCATCCAGAGCATCCCTAAGCTTGGGCTTGAGCGCAACTGCAATGCGTCGGGGTGCATGCTTAACTGGCGAGACTGTCTCATCGAGTCGTATCTTATATGTGCCATCTAACTGCCCGATTCCCTCGCCGAAGACCTTCGGGAACTTTGTCAGCAGCTCTTGTTTTGTCAACACGGTGTGCTGGTCCTCTATGGCGCATACTTGGGCTTTGTCTGTCTGTGGTTTATTCAACAGGTCATTGTCTTTGTAAACAATAATGTTCATTCCTAAACATGCCTTCCGACCTAAGATTGGGCGAATCTCGTTGCTGTCCACTAGTCGGCAGTCTAGTAGACACGTAGCCTCGCCCCTCCAAACGCGTATACGTACTTGCCCGATTACCTTTATCTTCGAGCCCCCATAAGCGACAAGGGCGGCTTTGAGTGGTTTCACCTTCTCAAGCTGACTATCCTTCGATGCCATTTTGTATATGTGTAGCGGTATCACGTTACACTGGGCCCCCGTGTCTGGTTGAAAGCGAATGAAACTGCCAGATTCCAGCTTCAATGACACTAGCTGCGAATCGTCCAGTTTAATTGCTGAAATCTCTTCTGTTTGGTAGACTTCCGATTCATCGTCTTCTGGATCTTCGGTCACTTTGACTTCTTTTTGTCTACACACTGCAGCGAAGTGATTTTTCATTCCACAGTTCAGGCAGTCCTTTCCCTTTGCGGGACACGATTCCGGATTTGCCGGATGTTGATACCCGCAGTTGCCACATTTGCCTTGTCCTTGACCTTTGTGTGTCGATCTTCGTGTGTTTTTATTTCTTCTAGAGACCGACTTCGGGCGTTCTTGGTCTGTTGTTCGATTTACTTCAGATCCTGTGGTGTCACCCACGATTCTCATTTGGGCCAGCATACTCTCAGACGCATGACAAATCTCATCTGTTTTAGCTAGGCTAAGATTTGTTTCTCTTAGCAGTCTCTCTCGCACTTTGGTGTCACTTATGCCAAATATTACCCGGTCCCTGAGGATTTCTTCCGGTGTAATTGTGCCAAAATCGCATCCTTCTGCTAGCTTTCGTAGGGCGGTCTTGTACTGGTCGTACGACTCTCCAGGTTCCTGCATACGTCGATTGAACCGGTATCGTTCAAACGGGACATTCCTGCGTGGCATACAATACGCTTCAAATTTCTCGGTCACCGGGATAATCTTTGCTTCATCTCCTTCATTTGCCCAGCCTGTGAACGTAGAGAAAACCTCACGAGCTTCCTCTCCAATTACTGTGAGAAGGGTTGCAACTTGAACCTGTTCAGACTTCTTGTTCAATTCTGTAGCGAGAAGATAATTTCTCCATGCCAGACGAAATTTCTTCCATTTCTCTGAAGCGTTCGAGCTGTGTATTTCTAGAGGCGCCGGAGGCGGTAACGCAAATCCTGAGGCCATATTTTCATTCGAAATGACCAAAGCACCGTTGCTGATTTACTCTGTGTTAGTAGTTTACCGCTGCCGCCATGTAAGACGTGGTCTTGGGTTTTTACTAGTGGTTTATTCATAAACAATAAGCCATATACAACTGAGGATCTCGTACGAGTTCTAGCCGACCGTCTCAGTAGTTTTACTGCCACGTGTAGACACTCAAGCGTGACGTGTTCTGATTGGCTGTGGTACATTAGCATATACAAAATGGTAGGTAAAACAAGTCACGCAACTTGTTACACAGTACAAAAATGTTTCCCACTACAAAGGTTTCCCAGTACAAAAATGTGTCCCACTACAAAAGTTTCCCAGTACAAAAATGTGTCCCACTACAAAAGTTTCCCAGTACAAAAATGTTTCCCACTACAAAAGTTTCCCACTACAAAAATGTTTCCCAGTACAAAAATGTTTCCCAGTACAAAAATATATTCCATACATGGTGTATCTGCCTATCAATTTATCCATACTCCTTCGCGCACTCGCCCAAAAGTGTGGAGCATGAAAGCATGGCCGCTCGCATTCCAGGTTGTTACTGTCACAAGTGCGCAAATAGACTAGAAAGTACGTTTATGTTTCCCAGTACAAAAAAAATTTGGACTGCTTGTCACCAGTTTCCCTCGGTTGATACACAGGAAGCCCATCGTTTCTGGCATAACATTTCTTTTTATTTCATTTTGAAAATCTGCCCACAATGTCTTTCTCCGGATATTTATGCGTATTTGCTCTCCGTGGACCAAATTGTTCTGAAGCTGCAGAATTAACTCACGTATTGTTGGCTCAGGTGTGGCTGCTGTGCTGTCACTTGTGTGAGTTGCTTGATCCAGAGCGTGCTGACTTGTTGATTCATCCACAGGCTAACTATCCTCCCATTTGGTGTATTTGTCACTGATGTTTTAATAATCCAAGCAAATTGTGAAATAAAATACCTTTTTGACTTGATCTAGCGCGCGCTCATAATACAGCTCGGGTTTCCTGTGGCTCAGGATTGTTTACATATAGCTCGGGCTTCCTGTGGCTCATCTCGCCAACTACATAAAAAATCACGTGGTAATTCACGGCGATATCGAGTGGTACAAACTGTCGAATGATCTCCCGTCTAGAGTTCCCTGCGAAGAAATGGACAGCTGACATATTTCCCCTAATCTCCCTCGTATAGGCTGTTTTGCAACTTGACACACCACCCCGATGAAGTAGTTTTTTGGCAGCTTCCGATAAACGAACCGGAAGAAAAAATTCTTGAAGATTACAAATGTAAGCGGGAAGTTTGTTTACAAAAATATATGTCGCACGACCGCTAAACTCTCGTACTATGATTTCAGACCAAATTTTACTCCACTCTACTAGTATTACCAGGTATTACCATCAGTAAATTCAGCAAAAATACAGTTTATCAAATCATAAAAAAAAAAAAAACTAGAAAATTACCGTGTTTGTAGTGAGCTTCTCGTTCCAACAGTGCCAGGATCTTTGAAATTTCTAGTCGAGAGTGTGAAGAAGAAGTTCCACTTTCTTCCGTTTGAAGTAGTCGATAATTCCACCACAAACTGGCACAAACATTGAGAAGTTGAAGCGAATTCGCGAACCGAAGCGAAGTCCAAAGCCAAAGAGTTTGTCCGTCCATCACTTTAAACCTTGTCTAACACTAACAGTTCCAGCAAATGTCCAACATTTCCTCGTCGTTTGTCAAAGGCAAAGAAACAAATCCTGCTAAATATTGCACAGCGCCGTTAAGTGTAGAAAGCGGCCCAGAAGTTCGTCCGAGACAAAACATTCTCGGGCCAGATTCAGGAGGCCACTAATAAGTAGATCTCGGATGCAAAATGCAAACCAGCTCTCATGCATAAAATAAATTTTGCCGAGGGCGGGAATTTGGTAGCGCACGCGTTCAAAAGTTTTTTCGCGCCTTTTGTGCGAACTGAGTGAACGTTTGAACTGAACAAAAAACAATCCAAAGTGAGCAGTGAATTGGAGAAAACTGAGTGAGGGTTAGCGAGAAAACCATTGCAAAAAGTGTTCAAATACTCATATATTTGGAAGCAATCCGTTAGACTGCTACTTAAAGTATAAATCAGCTACTTGAACCGTAAAAATACAAGCAAAAAGGGAACCTTAAATGCTTGTAAAGATAATCGTCTTCGGTCTTTCGGAGTTCAAATCTGAAGAAAGTGGAACTTCTTCTTCACACTCTCGACTAGAAATTTCAAAGATCCTGGCACTGTTGGAACGAGAAGCTCACTACATACACGGTAATTTTCTAGTTAATTTTTTTTTATGATGTGATAAACTGTATTTTTGCTGAATTTACTGATGGTAATACCTGGTAATACTAGTAGAGTGGAGTAAAATTTGGTCTGAAATCATAGTACGAGAGTTCAGCGGTCGTGCGACATATATTTTTGTAAACAAACTTCCCGCGAGTCTTAATCTTCAAGAAATTTTTCTTCCGGTTCGTTTATCGGAAGCTGCCAAAAAACTACTTCATCGGGGTGGTGTGTTAAGTTGCAAAACAGCCTATACGAGGGAGATTATGGGAAATATGTCAGCTGTCCATTTCTTCGCAGGGAACTCTAGACGGGAGATCATTCAACAGTTTGATTAAAAATATTTGAATGTGATGACCGTTATAAATCCTTATGATGGCTCATATCTGTCCCGATCATAGGGAGAAAACAAAATCGCCAAAAATCTGGACCAGTTTGACGGTTTCTAGGAAGCTTTTGCGAGTGTGTACCACTCGATATCGCCGTGAATTACCACCAAAAACTTAGCTCATTTACTGTTCTTCAACATTTTGAATGTTAGGGTGGTAGCAGGAACCTGGAAGTTTTCGTTTTTCGGCAAAATTCTCGCGCGTCTCGCTTGTCGGCGATGAATTTAGTTGCCTGCCTCGTGTATTTTTATTTATAATATAGATACGATAGTACGCGCGCTCTGATTGGCTAAGAAGCCATGTTTTATCAGAGTATATAACATGGTTAGCCGTGTTATATAGTTTTCAACTGGCGGTTTCCTTTCATCGCGCGCGTAAATCTATATTATAAAACAGATAAAGAAGCCATAATCCATGTTTTATACTATCATAAAACACTCTGGTCATTTGAGAACACTCTAGAAATGTTCTCTCATGTTCTCAAATGCCCATCGTGTTTTATAATAGTATAAAACATGACTAAGGCTTCTTTATTTGTTAAGTCGGTTGGCGAGATGAGCCACAGGAAGCCCGAGCTATATGTAAACAATCCTGAGCCACAGGAAACCCGATCTGTATTATGAGCGCGCGCTAAATCAAGTCAAAGGTATTTTATTTCACAATTTGCTTGGATTATTAAAACATCAGTGACAAATACACAAAATGGGAGGATGGTTAGCCTGTGATTCATCTGAATCTAAATCAACAGATTCGACAAACCAATTGGCACATAAGTCCGCATGCTCCGCTATTTCCTTGACTGGAAATCTTTTGTAGCATGTAGGGCACTCAATCGGTCCACCACCTCTATTCTCATTGTATGTGCTTCCAGTTCCAGTACACTCTTCCACTGACTGCGACTGTGTCATATGTGTGGGTGTTGCTCTATGACTGAAGCAGTGTGATTTGGGCTGCGCTGCAACCATTCGACTGGCTTCAGCTTCTTGTCATCATCATCACTAATTTCAATGTCACTGCCACTGGGTTCATCGGAACTTGACGAGGAATCTTTATTTTCAAGGTTGATCAAAAATGTCGCCAACTGGAAGTAAATTGAAGACAATTCTGGCAAAGCCAAGACCACTGAGATTCCTCTTTATATCTGAATAAAGAAAAGGGCTCTTCAGTTCCAGGAATAAACTTCACTTCAGTACCATCTTTATAGACTAGACGGTACTCGCCTTTGTTACCAAACCTTTTGTTGAAAGCACTGTGCTTCTTGATGGCTGCTTGCAAGATGTTTTCAGGTGTGGCAAACGAAAGTACCTTTAACGGGAGATTTTCTCCTCTATTGATATTATCTTTATCCTTCATAGCTCCAACTTGAATCACAAATTCTTTATCGTCTATCTTCCTTTTCTTTGTTTTCTTTCTTATGGAGGAGTTTCTTTCAGACTCCTTTTTGGCCTTGAAGGAAATGAAACTTGGCAAATCAAACTTTGAGTTTGACTTCGTTTGTTTCGATGCTGGTAAATCTTTTGTCGACTCAACGGACGTTCGTGGTGAGTTACTTCCAGTAACTCGACGAAAAACCTCTGCTCCACATTTAGGGCAATACATAAACGTACTTTCTAGTCTATTTGCGCACTTGTGACAGTAACGACCTGGAATGCGAGCGGCCATGCTTTCATGCTCCACACTTTTGTGCGAGTGCGCGGAGATTGATAGGCAGATACACCATGTATGGAATATATTTTTGTATTGGGAAACATTTTTGTAGTGGGAAACATTTTTGTACTTGGAAACTTTTGTAGTGGGAAACATTTTTGTACTGGGAAACTTTTGTAGTGGGAAACATTTTTGTACTGGGAAACATTTGTAGTGGGAAACATTTTTGTACTGGGAAATTAAACTTTTGTAGTGGGAAACATTTTTGTACTGGGAAACTTTTGTAGTGGGAAACATTTTTGTACTGGGAAACATTTGTAGTGGGAAACATTTTTGTACTGGGAAATTAAACTTTTGTAGTGGGAAACATTTTTGTACTGGGAAACTTTTGTAGTGGGAAACATTTTTGTACTGGGAAACTTTTGTAGTGGGAAACATGTTTGTACTGGGACTTATATTTTTGTAGTGTCATATATATTTTTGTAGTGGCATATATATTTTTGTAGTGGCATTTTTATTTTTGTAGTGGGATTTATATTTTTGTATTGCCCTTGTGGGCCACCGTACTATCTGATGCCATAACAAATCAGTAAAGGTTCTAGAAGATAAACTGAGACGAGAGTAGAACACACGTGCGCTAACTTGAAATGGAAGTATAAATGACCCGGGGGTACTCCTGTTTGTGACGTATTATGTATGTGCCGCGGGGGTGGGTCAGGGTTTTGAGCTCAGTTTGGGCAGGTAGGGTCAGGGTTTTGACCTGATTTGGGCAGATCAGTCCGGGTCGGGGTTCAGTATTTTTTTGGCATCAGGGTTTTTTTTTCCACAAAAGGGGGCAATCAGGGTTTTTGGGTTAAACAGGGTCAGGGTTTGAGCCTCTTGGCCTCACATACATACCCATTTTTCATGTAAGTAACCCCCCCAGGGATAAATGATATGAATCAATCCATGGCAAGCCGCAAGGTAGGTACATCCGTTAACACGTATTTAGAACAAAAGACATGTTGAACGGCTCGCCCGTTAAAAAATAATACACTAGTCATTCCACGGTTTCAATTCATAGAAGAACTAGAAAATATCATTTATATATAACCTTAATGTCACAAGTCGACTACTTTTCGATGTCTATCGAACAGTAATTGGCTTCAGTGTCTTGATGTCGGCATGGCAAACTGACAAGGTGTGAACATGAACCAGATTTAATTGCCAAAAATAGAATGACTGCATAAGAAATTTCAAATTCGCCTTAGCCTTAGGGCTGCCATGCAAGGTAAAGACGGCCACCTTTCCCCTGATAATCGAATACCTTGCATCTTTTCACCCGCACCGGCAAATTTGCTATTTTTGCTTTTTGATAATCGATTACCTTGTATCTGTTTACCCGCAGTTTGATATCGGTATGGCAAACTGACAGGGTGTGAACATGAACCAGATTTAATTTGAACGACTACATAAAAAAATCGAATTCGCTATTTTTGCTTTTTTCCGAATACATACACCCGCACCCCCGCACCCCCGCACCTTCTACCCGCGACCATGAGTTAAACTCTGTGCAAACACGGAAACTCTGTTTCATTTCTTTTATAAAATAATTATTTTGATATAAAAAGAAGCACTTACAGTGTTTGTCTTGCGTGTGATGTCATTTCCACGTTTGCACAGGCTAATGATAACAACAGCCAATCAGAACGAGCGTACTATCTAAATTTGACAGTTGCTACAAATCATACAGGCGTTATTTTTTTGGAGTGCACAAGTAAAATTGCAGTTTTGTGCGCTTGCGCTACTTGAATCTCGAGTATTTTCGTCACCATTTTACTATTTTTGTTCGTTTGAAGAGTAAATTAAACAGTTTTGAATTTACAACTCGTGGATCTTTAAGTATTTAGTGTTCCTCGGTACATGAAAAACAAGTCACTCCCCTTGACGGTGCCAATGAGCAACTCAGTGCATTGTTATGCTAATTAAGATCAACCCAGCATAAGTTAACTGTAGTATTACTTTGCTTGGCGTCTGATTATCTACCCGAGCTGTTCAAACTGTCAATCCAGTCTCAGTGGCTTTATCGAGCTCCATTAAGCTTAAACCATGGGAGAGTTATCCGAAGAACAAATCCTAGAGCTCAAAGATGCCTTTTCCCTCTTCGATAAATCAGGCGACGGAAAGATTGAGCCGGAGATTGTTGTGGATGTCCTGCGAGCAGTGGGCCTCAACCCAATGATGGATGATATCGCCAAGACGAACAAAGAACTTGGTAGAGGTAGGGTTAGCTTTGACAGCTTCCTATCCCTTTACGTGTCTTACAAGAAGAAACCTGCAGCGGGTATAGAAGAATTTATCGAAGGGCTTCGAGCGTTTGATACGGATAACGATGGTACAATGAGCTCAGCACAGCTTCGAAATGTGCTCGTTAGTCTGGGCGACACGTTAAATGAGGAACAAGCCGATGCTATAGTTGCTCTCCAAGACAACCACGGAGTTATTGAGTACGAAAAGCTTGTCCAAAGTGTCATGTCTATGTAACAACTGCTTCGTGTAGGACACTGAAAACTCGTGACCAGAGCTCACCAGCAACAACTTGAACTTGGGGAACTTTAACTCCGAATGAACTTCATTAGGTTTATAAAACTTCGATAACTTTGACACTGTACGGATTGATGTATTGGGATAAGTAGTCTTCCATCGAAGCGATATATTTTAGTAAACGTGTATTGATTTTCTATTATGAATGTGTAATTTCTGAGTGAGTTAATATTGAACTTGTGTTGAACAATTTTGTACTGAACATAATATGCTAATTATGGGATAATATTCTCAAAGTGCAGAATCCATACTTTCTCAAACTCTTTAAAACAGATCATGAGTCGGGTTTTGGATAGCATCGATGTATGCAACAGTTCAAAGAGAGATTCGGACTGAATTAAATTTGTTCTGAGGGAACTTTTATTTTGTTATTCTTTGAACCCTTGGGGGTAAATACCTATGCCAAAGTTTAACAATGAATCTTTCATTAGATTATACAGCTATTTCCAACCAAAAGAAAGATCTGAGATCGTCAATTCAGTTTATCGACCGTGAAACTGTAAAATCATAGTTTGACCCCCCTTGCGATTAATCAGCTAAGCTAGGACCGAATCAAAATTGCGCTTCGATTTTAATGCTCAGATTAATTTAAACGTACTCATTGTTGATTAATAAAAAAATCGAATGATAGAAGTTAAGTTACCAGAAAATATTTAATATCAAGTGATATTCAGTTTGTAAGCAAAATGAAAACGAAAAATATATTGAAATGATTTGTGTTTGATTAGCTATGTCGGAATGTTAATATGTTAATGTTTGCAAATTCAATTTCAAATATTTCTTATAAAAAAAACATCTGAAACTTCTAGTCTTCAGGCGATTCGAAAAGGTACAATGACTGCTCTAGTTCAGATAGTTCAACAACTTCTACAAGCTTTAAAATCTTTATTGAAACGAAACGGGAAGGTCGTCTTTGGTGTAATAATAAGCAAAGTCAAACACTGCAAGTTCCTTCTTACAAATAAACATTAACAATGCGAATTCGCCCAAAAGTGTTTGTCATGAGCGGTGGGTAGCCTGATTTCTAATTGAGCGGATGACCTCGTACCGTCTGAAAATCGGGCTAGAGCGGTGGCTGGCTGTAATGTTTTTGCTCTCGCCAATCTAGGTTCGAACTCATGTGTTTCGGCTTGCTCTCAATGCTAATAATTTATTTCATTATCTTGCGTGTTATGCACGAAGGCAGTGAACCAAGGGAAGCTCAACCAACCTTGAATAATTTAATAAAAGTAAAATCACAAAAACGCTTTCGTGGACTTTGCAAGCGGCGACGAACTGCGGGCGCCGGAGTCCTAAGCGCATTTAACTTCACTGACAGATACGCTAGGTTATAATGCATTGCAAGAACGAAGCCGGTGAGTCAGAAAAAGCTCTGAATGCCCTCAGCTGGGTTACGCTAGCCAAACGCAGAGCTCATATTAAAGCTAAATTAATCCTATCGGAAACGTATGCAACCACTAGTATGTACAATTTGCGAAATTCATCCAAAACGGTTGCCCTTGCCAAAGACAATTCTTAAAAAAGCATCACTTATATGAGTGGTGCCAAGTTGTGGAACCCTCTACCAAATGAGATACGAAATTGTGATTCACTGGCTTCTTTCTGCACCAAACAAATATCCCCCCATGATGGCCATAGTTAATACTTATTTTCCTTTTATTTTTGATTATTTTTTAGTTAGATTTTTCTCATCATATTAAGGTAGAAATATATTAAATAAAACAGGCATTTTTATACTTATAGTAATAGTACACGCCCCTATTGGAAACCAGTATGTATGTTATTGAATGGGCTAGCATAAATGAAGTTGATCTCACTCCGCGGCTAGCGGAAACTATCCCATGCACCGCATCAAATTCGCTAGCGTATTCGATCTCCCGGAGGATCATATCCGATCTCCCTTCGTGGATTTGGTCCCCCCACCTAAATAAACCATGCCTCGCCGAAATTGATCATATTTTGGATGTACTACATGTAGAGACTTGATACACAAAAAAAAAGACAAAGAGCAAGGTTGTATTGAAACGAATTTTTAGGAATGAGCTAGCTGTTTGGACAGAGGAACCTTCGAGCCATTCCCTCGACGGCTTCACGATCTAAATATTTTTCTGTTTGCGACATTGCGTTGTTTTGTCACTGCTCGATGCCTGGGTGTTCGGACAACATGATTGAGTGTGAACTCTTAAGGGTTCCATATGACATGCGAGAAAGTCGAGTCAGCTGAGCTCCGACCGGCCGAGGCACCCTCTGATACCCAGGGGCAGTTAGTGGGCGACGGGCAAAAAAGGGACAGAACCGGGGGAGGGGACGAGTGACACCCAACGAGTACTTTTTGAAATTCGTTTGAAACCAGTTGCCTGCAGCTTATCTAGCCATTTTAAGGCGCGTACTATGTCTTTGGACGTATTCTAGAAAGCTATTAGCTGTTCGGATTTTCTAGGTGGAAATCGCGTCAACCGAAAATACTATGGAAAAATATACCCGGCCTACGAATTTGTTAGTCAGTCTAGAACAGAAACAAGAATTTTCTAGCCCAAGTAACTTCATGTTGCAAAGTTTTGTGGAGGTACGAATTTTTTAGGGATTCTTTTTTCCTTTAGGCAATTCTTAGAGAATGAAAATGTGTTATTCTGACTCTATATTGATCAGACAAATTGGGACGTACGAATTAATATTTTAGGGGAAACCTTTTAGTCTCCATTTTCTTCTATAATTTTCTAGGGATTGAAAACAAATTTTCTAGCCAGTATTTCAGAAAACAATTTTCTTACTCTCCCGAACAGCTTTTTATCCGAAAACTTCGTTGGGTGCCCTTGGAGTGGCAGGGCAGCGAATGTCGACGCTAGTAAGCAGTTGCTACACAAGTCATGCAGCATTGGCTTAGGGCTATTGTACTGATCAAAAATGTCTTCCTCTACATAGCCAACAAAAAGGTTAGCATAACTAGGGCCCATTTTGGTGCCATGGCTAAACCGTTAGTCATAGAATTCACCGGAAAATGAAAAACAATTAAGAGTAAGAATAAGCTCGGCTACTGACGAAGAAGAGTTTCCGTGCTAGGTTCCTGGATAGTACGGCGGTCGAAGAAGTGTTTTTAAAGTGTTTTAAGTTCCAAAACGGTACAGCTATCGACGAATACTCCGCCACTTCAAAAGATCACTTGAAAACTGTGCTATAAATTCTCCATTATTGTGCATGTACATGTAGAGTCGTTCTATCGATTTTGGTCGAAAATGGTTAGGTTTTTAAAAATATATTGGTGGGTTACGTTTTTAGAAGGTCTGTATGAAAATTTGAGAAAATAAATTATTAATGATCCAAATTGCGGGGTATTCTATAAAGTCCCTCGTCTGTTCATTGGGTAAATATGACAGTGTACAGAGACTTAACATCTATATATAGTGAATAGGAGCTCGGCAGGAACTGCATGGTCAAAACTCTTAAGTGTACGGTTAGTGTCGTTAATGTAGGAAGGTAAACTGATCAAACGAACGGAGCCATCTGCTTGTCAGGGTAACTAGAAATCAATTAGTAGGGCAGTTACAAGCAGAAACAATGCATGGGATGGCCCGGGTTGTTAGTTTTGTGGATCTTAGGTAACAAGTAAATATGTGCATGATGTTCTACTGCTCGCAACCTTATTGTTACTACTCCAAGGTGGAAGTTCTTGTTTCCATCGAATCTTTAACTGTCTAGCTCTTTAACGAGCTTTTGGTTTGCCTGAGTAAAAAATTGTTTTTAACCTTCGTGTAAAAGCTAGTGTCGGCGAGTTGTCGGAAAGCTTCCTGTTTATAAAGATCGGTGCGCCAAACAAGTACGGCACCGCCTTTGTCGGCTGGTTTGATTACCACATCCTTGCGATTGCGAAGAGTTTTAAGTGCTAAACACTCCTCCTTAGTGAGGTTAGAAAACTTGATAACTCGGTCCCGGCGACATTTTCTAACAAAAAGATCTACAGAAGCGAACTGGCTTTCTGGAGGTATCCAATTAGATTTGCGAGTGTTGAGCGATTCGAATTCGTCTCTGTCAGGTAGATCAGAACTGTCTTGCATGTTTGTCATGAAAAAAAGCTCTAAGTTGGACGCGACGCAGAAACTTTTCCGTATCTTCTTTGGCAGAAAATTCGTCTTTATTCTTACAAGTAGGTACACAATTTAGACCTTTGCTGAGAATTGAATTGATATTTGATAAGTTAAGTACAAATAATTCAACATTTGTTTCTCGAAGAACGACGACTAGACGAAGTGACACGAAACGAGAAATTAAGGCAGTTTGCAAGCTTCAACCATCTGGTATCGTTACTGACAATGACTGACCACCGCACTAACGCTTATGTAAACATACAGTATTTGTAGCCTCCCGTCCGCAGGCATCTCATCTCGCAGGCATCTACATGGAAACCAGTATAAAACTTGCTATCGTTACGACCCTTGTGATCCTTGCGATCGCGATCGATCGCAGAGATAGGAAAATTTCCATCTCTGCGATCCTTGCGATCGAATAGTGTTTATATATGGAAACCACTCTTGCGATCCAAAATGTCCCAGAAAGCATTGCACACCAAAGCCTTGTATCCCATAATGCACTTTACTTTTTTCTCAATTTCGGCAAAATTGCGTCCAAAACACAAGCAGACAACGCCAATTTCATAGAAGAAGTACAGAAATGTGACTGTATATACAACAAATTAAATACAGCAAAGATGAAGGAGAAGTGCTGGGCAACAATTGCCGAAAAGTTCAAAATACTGAAGTTCAAAAACATTAGGACAGGTTATGGTGCTTTCTCTACTCCCTCCTTGCTCGTTGTCTTCTTCGCGATTATATGGAAACCAGGGTTTACATTTTAGAAAACGAACAATGTTGCGTTGCGAGTTGAAGCGTAGCCTGCATAGCTGGTCAAAGGGGAAGGGAGAGGGGGAAAATCGCTTTTTTTCCCTTCCCTTTTGAGTCGCTACGCAGGCTAGTTGAAGCGCGATGTTGCACGTATTAGCACTCACTCGAGCAACTTGTCACGCAACGAATTTTCGTGTTGCAAGTTGCGGTAACCATGAATGCCAATAGCTAATGCCAATAGCTAATTGTTTGTTGAAACAAGATGGCGGCCATTGTTGCGCGACAAGTTGCAGGTGGTGATACGAGCAACAAAACCACAATTTGTTGCAAAAAGTAGAAGTCACTTCTACTTTCTACAACATTTTGCTGCAACTTGCAACATGGAAATTTGTCGCGTGGTAAGTTGCTCGAGTGGGTGGTAATACCACTGAGTTAGCTCAGCCGGGTAAGCTACAGTTTGTTGAGCGGGAGGTCGTGGGTTCAAACCCCGGCCAGACCAACACTCAGGGCCTTAAAATAACTGAGTAGAAGGTGCTGCCTTTGTGAAACAACTGCAAATGGTTAGACCTTCACGTCTTCTCGGATAAGGACGTAAAATCGTTGTTGCCCGTATTACTTCACCTTTAGCGGAGGAGCAATTTTGAATCGGTCAAGAGACCAGTGCTCACTATGATCCAGCATATTTTTTTCTTTAATCATTCACCTTCATGATATTCTGTTTATAACACACTGTACAGAAAACGACATAACTATCAATTGCTGACTCATTTTGCGAGAAATTAAGTAAAATTACTACTAGTCCGGCAAGCTGGCTTGGTCAGACGCGATTACAGGGAAAACCTCAGCCTGGTTTCTCAAAGCCGGACGGCCATCTCGTCTACCAAATATGGGTTTCGAAAACAAACGCTTTGCGTGGTGCTAGCGCTTGAAACATCAACCGTCTAACTTCCCGATCGCCGTCGAGAGTCGAGACAGCCCCGACGTTATTGTTGTCCATAGATTAATTATCCATTCTCTTTTCATAACTGAATCGGCTGAATATGCCAAAGTTTACTTTGATCTTGGAGTTCTATAGCCGTGGTGTTCTATAGCTATCACTTCAAACTGACGAGACTGAATGTTGAGAACTCAAGGCCTCGCCTTGTCTTTCTCAAAGTTCCCCGCCCGTTTTTTTGCGATTTGGGTTAGCGCTGGAGGTAGACCACTCGCGACTTCTTCGCTCGCGTGTCTGTCGGCAGGATAAAAAGAACTCGCTTCGCTCGCCTGAAAAAAATATTGTGGTCACTTGTGTAAGCCTCGCCCAGAGGCGCTGTCATGAATCAACCGGAACAACAGAACGGGCAGAAACCCCCCCACCACCACCACCAGCTTATAAAAACCTCGGCTGCTGGATTAGAAATGTACGGATATTGCTGACTTCATTTGATCAGAACCAATCAAACATCGAGGATGTCACTGATCAAAATAAATTTGTTCTCTTTCAAGCTAGTAAATTTGATGTCTCACAAATATCGGTCCCAAATATCCTGGAAATAGTTCTTCAATATGCTACTTAATAAATATATGTTATTTTGATGTGCGTCTGTCCTCATATCACTGATGTTGTCTTTACGTTTTGACGTCATCTGTGCATTCATAAGAGGACAGACGCACGGCAGAACACAGGCAGCCCAAGCTCTAAACATCTAGCCAATACTAAAAGCGTTTGTATGGGAATTTCAATGATCGACAACGAGCTAGAAATAAGAAAGAATTAATGAATAAAATGCCTTACCTTGCTTCCATAGTGTATTACTTGCTGTCTGTGTGGTAACAGGGTTGATATGAAGCGAATTTTCATTTCCTCTGCTCCCCTTCCTAAGAAAAAAGACAAGCACACTAGTTTCGCGAGGGCCCGCCACTTCAACCGAAATATTTCAGTTCAAAATATTGTGGCTGCCACAATTCCTCCATAGAATCCCAGCAGAAAGGTTGCTTTTTCTTTTGAATGCGATTGCCACGCAATTCCAGCCTTGCGACGAGCACGAAGAAGCATTTTGTTTCTCCAAAGTGACGCTTATAAATTGGTAGAGAGCCTTGAACACGCTGGGGTAGACCAGCCGCGCGGGGTACCCGACTGGTGATTGTCGACGACAACAAAATTTACTACCAGGGTTCCCACGAAGTACATGTACAGAGTGAATCAAGAAAAGCGACCAATCAAACGTTTTTGAATACAGATCGATGCATACTGTTGCAAAAGGTAAAACGATTGCCCTTCATAATTGCATTTTTTCAATGCTCTCTAAAAATGTTGTTGTTGTCGACAATCGCCGGTCAGGTACCCCGTGCGGCTTAACTTTAGGTCGAAGGCTTGGTTACCACAGGAGCCTTTCGACGGTTACCCAGCAGCCTTTGACGGCCGGGCAGTCTATTTTGGTCAAAGTCTGTTTTAATAGAAATGGCTTCCGATTTGTTGCTTCTTGAAAATCGCTCTCGCTTTGGCGGAAACTTTATGTTCTTGGTTCGCCGAAATCGAAATCCTGTCATTCATACTGAAGAAAGATGTATTTGCTGTTCTTCCAACAGGCACCATGTGAACAAAACCGATTTGGCCAGGTTTATATTTTTCGCACATTTTACACATGCCAATCTAATTGGATTATGTTCAAAGGACCGTAAACAGTACTTGAATCTCCCAGAGGCTCGTCCAGCGCTCGACATCAGCTTAAAAGAGGTCTCGCTTCGCTCGACGGCAAAGACGTTTCGCTTCTCGAGCCTCTAGCATCCAGGGTAGTCCAGCTTGGAAACGAGTAATAGTCGGTAGGTTTGAAACGAAGGCTTGGTGGTTTGATAAAATGAATTATTAATGACCCAAATAGCCGGGTATTCTATAGGAGTGCTCCTAAACGAATAATTGTTTCACCAAATGTGTAGAGTTAACTGAAGTCGGCAATCTGTGGAGAAATGGCGCGAGTGTTCTCAGTGGTTTACCTCGAAACGCAATGCCGAAGGAGAAGCATACTTAAACAGCAGTCGATCGAGCTGGTAAAATTGGTTTCTGGCTTCCTTACCTTCACGTGTGCCAGTGCCTTGATAAACTTGTAACTGAGTGCTTCATGTTTAGCGCGTTCCGTGTTGTTCGTCTCCTGCTGCTCTGTTTCACCATCATACACGGCTTAACTAAGCTTGTGTTGTACATGATACATGCACTTTTAAATCGGCCAAAGCACGACTGTAGATTGTTCTTAACTGAGCGGCGTTTCTTGAGATTGGTCTGATGAAATTGGAATTGGCTACAGTACAGCCGGTAATAATATTGCTTTTCAAGTGCTTTCGGGTGAAGAACGTGAAGGCTCGACTCGTGTCATGTGGGGTTTCCAAGCATAATAGCATTTTGGAAATAGAGATAGCTTCACAGTAATCACGATTATATTCTCCTTTAATATCACACAGTATACATTCACGTTTCGGCTCAAGGTAGTTCACGTCTCGATATCCGCTGTACTAAAACTCTTCTCAACTAGAATATACGTATTCCACTGATATCAGTATATCCGCGCGCTGACCTTATGCTGACCCGCTGTCTTATCAGTTCCCACGAATTGCCTACAACTCACGCAAAGGTTTACATTTAAGATTCGATAATTATGACAGCACAATTTCCGACACACTCCCCTGTTTGACTACAGGGTAGGCAAACACACCGAAATTATGCACCGACGGTAACTAACATGGAAATAATAGCAAAAACAAAATGTTCAGATACAGTATTCAGTTCAATGTTCTTGATCAGCCTCAGCAATCTGGCGTATCCGCTGTTCTGCAGCCACCGCCGAATCTCTTTTGGGTCTGAATGCAACTACTTTCGGATTCAGTGCTGTATTGTTGGGTCTGACGCCTTGTCTGTCACATGAAAGCTCACTGAAGAGGGTACAAGTGTTGGATGGCACGTTCGAGATGTGACTTACCTGCCCGCAATCTCGCCGCACGTACCACTCCTGAGATTCAATTTCTTCGGTTGTCAGTGGTCCTCTAGTTCTTTCGGACTTCGGCTTTTTAGCATTGCGCACGAACCGTATCATCCACGCACATACCCGTAAGACTCGCCAGTAGCTAGTCTTAGAGAGGAGGTCGTCTAAATCGTCGTCTGCTGAAGTGGCCAAGGCGAATAGTTGCTTTGTCGCCTTTGTCTCTGCTTTCGATTCTGCACTAACTGCGGCTACAATGTCTTGCGGCCACTTATCACAATCACCCAGCCACTCTTGCCCTTTCCACCACAGCTTGTTCTCCTCGTTCATCGGTCCGCTTCTGCTACCAAGGTCTGCTGGGTTTTCGTGGGTGGGCACATGTCTTCAGACGACTCTATCGTGTTCCTTTATCTTGCGAAACCGATTGCCCACAAATTGCTTGTACTCGCCATCTCCACGCAACCAATGCAGGGCTACACTGCTATCAAGGCAACAGTGTAGTGCGGTCACAGGAAATCCTTGTAGTGCGTCACGCACGTTGGTCAGTAAATTGACAGCCATGTGACCGGACACTAATTCCAGGCGTGGAATTGTGAGTCCTTGTTTTGCTAGTCTTGCCCTCGCTGCAACAAGTCCCTGGTTCACCTCTGATGCTTGCGTAACAACAGCGTATACAGCCGCAGCAACGCCCATGCCGCTAGCGTCTCCAAAGGCGTGGAGGGAGATATTCCCGATGGGCTCTTGAACGTGCCAACGTCCGCGTGACGTTCACTTGCTCGGGAAGACTACTCTCCCATTTCTTCCACCGTTGTACCAGTTCATCGGGTAATGGTGCATCCCAGGCATACTTCTTGTCACAGGCTTCCCGATATAGCAGCTTCCCTTGAAGGATGGTTGGTGCAACTATGCCGAGAGGATCATATATCTTGGCCACTTTGCCAAGTATACCCCTCTTCGTAGGTTGGGCGACGCCCATCGGATAGGCGACTGCTATCGTGTCAGTTCGTTTGTTCCATTTCAATCCGAGGAGGCCGCACCCCCCAGACTTGACACCCAACTGCTGCTTAGCGTAGCTCAGGCTCCCTTCTTTCTTCTGCATTTCATCTAGTTCTAACTCACGCATGTTAGAGTTCCATTTGTGCAACTGAAAAGTTGCCTTGCTGAATATCTCGGTCGCAACTTTCTTCATTTCGCGTACTTGTTGCACAGTTTGTCCTCCAGTGACTAGGTCATCGACGTACAAGCTGCGCTCGATTTCCTTTACGCACTCTGGATGTTCATCTCGGAACACATCTAGATGGTGTTGTATTGCACCACCCAGCAATAACGGCGAGGGTCCCAGGCCAAAGAGTGCCCGGGTGAATCGCAATGTTCTCACTCGTTGGGGTCCTTTGCGTCCAACCAGTGAAACCGCAATGTATCTTGATCCTCAGTGCGAATCCGTACTTGAAGGAATGCCTTGCGAATGTCGCCAGCGAGTGCTACGGCGTGGAATCTCCCCCGCACGAGTACCTTCCACAGCTTGTTCTGCAGAGGTGGACCGATCTCGAGACAGTCGTTAAGGGAGAGCGCAGAGTCGTTAGCTTTCGCGGAAGCATCATAGACAATCCGCATTTTTGTTGTCTCTGCACTCTCTCTCACAACTGCTTTGTGAGGTATGTAGAATTCCCTTCCAGTGGCTGGCATCTCTGCATCCTCTACCACTCCTGTCTGCAACTGGTCCTGAATGATGGCATCGTATTCGTCTAGTCTCCCGGTTTTCTTTAGTCGCTGAACAAGGCTCCCCAGTCGTCCCAAGCTTCCAGATTTGTTGTTTTGCATAGGGGGGGTGGTCTCCCATCCAGGGTAAGGGCGTTTCGTACCACCCCTCCGGATTCCGTTGGAGCTGTTCCAGGAACTCCGTATGCACGACACTTTGATCTTCGGTGGGCGTGTCCTCGAGCCAGAGCACATCCAATCTGCACAGCATTTCATAATCGGTACTAGTGGTTTGAGTAAGAAACATATTGTCAATGTTCGCTTCGGTACCTAAGGACATTATTGTCCAGCCTAATTTGGTATGCTCAGCTACAGGTTGGCCCATACTTCCGATTCTCTGGGTTTCACGTGTTTTGATTTTAAGCGTACTCGCTAGCTCCAAGGATAATGTGGACCGGAAGCATGCTCTTAGTATCAATATCCTCCATTCGCACTCCGTGTGGATAATTACGTATCATTTCCGCATAATTGGGATTGTCTACCGACAACAGTTCCCCGCGATCCACTCGCGTAGCGCACACTGGAATGACAAAGTTCCCTTTAGTGTCACTTATTTGTAAGCCATAGGTCTCGATTCGCTTCGTAACAACGCCCACAATCGTCTGAATGCGGCGTGTGAGCGTGCGAGATGGCACGAGTTTTAATCTGTCAAGTATGTAACCTGAGGCATATGATACTGTCGCTCCAGCATCTAACAGGGCGCGACAGGTCACGCCATTCACTTTCACGAGGACTATGGGATGGCACACCTTTTCTCCGCTTTGGGTGGCCGTTAATGCTACACCTCCATTATCCGGTTCGTTCACTTGTTCTTGGTTACAGATGGACGAATGTAGCCTCCTCCGCAGGCATCTCTAATTTTAGAAGTAATCAGATTTTTAAAAATCGTGAATTGGGTTACCTGTGACTCCGGGAGAGGAGAGGAGGACTGGGGAGGGGAGGAGAGAGAAAAAGAATATTTTCTCTCTCTCCTCTCTCTCGGCTCCAATCTCCCCCTCTTTTCTTCACCTGCCACAGGGAGCCCATCATCTGATTAGAGATGCCTGCGGAGGAGGCTAGGACGAATGGTGTGTTTGCTTGCAATGTTTGCATGAAGATCGCGGCACGATGTTTGCTTCCGGTACAATTGAAACAGAGACCTTTTATCTGTAATTGACGTCTTCGATCTGCAGGTGTTGAAAACTTCTGGCACTCTGTTGACTTGTTGGTCACGTCATTACAGAACACGCATCCCTCGGCGTTGAAACGTAATCCTTAGCGTGGAAACTCCTCTGTCGTGGTGGAGGCTTGTTTTCTGTGAGGTTCTTTGACATTTCGGCGGGGTGTATTTCTTTCCAGTTACGTAGGGCTTGTATCAACTGGGAAAAGTTCCAACTTTGCCAGCCCACTTGTCCGCTCACGAGTTCCGCTTTAATGCCTTGTAGCTTTTCTAAAACCTCACGCACCATAGACAGGCACTCCGACAGCTTTCCCAGTGTTTCCAGTGATTGTACATTGTACGTTAGTGTTTGGTAAAACTCGTGTATTTTTGCTGGCTGCGATCCCGTGATTAACGGTACCCCTTATCTTTTCCACGTAGCGATAAATTATTTCATCTATGTTGCCGTAATTAGATTCCAATATATTCTTTGCCCGCTCATACCCTTCTGTTGTGAAGGGTAATCCGTCGATTCCTGCAGCGACTTTAGGCTGTAATAGTTCCTTGAGATATGCGAACTTAGATACTGCAGGTAAATCGGTTGAGTCCATTTCTGCTTTGAACTTGTTCGTTCCAAAATGAAAGCCACTTCTCGAAGGTTCCATCGTATTTAGTTATTATCAGTTTATATATAGGCAACTTCACGCGATCCTTATATATCATTCTCTGTACGCCCTGGGTTTGTGACGTTTTGTTCTGCTACCAGTTTCGCTTTCATTTGCTCAAACTTGAGCTCCTCTTCACGTTTACGAGCTATGAGTATCTCTTCTTTTTCTAGCTTTTCGTTCTCCGCTTTTATAGCTGCTTTTTCGAGGCAGCGCCCTAGGTTGACTATTTCGGTAGCTGCTTTCCACGGCGGTTAGCATACCTCAATCGACTTACCTGAAAGTAAGTTACCTGAAAGTAACAGATTCACTGGGGCACTAGTTTGCATGTGTTTCTTCTTATTGTTGTTATTACAGAAGTTGTGATAACTTCGTGTGATATGATAGGTACCCCAGGCTCATTATGCGTAAAACGGTTATCAGTTGATACGGTCAATCGCGAAATACTTTTAACTACGGTATTTGAGGTGTTATATACGAATGGTTTAAATCTTATTTGACAGATCGCAAACAAACAACCATAGTAAGGGACGGACGATTTGAAAATTGATGGGGGGGTACCCGGATTTTTTTTTGCTCGAATTTTTTTAGGACTCCTATTGCTGCAAGAAATTTGTTTATGCCATCGGACCTTGCACGATATCTTTTTAAGACATTCAGTATTTTAGTTTTACATCAAGAACATTTTACACAATTTTAATGTTTCTACTGAGATTTATGATATTTTCCATGTACATTAATTACCTTTGTTTAGTAGAAAACATATATATCAGGCATGTTTTCACAAAAGGAGCCTTAGAACCTAAGACCCCCTTTTGTGAAAACATGCCTGATCTTGTGTGTCTTTTGCTTTAAAAGCCAGTTTTTTTTGTCTTTTTCTTGAAAGGGCGAATGACAATGTAAGACTTTTCTGGCCTTTCTATCCCATAATTTACTTGTGTGAGATTATCCCATAATTTCTTTATTTGAGAGCTAGAGGTTAGGGTTAGGTTAGAAAAACGCCATTTTCTGGTATTCACTCAAAATACGGCAAAATTCCATCCACTTAACTTATTCTACAGGAAAAGAACGTCGTATTGCCGTATAGTGCATCGAAAACCATTAAAAGCTCGAGAAATGGCGCTAGTTGGCTTTAAAAGCCGGTAACTCACTTATCAACGTTTTCATCAAAAAAATGGACTTTTTTCTCAGACCTAGTGGGAAATGTACGTCTTCCACAAAGCAAATCGTTGCGCCATACGCCAGGCAAAGTTGGTTTTTCGCGAATTTTTTTGAACTAGTGCTCCCCACCCCTCACCCCCACATAAAATACCTAGAGATCAATCATGGGATAGAAAGGCCAGAAAAGTCTTAAACTGTCATTTGCCCTTTCAAGAAAACGGCAAAAACACGAGTTACTGGCTTTTAAAGCTAAAGGCACACAAGATCAGGCATGTTTTCACAAAAGGGGGTGTTAGGTTCTAAGGCAACATGCCTGATATACTGACATGTATTCTTCTTGAAATCTCTACTTCACACTCCTTCCCAGATGGATACTTAAAATTGTACTGTTAATTCGTGCATCATATTGTATTGTGGTGCATCATATTGCATTGTTCCGTAGTCTCAAATAAAAAAATGAAAAAGTGCTCAACATTGACTATTCTTAATATTTATGCGCATATAATTAGCTACTCGAGGCTATCCCCGCATCGTTGCTTAGCTGAAAAGCAAAATGGCGTCGCGGACGGAGCATTGCTGTGTTCCTCTATGCGTTGGAGACAAAATTGTCCTTTGGAACTCGGATGCACGTTGCATCCTCGATGCGGGGATAGCTCGTTTTCGAGTAATTAATTAAATATGCGCATAAATATTAAGAAGAGTGAATTGGCATATATAACTAATCTCTTGTACACGAATGCATTATCTGTCCTATGGGAATGTGCCTTTGATTATGAGCTTAGATAATATACCGTCCTGCGTATGGAAGACAAAAGCAGAATGTCTTTAAATATTGCGAGGGCCAAAGTCCCGAGCCAATATTTTTGAGATTTTACTACTCTCTAAAACACTGGTTTCCTGTGTTCTGGAGACTAAACATTGGCTGAACCTGTTTCAGCTAATGAACAAAGTTTCACCCTTGCTCGAGTTTTTTTTCGGGGTGATTTTGGCTCGTTCGCTCTTTTTTCTGTTCAAATTCGGCCTGCCCTATTTTTTTTTGGGGGGGGGGGGGGGGGGGGATTTGCGAATTGAGGCAAAACCCTTACTCTCAGCGAGCGCCGAGACCAGGACTCCATACCAATACACCTACGCCAACCATAATCGTGAAATTTACAAGACGCGAGGTACGCGACCGCTTCTACGCTGCCAGGAAAAACCTAAATGGAAGAACCGTCGCGAACATTGGTATAACACGCTCCGAAAACAGAATAAACATTTCGGAGAGTCTGAGTACTGCCAACAAAGAACTGTTCAAGGCATGTCTGGCCTTCCCGGGGGGGGGGGGGGGGTACTCCTGTTTGTGACGTATTATGTATGTGCCGCCCGGGTGGGTCAGGGTTTTGAGCTCAGTTTGGGCAGGTAGGGTCAGGGTTTTGACCTGATTTGGGCAGATCAGGGTCAGGATTTGAGTATAATTTGGGTGCAGTCAGGGTCGGGGTTCAGTATTTTTTAGGCAGTTCATTTTTTTTAGCTACTATGTCAAAAAAAAGACCTTCTGTTGCCGCATTTTGATCGCCTGCCCACATGCAAGCACTGAGGTTCCCATACATCGTGACGCCGCTAATTTTATCTATGTACTTCATCTGTTGATTTGTTTACCCAATGCCACG
The DNA here is from genome assembly GCA_030867875.1 of Actinernus sp. WN-2022. Lineage (NCBI taxonomy): Eukaryota > Metazoa > Cnidaria > Anthozoa > Actiniaria > Actinernidae > Actinernus > Actinernus sp. WN-2022. The sequence goes on from JAOWCC010000019.1 coordinate 75,908,020, forward strand.
TCCCGACTTGAAATGTTCCGTATTTTGCATGAAATCCCGGTACGCGGTATACCGGCCAGGATATATATCCGACCGTGTTTTGAAAACAATTTAAAGAAGGGGCAATCAGGTTTTTTTTTTCCCAAAAAGGGGGCAATCAGGGTTTTGGAGCTCGGATTGGGTCAAACAGGGTCAGGGTTTGAGCCTCTTGGCCTCACATACATACCCATTTTTCATCTATGTACCCCCCCCCCCCCCCCCCCCCCCCCCCCCCCCCCCCCCCCCCCCCCCGGGCTGGCCTTCAAGCGGGACTATAAATTCAAATATATTTGGACCCATGCTGGCAGGATTTACATGAGAAGGATCCAAGACAGTCCTTCTCTAACAGTCTCAAGTCCGGAGGATCTAGACAACCATACCAAACGAGCTAGGCGAATTGAGTTAGACGACGCCAACGAGCCTGAGGTAGAGCAGAATGTCACATCTCCTACTTAGTGACTTAGTATAACAGTATTTAATGTAATATGATCGATTGTGATGACTATAGGTAATGTTAAAGCTATTGAATGCGACCATTGCTACCAATGATTTCATTTCAAATGTACGCCTCTTACTCTCAAGGAGTATAAAAATATTTCGATTTATGGCTTTGTTCTAGTTCAGTGCCAAAACGAAATATTTCCTTTCAATAGCTTGATAAATTTACAACTTACTCAATTATCGTACAACTCTAATTCAGATTGCCTGTGTTCCAAAAATATAAGTTCATGAAATTTAGAACATTTTCCCCGCTTTGATATTATTTCTAGAATTAATAATAACATCCCTAACTTCGTCAATATTGATTTTGACAACAATTTACCTTGCCAAGTCAATTTTAAGTATTATACATCCCATGATTTTCATAGCGATAACGAAATAAAAAACAGCTTTTCTCGAAATACTGTTTCAGTCTTGCATTGCAATATTAGAAGCTTAGCAGCAAAGTTTGATTGTCTCAATACAATGTTGGCGGAGTTAAATCATCCATTTAATGTCATTGGCCTGTCAGAGATAAAAATAAATACTCAGACTGATAGCATTAATAACACTGCTCTACCAGGATTTAATTTTGTTTATCAGCCAAGCCTCAGTCCGAAGCTGGTGGCGTCTGTTTCTATTTACATGAGAACCTTACATTTAACATTCGTTCCGATCTCAGCACTTCGGTAAATTCCTCTTTACCGCATCAACAACAATACAACTGTATGGAGTGTGTTATTGTACTGTCGCCGAGGTGTGCAACGACAATAGCAGATTTATTATAACGTAACTTACAAACAAACAAGTACTATAACTTCCATAAAGAGTTCCCGCCCTTTACGTCTATAATAGCCTATAATTCACGTGTGTCACAATGACTACACTTCGTGTTATAATAGATTACAGTTCGTGCTATAATAGCAGCTTAGGCTTCACGTCTGTCACAATGACTTACGCTTCACGTGTGTCACAATGACTTACACTGACGTGCTATAATAGCTCAGTTATAATTACAATTCACGTGTCACAATGACTTGCACTCACGTGCTATAATAGCTTACAATTACAATTCACGTGTGTCAGAATGACTTAACACTTCACGTGTGTTACAATGACTTACACTCACGTGCTATAATAGCTTACAATTACAATTCACGTGTGTCACATTGACTTAACACTTCACGTGTATCACAATGACTTACACTCACGTGCTATAATAGCTTACAATTACAATTCACGTGTGTCACATTGACTTAACACTTCACGTGTGTCACAATGACTTACACTCACGTGCTATAATAGCTTGCACTTCTCGTACTATAATAGCTTACACTTGACGTGTGTCACAAAGACTTACACTTGACGTGTGTCACAAAGACTTACACTTCACGTGTGTCACAGTGACTTACACTTCACATGTGTCAATGACTTACACTTCACATGTGTCAATGACTTACACTTCACGTGTATTACAACAGCTTACACTTCACGTGTATTACAACAGCTTACACTTCACGTGTATTGCAACAGCTTACACTTCACGTGTGTCACAAAGACTTACACTTCACATGTGTCAATGACTTACACTTCACGTGTATTACAACAGCTTACACTTCACGTGTATTGCAACAGTTTACACTTCACGTGTATTGCAACAGCTTACACTTCACGTGTGTTAATGACTTACACTTCACGTGTGTCCTAACAGCTTTACTCTATTCGTGTGTCCAACGACACTTACACTTTGTGTCTATATTAGTTTAACACCTTGTGTGTCCAATGAGGTTACATTTCATCTATGTCTACAATAACTATGCACTTCAAGTGTGTCCACAATGACTTGTCCACAATGATTTTAATTAGGTGTATGTGTATCTATAATAGCTGTACATTTAAGTGTGAACACAAGACTTAACACTCACATGTATGTAAAATAGCTTTATAACCTTACGTATGTCTATGCAGAATGACTGACACTTACGTATACATGTATCGATAATAGCTGTACACAACGTGTCTACAAAGACTTCATGTGTATCGAAAACAGTTTTACACTTACAAGTGTCTAAGCACTAGGACTTACATGTATGTGCCCACAAAGACTTACACTCACATGGGTATATAATAGCTTTACAACGTTACGTATGTCTTTGATGACTTACGTGTCCACAAAGACTTACACATACATACATGTATAATAGCTGTACATAACGTGTGTCTACTAAGACTTGCCTAAAACAGCTTTACACTTACATGTGTCTTAGCACTAGGAATTACATGTGTCCACAACGCCTTACACTCACATGGATATATAATAGCATACCACCTTATGTGTGTGTCTATGCACAATGATTTACATGTGTCCAAAATTACTTTACGCGTGTCCGCAATGATTATTACTTACGAGTACAAGTATCTATAATAGCTGTACCCGGCTTACGTGTGTCCACAACGATTTACACACCACGTGTATTTATAATAGCTTACCGCCTGCACGTGTCTGTGCACAGTGACTATATGTGTGCCACACTGACTTATACTCTGATGCATCTATAATAGCTTTACACCTTACGTGTGTGTCTATACACAATGACTATAATTATACGTGTGTCTACAATGACTTTACGGCACTCCACATGTATCTATAGTAGCTTAAGGTGGCTCGCCTGGATTTTCCAGGGACGCACCATATCCACTTTGAACGGCTGCTACTCCACTGTCAGAGCACGGTCGGGCTAGCCACTTCACCCATTTCCTAGAAATAGAATAAACTTTCCAAAAATGTAGGTTTGTTTGACATCGGTGTTACCATAGCAACACAGCGTTGACGTCATGTGTTTTACATATCAGCAATTTTCTCGAAATCTAGACCTAAACTTTTAAAACGACCTAGTGTCCCTTGTAGTCTAAATGTAGGCCTTCAAGACTGCAAAGTTTAAACAAATTGTATGAGAGCGTTTTCGAAAAAAAATGGGTTGAATATTTTCATTCAAAAAATAAACAGTTCGCCTTACTTCCTGTTTAGTCGTCGAGAACTGTGTTTGCCGGACCGATTCAAACGCTGTTTTTAGCATATTTCATACCTGTGGCATAGGACTACTTCCCATGAAAATTTCATTCTATTTGCTTTATTCGATTTCGGTTTGTGGAATAATAAGTAATGTAATAAATATGCTCATTTTACTCAGAATAGTAACGTATTTGCTAAGGAAGCTGTAATTCAAAAACTAGTCGATAAATATTTTTTTAAATCCATTCACCTGAAATTCAACATGTACTACCCTTGCTCTGTAAATTTCAAGAGCATTGAATCATTTTAAGGGCGCGAAATAAAAACAAAAACATTGGGAACTTTTACATTCATCCACGCAAGCTTCATTGCTGTATCATTTTGTTTATAGCTGTGTCTTTCCGAAATTTCTCTTTTGTCTAGATTCTACATACTTGTGTGCTTTTGAACTAACAAGTTTACCATGCACGCATGCTACGCTTTGCTACCGCCGGAACACTCGTGCAAATTCTGTTCTTAGTACAATGACATGCACATTAGTTAAACCATGAAGCTTGGCAGTGCGGGATGATAATGTTGAATACGTGTGTTTTTAGTAACCAGATCGGGAAAGAGTGCCCGTGACGTCTAGACTACATTTTCTAAATATAAATTAAAAACGAGATTTTGTATTAGTGATATTATAAAACCTTTTGTAAATAAATATTATAAGTTATATTATAACAGCGTTACAACTGGCAGCGTGACTATTGTACTAAAAACAGAATTTGCACGAGCGTTCCGGCATTAGCGAAGTGTAGCGAAGTGTAGCAAGCGTGCATGGTAAACTTGTTAGTTCAAAAGCACACAAGTATGTAGAATCTAGACAAAAGAGAAATTTCGGAAAGACACAAGATACAAACAAAATGATACAGCAATGAAGCTTGCGTAGATGAATGTAAAAGTTCCCTGTGTTTTTGTTTTTATTTCGCGCCCTTAAAATGATTCAATGCTCTTGAAATTTACAGGGCAAGGGTAGTATATGTTGAATTTCAGGTGAAAATATAAAAAAAAAAAATTATCGACTACTTTTCGAATTACAGCTTCCTTAGCAAATACATTACTATTCTGAGTAAAATGAGCATATTTATTACATTACCTATTATTCTATAAACCTGAATCGAATAAAGCAAATAGAATGACATTTTCATGGCAAGTAGTCCTATGCCACAGGTATGAAATATGCTAAAAACAGCGTTTGAATCGGTCCGGAACACACAGTTCTCGACGACTAAACAGGAAGTAAGGCGAATTGTTTATTTTTTGAATGAAAATATTCAACCCATTTTTTTTCGAAAACGCTCTCATACAATTTTTTTAAACTTTGCAGTCTTGAAGGCCTACATCTAGACTACAAGGGACACTAGGTCGTTTTAAAAGTTTAGGTCTAGATTTCGAGAAAATTGATGATATGTAAAACACATGACGTCAACGCTGTGTTGCTATGGTAACACCGATGTGAAACAAACCTACATTTTTGGAAAGTTTATTCTATTTCTAGTACATGGGTGAAGTAGCTAGCTCGACCGTGCTCTGACAGTGGAGTAGCAGCCGTTCAAATTGGGTATGGTGCGTCCCTGGAAAATCCAGGCGAGCCACCTTAATTTACACCTGAAACGACTTTTAAAATTGTGTCGATAATGACTTTACATGCATCACAATAGCTTACAGTGTACATGTGTCCAAGACTTCACGGTTTACAGGTGAAAAATAACTTCACACGTAACTTACGTGTTTTACACTATAATAAGTTTACATCAATAAGATTGTCTAAATGGAAATAACATAATCTAAAAACGTGCTCCGCCCGATACGAAAAACCCAGAGATAAAAACCTTCTTTAGGCAAAAAAAACTCTGGGAAACGTATTCCCCGATCGAATGCAGTAGCACAGGGTCTCGGGGGTTAAGACCTTAAAATAATTCTCTAGTAAATAATTACAAGTTGAATAAAATTTGCCTTCCGGACGCTGCACGAACGGCGAGATATGAATTGCTCTCTGAAGTTGCTCGTTATATACATGCACCATTGCATACCGGCCTTTTGTCACCAATGACATGCCAAATATAAACAAAACTACGACACCTTACTACAATGATGCTCTTAAGCCGTTATGAATACGCTTTCCGACTTCACTTGTTCCGTCGGAAAGCTTCAATTCCTCTGGGTCGAAATGAACAATCAATCCAAACAAAACGTTTTATGCGCTGTTGTTTACAGGCATCCAAATTTTGACCTAAATTCTTTTACCAAATCACTTTATGAAACAATTGATCTTATTCATGCCGAAAACAAACTTTGCATAATAATGGCAGATATGAATATTAATTTACTCAACTCAGACTCCAACAAAGACACAGAGGAGTTCATCAATACAATGGCTTCTTACGCTTTTCGACCGCACATACTTCAACCTACTAGAATAACTGATCACTCGGCGACACTCATTGATAACCTTTTCTTTAACTCATGTGAATATCACACCATTAGTGGAAACATCATTTATGATTTAACAGACCATTTACCTATTTTTTTAATAATTAACAAGTTAACCGAGCTACCAAATAAATTCAAACTTCATAAACGTGACTTTTCCGGTTACGATGAGTCAGCCGTCCTGAGAGACATTCAGACTATCAATTGGGAAGAACGTTTTTCAGTTAATTCCGATGTCAACTCATTATTCGATACATTCCAGGATTGAAGCCTTAACTACTATTATTGATAAGCATACCCCTCTTAAAAACTATCTAGGAAAGAAATTAAATTTATGTCTAAACCATGTATCACAAAAGGAATTAAACAATCTATAAAGACAAAAAATATATTATATAAGAAATATCTTAAAACCCGCAATAATAATTTTTTTTTGCAAAGTTTAAGGTATATCGAAATAAGCTAAAACACCTAACTTTAGTTTGCAAGAAAACTTATTATCGGGAATATTTTACATCTAATATTAACAATGCGAAGGCAAGGGGAAAGGAATAAAATAAATTATTTCAATTAAATCCAATAAAGCCTCTTTTCCTACGAAAATAGTTACTGAAAGTTCATGCTTAACTGACCCTAAAGCCATCGCAAATGCTTTTAATGATTACTTTGTTAATATTGGGAAGGACCTGTCTTCTGACATCCCTATATCACCTAAGCCATTCTCACATTACTTGACCAATCAACAACCAAATAGTTTTTATATTTTTCCGGTTACCCAATTAGAAATGGAGGAAGAGGTTTCAAAATTGAACGTTCGTAAAGCCACGGGCCTATTTAGCATACCCATACGAGTCCTAAAATGTCTCAACCATCTGCTATCTAAACCCTTAGAAATACTATATAATTTTTCTATATCAACGGGAACTGTTCCCGACAAGTTCAAAATCGCTAAGGTAATTCCTGTTTTTAAAAAGAACTCTTCTCTAAATCTAAATAACTATCGTCCAATTTCTCTTTTATCTGTCTTTCATCAAATTTTTGAAAAACTAATTTGCAAACGCCTAACTAGTTTTCTTGAGAAACATGATATATTTTTTTGCTAACCAATTTGGGTTTCGCTCAAAACACTCCACAACTCATGCTGTTTTAACTATTGTAGATAGTATTCAGAAAGCGGATTTTTCCTTGATCTAATAAAAGCATTTGATACAGTAAATCATGATATTTTGTTAAAAAAGCTTGAGCACTATGGAATACGAGGTATCGCACTTGATTGGTTTAGATCCTATCCTACCAATAGAAAACAGTTTACATTAATCTGCAGTTATTCATCATCAGAAAGCAGCATAACTTGTGGTGTCCCTCATAGGTCCGTACTTGGACTTATATCAATGACTTCAACAATTGTTCACAAATTTATAATTAATATATTTGCTGATGATTCAAACCTTTTCTGCACGGACACTAATCTGCTGAAACTAGAAAGTACTGTTAACAGTGAGCTACAAAGAGTTTTTGACTGGCTTTGCGCTAACAGTTTCACTTAATATTGAGAAAACTAACTTTGTCCTTTTCCATCCACATCAAAATAAGACCACTTATCCGTTGACATTGTCCATAAATAATTAAACTATTAAACAAGAAAAATCACTGAGTAAAGTATCTAGGTGTTTTGATAGACTCTAACTTAAACTGGAAATGCCATATTTGTGAAACCTGTAAAAAATTAAACGAAGCATAGGTGTATTGTCAAAAATCCGCTACTACGTTAATCTTAACATTTTGACCCAACTTTATTACTCGTTGATTTATCCCTATTTAACTTACGGAATCTTAATATGGGGAAACACCTATAAGTCAACGCTACGTCCCCTATTCATTCTTCAGAAAAGAGTTTTACGTATTATTACATTTTCTAAGTTTGATGCCCATTCCTCCCCCATTTTCAAGCAACTTAAAAAACTTAAAATTAATGATTTGTCTTTTTCGCATACTGCTCTTTTTATGCAACAATTTCACTCAAAAGAACTCCCAGTGACCTTTGATGACTTATTTTAGCTTCTTAGCAGTAAACACAATTATAACACCAGACTAGCCTCTCAAAAAAGCTATTACTTCCCCAAAGCTCGCACTAATTACGGAACCTTTAACATTAGATTTGTGGGAGTAAAAGTCTGGAATTCTCTTGACTCTAGCGACAAACAACTAAGGAGAAACGCTTTCAAAAACAAACTGAGAGCTGATTTTCTATTGCAATACTAACTTACTATTCATCTTGTACCCGCTAGCCACTAGAATATAAAACTTCTCATCGCCACTCTGTTACTTAATATTTCTTTTCTCCTTAATGACAGCCTTCCTACGTTCGTTAGTATGTTCGTTTTATCTGTAACTGTGACGTCCTTGTGCTTGTCGTTTTTACTATTATTTGCAAATTAAGTATATTCACGCACTCTCCTCTTTCGCACCTTTCTATGCACATTTATCTTATAAGGGCGCTCTAGCTAGATTAGCCTTTTAGTTATTCTAGGGCGCCCGTACCACACACTTTCCGCTTATTTTCTTATTATTATATAAAACAAAAATGTAAATTGATTGGTACAAATAAATATATTGTTGTTGTTGTTGTATACCACAAGGGTCAGTCCTTGGACCCTACTGTTCCTGATCCATGTAAATGACATTCATAAATCCACAAATGCTTTTACCTTTTACCCGTTTTTGCCGACGATACAAAGATTTGAAAAACTAGAACGTGAAGTATATACGGAATTTTCAAAAAATTGTGATTGGTTGAAGGCTGGACTCCTGTTGAGGCCCAATAAATTAACGCTTAATATAAAGGAATCAAATTTTATTATATTTCGGCCACGACAGAAAACCCTATTATTTAACCCTCAAATTAAAGTGTTTGATTACGGCCTCTGAAATGACATTTACTGCACTTTGGGACCACTTTGAAGCAAATTAAGGCATGAGCCACTCCTGGTGTACTGCATGATTTTTCTTGGCCCACCCCTTTTTCCATGTTGAAAAATAGTGACCCACCCCCTCTTTTTTACCAGCCCACCCCTCCCCCTATACTTTATGACCAGTGCTTAACCAACACCTATAAACCCCTGGAGATGAAAGATCATATTAAATACCCAGTTGGTTCATCCAGCGGGATTAGTCCTGGCAGCATTTTACTGCCTGAGCGCTTCAGGGATATATAACTTCAGTATTTCTAGTAGCGACTTCGGCAAGTCAGTTTACTAAAGTAATTATTGATTTCAGGTTAGTTCTATATCCTCAGTTGGTTCATCCAGCGGGAAGTCTTGGAAGCGTTTTACTGCCTTCAGGAGCGCTTCAGGGATATAGAACGTAGTTGTGAGATACGCTTTGTAGATAACTTGATGCGTTGTAGATTCGTATATCGGTTTTAGATGACGTTGGGTTACATTTGGCGAGCAAAGTAAACGCCTGTAATATGCCATAAGATGCAGAAATGATTACCCTTTATAGGTACGTAATGCTTAAAGCAGTCGTTGTTTATTAACCTTACTAGAAAAACGGAACAGCAAAAGTATGTGTCGATGTTGGCAATCTTGTCCACAGGCAGCCCAAGCTCAAGTTACGAAAATATAAGGGTTTGTATAGGAGCGTAGCGAGCTCAAGTTACGAAAATATAAGGGTTTGTATGGGAGCGTAGCGAACTCCGTTTACTAGCCAGAAATACTGTAAAATATTTGAATAACATGACTTACCTTGACACTGTGATGTCTTCTGTCGTGTTTCTCTCCTTGTTGGGTAGTTTTAAGCTGATTTCAGCCGGGTTTAAATTTCGGAGCCCCATCTCTCTAAAAAGAGAGAAGGCTGCACACTCGATTTGAGAACGCTCGACATCCAGAGCGATAAATCCCACTTCAAAAGCATCCAGAGTTCACAAAACCTCTACGAATTCCCGGCCCAAAGGTTGTTCCTTCCATAGAATGCCACTGTTAATCCATTCCTGTATTATCAAGCACACACGACGACATTTTCTTTCTCGAACTCCGTCCATTTCAACTCCTAATCGCCGTCAGCAAACTTACACCAATACTGATAAAAGTTCGTTGAAAAGCTGGCTGAGCAGCCTAGCCTTCGCAGCAAAGGTAACCCTTCACGGGTGGGGGAGGTCAGATTTCGATCATCAAAACTACCTACTGGCCAGGGTACCCTTGTATGAATCCAAACGATATTTGAAACTTATACAGTATGGAGTTTTAGTTCGAATGCCCGTTTGCTCTAAAATGAAATTCAATAAATCGTCAAAATATTCTTACCTGTCTCTTGTGTATTTCTTTCAGTTTCTGTGAAGCTTCAAGCCAGTCCGTTCAATATTGTATTATTGAGGGAGTTACAGTAATTTGCCTTCCCTCAGTATAATTATTGGGAAGGTCGGCAAACTGTATGCCGATCAGATGCAGAAAATCGCCTCGAATTCGCATAAAAATCCCGTAGTTCATACGTTTGAAATATAAGAGCCTTTTATGTTTATATCTGTAAAAACGGCTTGTTACCGAATTACCCAAAGTTCACGGGCTCAGAGCTCATACATATATACCTTAATTTGAAAACGGTATTTCAACGAACGGTTTTATGGTAAAGTGGTTTAGATCACGCGCTTTTGATCCGAACGACCGGCTACGTCATGCACTGGTTTATTTTTTTACTTCTTTTTCTCCTTTCTAAGTTTTATTTAATCTACCGTAATCCTCTATTTTAAGCTATTTGAGCCGCTTTCTACACTACTATAAAATCGAGGTCGTGACCGTGTTGGGTTGAGAGCCAATACACAACAATGTTTTATTTATTTTTTAGTGTAGAAAGCGGCTCTAATAGCTTAAAATAGAAGAAAAGACTAAATAAAACTTAGAAAGGAGAAAAAGAAGTAAAAAAAAAACCAGTGCATGACGTAGCCGGACTCGAACTCCGGTCGTTCGGATCAAAAGCGCGTGATCTAAACCACTTTACCATAAAACCGTTCATTGAAATACTGTTTTCAAATTAAGGTATATATGTATGAGCTCTGAGCCCGTGAACTTTGAGTAATTCGGTAACAAGCCGTTTTTACAGATATAAACATAAAAGGCTCTTATATTTCAAAAGTAAGAACTACGGGATTTGTATGCGAATTCGAGGCGATTTTCTGCATCTGATCGGCGTACAGTTTGCCGACGTCCGACCTTCCCAATAATTATACTGAGGGAAGGCAAATTACTGTAACTCCCTCAATACAATATTGAACGGACTGGCTTGAAGCTTCACAGAAACTTAAAGAAATACACAAGAGACAGGTAAGAATATTTTGACGATTTATTGAATTTCATTTTAGAGCAAACGGGCATTCGAACTAAAACTCCATAAGCTGAGTAAATTTCAAATATCGTTTGGATTCATACAAGGGTACCCTGGCCAGTAGGTAGTTTTGATGATCGAAATCTGACCTCCCCCACCCGTGAAGGGTTACCTTTGCTGCGAAGGCTAGGCTGCTCAGTCAGCTTTTCAACGAACTTTTATCAGTGGTATAGGTGTAAGTTTGTTGACGGCGATTAGGAGTTGAAATGGACGGAGTTCGAGAAAGAAAATGTCGTCGTGTGTGCTTGAGAATACAGGAATGGATTAACAGTGGCATTCTATGGAAGGAACAACCTTTGGGCCGGGAATTCGTAGAGGTTTTGTGAACTCTGGATGCTTTTGAAGTGGGATTTATCGCTCTGGATGTCGAGCGTTCTCAAATCGAGTGTGCAGCCTTCTCTCTTTTTAGAGAGAGGGGGCTCCGAAATCTAAACCCGGTTGAAATCAGCTTCAAAAACTCATGAATAATTAATGAGCATGTTGTCCAATCAGATGAAGCAAATCAGTCACGTGCATGCCCCTTTATACCCGATAAAATCTCATCATTCTAGAAGGCCCGCGGAGGGATTTTAATTTTGTCCCAGGGGGAAACGGGGTTAATGATTGAGACAATGGAATTTCTATTGATGTTTCAGCTTTCTCATTGAATTGCAAATTAGGATGAACGTTTTATATAAAGAATACTAATGAACATGAAATTTTATATAAAGTTTCATCCTAATTAAGAATTCACTGATAAAGACCCAAAGATAGCAAAAAGTACACGGAACATAAGGTACCTAGATAATAAATTTTGCACTAGATTTACTAATATCAGCTGACTACCGAGATACACAGATAATATTTTTAAAATGAAGGTATCCAACTTGTTTACCGAGCCTCTGTTTAGTTCCAATTATTAAACCAAACTCAAAGCCGTAAAATAATAAAAACGCGCATTAAACTTACATATTTTGTGCCGGAGTCAAACATTTAGAGTCTGCCGTCATGTCAGTCACATCGCTTTCCAAGTCTTGAACTTTATCGAGGTAAACCACGACACCAAATCCTTCAAGTGCAGATTCTACTTGCATTGCGAAACGCCGCTTCAAACAACATAGTATGGTAATTTCTTCATGTCATTCCCTTGAGATGTTTGTAATTGCAGACGGTGATTACTCAAATATTTTGCATGGCGTTGTGAATACAAAGGTTCAGTGGTATATTAAGTAACCATTCCCTTGAGATGTGCGTCTTTCTTTCATTGCATTCTTAAAGCGTTTTTGAAGCCGTTTAAAACACTCACAGCACGTGTTTTATCAAGTCTAAAAATTCTCGGGCTTCGCCCTCGAATTTTTAAACTTGATAAAACACTGCTGTTCCTGTTTTAAACAGTACTTAAAACTACCCAACAAGGAGAGAAACACGACAGAAGACATCACAGTGTCAAGGTAAGTCATTTTATTTAAATATTTTACAGTATTTCTGGCTAGTAAACGGAGTTCGCTACGCTCCCATACAAACCCTTATATTTTCGTAACTTGAGCTCGCTACGCTCCCATACAAACCCTTATATTTTCGTAACTTGAGCTTGGGCTGCCTGTGTCTTGTCTACTTATAATACTACCCTGAGACGATCCCTGGCTTAGTGTTACAGCCAAGCTGGGCAACAATCTGTCCCATAGCAGCGGGGATGTATTGCGTACAAAAGCCTATATATCGATTGCCGGTGAACTGATTTCCAGTATAGCTAATATAACAAAGTCAAGTTTAAAAAATAGGAGTGACTTGCACGCACATAGTGGTAATAAATTATGTACATATAAAAAATACTTTGAAAAGTATCTAAAACACGACACAAATAGTAAACATCGTCATGCAGTACGTGTCTAAACTTAGAATATCAGTACATAAGATGCCAATAGAAACTGGACGATACAATGATACCCCAGTTGAAAAACGCATTTGTCCTATTTGTGACTCAAATCAAGTGGGAGACGAATACCATTTGTGCTGATCTGTGAGAATAATGATTTTATGAGTATCAGAGAAGATTTAATCAACAAATTACATACAATTAATAGTTTTAAATTGTTCGATAGAAAGCCTTTATTTCTGTACTTACTAGTCCAGGAATTATGAGTGTATCATGAAGATATCTGCTAAAACATTTAATCTGCGACTAGTAACTATTTGGAGTGATTATGTTAAGATTTCAACATGGTAAATTTGCATTTTCTTACGCTGGTTGGAGTGAATTTTTACAAGCCGTTACTGAGAAAAACTGGGTTTCGCTTGAATACACATGCTTGGACTGACTTATTACCGTCAGATTTAAACAGGAGAATAAATTTCCAGCATTTTGATGTATAGAACGTCGAGATTTCTCGAGTTTAGAGTATGGAAAATCGCCTTCAAAGTTCCAATTCTTACTTATATTTATCCTTGTGTTGACCTTTGACATGGCGGTAGCTCCACATGCAGCCCAATCTATGGGTTTGTGAAAATATGTGTATGAAGAAGATATGTATGGCGTTTTAATAATAATAAATAATAATAATTTAATAAGCTTATATAGCGCTTATACAGTCAGAAATATGTATAGCTATATGTATTTACAAACTACAAAATATATATATAGAAAAATAAAGATACAACTCTCCTAAAAGTTGATATGCCAAATACATCCGACATTAACAAGGAGCCCATAATGTCACAGCGTTTTTACAAGTTAGGTTATTTTTAGAATGGTTTCCCGCTATTGTTGAGTTGCAATTATTCTTAAAGGGATACCCGAGTGAAAAACACATTGGGGCTCAAAAGAATCTTCAACATGTTCTTTGTTCAGAAAATGAATTAAAATTTGATCAAAGGTTTTTAGTATTAAGAACGAGCACCTCAAAGTTGGCCCCACGAAGACATGGGCGCCGCCATCTTTGTTTGCATTTACGGAAGTGACGTCACTTCGTCCCACCAGCGTTCTCACTCTCTCACTTATTAGGTGTTTTTAGGATGATAAACGCCTTAACTGTACCTCATACATTGTAGTTCTTATACTTATTCAGAAGTCACTCGAGTCTTTTAAGTCATGTTGTTTTGCTGTTATTAAATGGCAGTTACGAGACCTTGTTGTTCGTCTGATAATTTCTCGCCTTCCCAATGCTTTTCTTCCTCCTCCCAGTCTTCTGAACATTTCTCATAATGTCGTCTTCATCATAATTCCGGTTTCTGTAAGAATTCCTCTGCAATCTCGATGAAAATATATCCACTTTAATTCCGAGCGTGTGAAAATCATACAAAGGCAAGTAGCCGCGATACGCTGGTGGGACGAAGTGACGTCACTTCCGTAAATGCAAACAAAGATGGCGGCGCCCATGTCTTCGCGGGGCCAACTTTGAGGTGCTCGTTCTTAATACTAAAAACGTTTGATCAAATTTTAATACATTTTCTGAACAAAGAACATGTTGAAGATTCTTTTGAGCCCCAATGTGTTTTTCACTCGGGTATCCCTTTAAGGGAATCAAATCACAAAAGCGAATCAAATCACAAAAGCGTAGCGGTCATGTTGTTTAGTATAACAGTAGTATAACAAAAGTAGCTAATGAGGCATTTTTTGTTCCGCCACGGTGCAATCTACCAATAGTCCAGTTTCGTATTCGAAAATTACCGCTGAATGCAATGACTACAGACGCATGTACTCAGGCTTAGCCTCATTCTGAAGTTAAACATTCTTAAATACCAGCGAGAAGGTGCAAAATGCGAAACTACAACAATACGCAGAGTTGTGAATAGCCCACCTTCTCGCTGGTATTTATGAATGTTTAACTTCAGAATGAGGCTAAGCCTGAGTACATGCGTCTGTATTCATTGCATTCAGCGGTAATTTTCGAATACGAAACTTGACTATTGGCGGAGGAAATAATCTAAAAATAGCCGAACTTGTAAAACGTTGTGACAACTGTATAGGAGACATGGACGCTTCTAGTTATGGGCTCCTGCATTAACTAATCAGTAATAAGCTAAATTAAACAAATACGTTTTTAACTTAGGTGAGCGCTGCAACAGAAAACGCTCTCCCTCCATAATCCCGGACGCGGCGCCATATGTGAGTTGAGTTTGTTGGTATCTCATCCTTGCTCCGAGGGTTTTTCGCCGGGTTCTCCGGTTTTCCTCCCTCCTCAAAAACCAACCTAAATTCCAATTCGAGACCCGGTAACGGCTTCCTGTATCTTCGACGTAAAATAAACCATTTATTAATTATTTTTATGATATGATACCAGATTACGCTTGGGTACCAGATGGACTTCTGTGGGTACTCTTAACAAATTAGCAGAACTAGACCGAAGAGTCCTACCAAGAAAATCCTAAATAAATAAATATATCCTTTCAAATTGTGTATAATGTGTAAATAAACATACCTTTTCGCTTCCATGTTGTTTCCTTTGGTGGATGAAAAACTCCTAAAACACCCTAAAATGGTTCCAAGAGAGGAAAAACCACAAAGGAACAACATCGAAGTGAAAAGGTATATCTATTTATACATTATACACAATTTGAAAGGATTTATAAAACCCATACATATCTTCTTCACACAAAGGCATATTTTCACAAACCCATAGATTGGGCTGCCTTAATCTCGTACCCAGATCCCACCCCATGTTTTTCTATCCCTTCCGTGTGACCGTGGGAGATCTGGGTACGAGATTAGGCGGGCTGCCTGTGATAGCTCCAGAAGCAGCGATTTTCGAGAGTCCAGTGAACGACAGGAGAGAATTCCACTTCGTATAGTTACGGAACAATAGGTAAGTCACATTATAAACTTATAATGCCAATGAAGTTGTTCTCTCTCTCAAATAAAATCGCATTTACTTCTGTCAAAGCGATCACCATGCAATACCAAATGTCCTCTTCTGTGTGTAATGATTTTGATATGATTAATATAACCCGGAATTCCACATTTTTTTGCCCAAAACCCGGACCCTGAAATCTCAATTAAGTTCAAGCCCACATATAAAATAGGTCATCAACGTGAGTGCCACCCTCCTAACCCTCCCCCCGGGTTAAAATGGTTAAATCCCTGAGAACAAAAGATCAGTAGGCAGACCCCAATTAAGTTGTGTAAATTATCGCCTTAATTAAAGAAAAGTACCTGTGAATCACTTAATTATGTCTCTATGACTTTAGAAAGGCGCTGGAAACTGCTTGAACAAACTTGATAGCCTGAAATACAGCCGCCTACCTCAGCTCGTTCCAGGGTCCAGTAACTTTAAAGATTACAAAAAGATAGAGCCGACACATCTTCCTTTTCAGAAGAAGTTATTCGACTTTGATAACTAAAGCCTGATTTCCATATAGTCGTCCGAGTCGTCCCGGTCGTCCGAGTCGTCTCAAAATATGTTCAGGCGACCGGGACGACCATATGGAAACACTACGAGGCGATCGCAAACGACCCGGACGACCCGGTCCGAGTTCTATCTGGACGACTGGGACGACCGACAACGAACTTAAGCGACTGATATGGAAACTCGTCCCAGCCGTCGGAGGGTACCCAAACATCCCAGAATACACTTTAATATCCCAGTGTTCATAGCAAATTGTATGCTTTTAAAATGGCCGCGTCTGAGCAGTTCGATTGAGACGACTGGGACGACCATATGGAAACTGCTGGGTCGTCCTGGTCGCCTGAATATATTTTGGGACGACTCGGAGGACTATATGAAGAAGAACAAACAAAAATTATTTATTCAGTGAAATTTATTCCAAGAATTGAAATTTCTATTTAAGACTTACAATCATGAAATCATAATTTACAGAAAAATCTCCTATACTTCATGTGGCATAATTAATGAAACTTTGAAAGGTCGAAAGGTCGCAGTTAAATTTCACTGTACATACCTGGCAACACATGGCTCCGAGGGAGGAGTTTTTTACTAGGCAAGATTCGTTTGAAAAGTTTTATGAAATGTCTCAGTATCATGTTCTAAGATTGAATAGAGTGTGCAATAAATCAGAAATAAATCAAGGAGTTCAATTTAGCTTTGAAGCTGTTTAAGTTCCCAGATCTTGTTCCATAGGTTTGATAAAATATTAAGTGCCCTGACCAAATTATTCTGTTAGTCTTACATTCCAATTGATAACTGTTCTGAAGCTGGCGGTGTAGCCAGAATGTTTGCTGTTGTGTATAGCTGAAATACAGAATTTACAGTCATCCGGTGTGTAGTTTATCTATTCCGACATAACAAAATCAATAAGTTCGTTGTAGTCAATCTCGCCTTTCGCTACATCTTCGTGCCCATGCAAAATGGCGTCCGCTTCCTCTTCGGTAATTTTGTCGCCTCTGTTACACAGAAGACCACGGAAGGTTCCCGAGTCGATCTTTCCGTTGCCTTCACGGTCGAAAACTTTTAAACCCTCGAGAAAGTCTTCCTTAGCTGGAGGAGGCTTCTTGCTAAATTCTGTGTAAATTGGAAGCCATTCTTCGAAGGCTACTCTCTCCTTCTCCTTGAAGTCTGCTTCCACTTTCTGGACTTCGCCGTCGATTGGGTTCAAGCCCATGGCGCGAAGCATTTTTCCAATTTGGTTAAATCCAATGTTTCCATCCCCTAGGTCATCAAAGAGTGCGAATCCATCTTTAAACTCGATCATCTGGTCTTCTGAGTAAGACATATTGATTGAGTAAGCTACGGGCTTCTAAATGAAAAAGAGCCTCCTCTCTATCCAAGGGTGTGTGTACAGTAACGATATGAATTGTGCGAAGTGTGTCACCTCCCTTGGTAGTCACCTGATTAAACCTTGAATACGGCCTTAAATTTAAAAATACATTATCGCCATTGAGGAGCCTTTATCCAGTCAAAATTCCTAATCGAGCTTTTGTTATCGAATTCTATGGTCGAGAACAATACGCCTTACACAACAAATGACAGGTTTTATTTGGACCTCAATAAGGTTCGTAGATCGGGCTTGCTTCACTTTGAACTGTTCGAGAAAGGGACTCAGATTTAAGTATTTACAACGAAAAGGAAGCTAAGAATCAAAGCTGGGAGTTTGAGAAGATGGATTTAGGGGTCTTGAGGCTTGGAGAAGTACTTAACTCACGATTTTCAAGTGCAGATATTCAAAAGACGGTGTATGAGAGCGTCCGCGTTAAAAAAGACAATGTTGCAGCTTGCGTGACGAAAAGAAATTCTGTTCTTTCCAAAAAACTCGCGAATTAAGAAACGCGTAAAAGAAAAGTATAGTTTGCTGTCTTTTAGATTTAGTATTGTTAATCGGGAATTATTTTTATCTGGGGTAGAGAAGAAATTTTGCAAAGGTCGAACACCTGAAGAAGTCGTGCGATTTTATTTAATAACCAAAATCCAAATGTCACGAAAGCCAGAGTGACATCATCGAGAAGGGAATGTTTCGTTCTCCGGAGTATCTCCGGTCCTTATTTGGCTATATTCTGTCATATGCTGGCTTCTCAAAGCTCTTAATTTTGTTCTTAAAACCTGTTTTCGGTATGCATTTCAGTATCGCAAATCTACAGTTTCGCGGATGCGACTTTCGGCAACTAACTCGGCAAAGGTCGATCTTTTTTCGCTATATTCAATACAGTGTTTCCAAAAATCGCTGAATTTCTGCGGAGTTAACTCAGTTAAAGCAATGCTATCTTTCGGATTATTTCTGTAAAAGGGTTAGATACTGAACGTTTTCGATATTTGTTTTCTTTTGGTCTATGTTATGTTATGGTTAGTGTTTAAGAATAACGCCACGAACATACCATTAACACTAAGTGTGGGTTTGAATGAAGGTCCGAGAGAGAGATAAATAACAGAGATATATAGAAAAAGAGAGAATTATAGTTTTTTTTCGTTTTAACAACAAGGGCATTCAACTCGAAACGGAAACTGTCGGCGACCGCATTTTGCTTGTGACTTTGTTTGTGCTATCAACGCCGGAAAGTGCTGGCTAAAGCGAAAAATTACTCTCTCTTAATCGTGAAACTTCTCAAAACCTCTGGTACCCAGGGTAGCTAAAGCCGGACTTCAGATCAAATTATAAAGTTCACGGCTGCGAGCGTAGAACTTAGTGAAAATTCATACTATTTAAACGATAGAACGATCGAATTGTAAAATTAAATGGGAATTCGACACACTAAAATCGACTGCGGGGGAAGCTAATCGTCGAACAGATCAGTCGGGAAAGGCCATACGAATTGAACAAAAAAGCATTTGTTTCTGACGGTTGACGTTCTGCCCTCCTGCGATCTATATTCAGACGGCTGCCGGATGAATCCGCTGCTTTACAAACAAAATAGCAAACACTGTGGTCGAAGTACATCAGTTTTAAACAACAAAACCATGACCAGGAATGACAAGGGCGCTTATTGGTGGCATTTGTTCACCTGCGAGCGAGTTTGACAGGAAGATAGCTGATGCAATAACAAAAGGAAATTACACTCGCTGGTTGAATAAATAATTTACACATTTTAAATCGGTGAAATAGCTATAGTGACTGCTTTGACCTCTGCAGTTATCAAATGAAACAATAAATTGAGTTTTACTATTGACCTAATGAACAGAATGGTACGACTGGTATTAATGAATATACCCTTTTGATATATACGTACAACAGCAAAACCATCGATACTGCTGAAACGAGCACCTCGAAGTTAGTCAAAATCCCAAATTTGAGAGTTATATCTTGAATAGGTGCAAAGATACAGGCCCGCAAATGCGAAAAATTTCGGGAAATTTTACAGACGTTAAATGGCAATTTCGACTGGGGGGCACAAACTTGCCCCCCCGTCAAAATTTCCATACAAACGTCTGTAAACTTTTCCGAGTTTGCGGGCCTATAACTTTGCTCCTATAACTCTCAAATTTGGGATTTTGACTAACTTCGAAGTGCTCTTTTCAGCACTATCGACGGTTTTGCTGTTATAAAACCCGTGGAAGGGTCTATTCAAAGACAAACAAAGTTGAAATGAGTAAATTCAGTACTATATCTTCGACAGGCATGGTACAACTTTGTCACATGCGGTTACGGCTGGCTTACGACATGCTCACATCTCGAATTTCTTCTTTTTTTTTACCTGAACTGGACTGAAAGATAAATCGGGCTTTGAGCCAAGAGAATCCTGGATTATCGGTAGAAATATTTAGTTAGATTTAATAACTCGTTTAGAACTAAAACCTTATTGCTTGATGAGGAAACGAGAAGCATCTTTCTATTTGTAATCCTAGAATAGAGGAAGACACCTTTTACCAAGAGAATCCTCGGTAAAAATGTAATCCAAGATTAATGCTAATTGGGCTTAGTCGCTTTTATTTTGACAAAACTAATTAATATGAAAACCTTTCGAGACATCTCAGCAGAGTTTCTGTCATTTCTTACCTTCTTCCGGTCAACTATTTCATCATCCTTCAGGACCAACAAAGTCCGGACGAGATCGTCTTCTGATTGGCTACTTTTGTTTGAATTACGTCAGAGCGTATCGAAAACAAAAGAGAACAATCCGGTGTCCACGTGCCGCGTGTGTACAAATACTCAAGTGACCTGAACAAATATCAAACCAGGTTCACCTCGCTGGAGAATGTTTTGTAGATCGCTTTTAAGACATCCAAACGCGTTTTTCTGCTCTCTTAAAGCAACCAAGAAATTCGAAAAAGGGACCCCATATCTAAGGTATTTAAAGTTACACTGAGCCACGTGTACACTGAGGGAAACGTCTTCTGATTCATGATGTTCTCTATATTCCCAGGAAAACGTGAACCAATATTAATATGAATCCGGAGCCTTTTCCCCAATAATTGTTTCAATTGCGTTTGGCGCATGAAAAGTTTGACGTATGAATCGGGCCTTTATAATTGGTATTCCCTCACTTCGAAAAACACTTATGAACCAGTATCTAATAATTGTACTGTACCGGTATTGAGGATATCCTTTGTAGAATAATAATAATAATAGGCCATATTTATATAGCGCCATATCACCACAGTCTCATGGCGCTTTTACATTTTACTGACATATCCCGTAAGTGAATTTTTCGTACTGGTATCGGGTATTTTTACACGTTAAAGTAATTTTTTAGGTCTTTTACGGCATGGCTCTAAAATACCTTTTTATGGCGGAAAATATTTATTGTTCTGATGCAATATTTCGGATGATGAATTCACAATATTAACAAAGTTAACTTTCCTTCCCTTCTTTCTTGGATAGGTTTATCTACTCACATTAATCTAAGATGAGCAACTTACATCTGACCACAATCAAAGCGGAATCAAATAGTCACATTTTGGCTTCTTCGACTGCTCAAATCTTACCTGAAGAAACGGAAACTCACAGCAAATCGACTGAAAAGCATGAAGCTGTGAAAGAGGAAAGGCCCGGTTGGGACAACAAAGTACAATTTCTCCTTGCCACAATCGGGTTTGCCGTTGGGCTAGGAAATGTATGGCGTTTTCCTTGGCTATGTCAGAAAAACGGAGGAGGTTGGTAACCCAAATCATAATTTAACGTTCATTACTGAGTAATTTTTGTGGGTGTTTTAAGGCAAACTTATATAAAACTTAGAAGTATCCGCCCTTCGAATTCAACCGGCATAGCTCCAGCTATATTGGCCTTAGAAGTACCTGGGTCAATCCTTTAGCCACAACAGATCGAAAGCTTATATAAAACTTAGAAGTATCCGCCCTTCGAATTCAACCGGCATAGCTCCAGCTATATTGGCCTTAGAAGTACCTGGGTCAATCCTTTAGCCACAACAGATCGAAAGTCGGCCTAAATCTTCGTAAGTTGGACGACGCTTTTTGGACGTCGTGGCTTAACTTTTTCCGGCCGTAAAAAGGCCAGTTTCGTATTCGAAAATTACCGCTGAATGCGATGACTACAGACGCATTTATTCAGGGTTAGCCTCGTTCTGAAGTTAAATATTCTTAAATACCAGCGATAAGGTGCAAAACGCGAAACTACGACAATACACAGAGTTGTGAATAGCCCACCTTCTTGCTGGTATTTTAGTATAAATGTTTAACTTAAGAACGAGGCTAACTATGTATAAATGCATCTGTAGTCATCGCATTCAACGGTAATTTTCAAATACGGAAGTGGACAATGAAAGTGTTAGCAGTACGATACGGTAATTGTGTTTACACAGCCATTAGGCATTAGGAAATAGTTGTCCAGGCGGATAGAAAGACTTCTACAACGGGAGTTCTAAAACCATAGCAACGCTAATCGGACAGTGTACAGACAATATTTCAGAGAAACAGATGAATATATATAGAACTACTCCGACAGCTTACTGCTATAAGTGCTAAAGTCAACTTCAATTGCGATCAAAAGGGCAAAATGTTTTCTAGTGGCATGATGCATCTGCTCGCATAGATGTTTCGCGCGTATACATTGTGAGTCACGAACACGAAAGGCAGATGATTTCATAGTTCAATTCAGTTTATTTGTGTGTTTTTTCCACATATAATTAATAAGTTACATGTTGAAATTAATATATACTAGGATAGAAAAATCATAATAACAATTATTTACAAGTATATGTATACGATAGAGAAGAAAAGAAGAATAGCAGTATTATTTTTACTATAGTATTATTGAGTTGAAGGTGGCCAGTATTTCATCAAATAACATTTTATACTTTTTACTCTTTTTGAGGCAGAAGTTTGTTGGCAACCTTTGAATGGTTTCTTAGCATTCGCGCCCACTGATTGGATGTTGCTTGAGTTTGTTGACAACCTCTGAATGGTTTTCTTAGCATGCGCACCCGCTGATTGGATGTTGGTTGAGTTTGTTGTCAACCTTTGAATGGTTTTCTTAGCATGCGCGCCCACTGATTGGATGTTGTCAACCTTTGAATGGTTTTCTTAGCATGCGCGCCCACTGATTGGATGTTGCTTGAGTTTGCTTTCAACCTTTGAATGGTTTTCTTAGCATGCGCGCCCACTGGTTGGACGTTGCTTGGACTGCATGTACATGAATCGATGCCATGAATATTTCGTTGACCTTTTGATATGCCATTTTAAGGCTGTGTTTCTCTCTTCACAGGCGCGTTTCTAGTCCCGTATGTCATCATGTTGATATTTGAGGGCATACCCCTCTTCTTCCTAGAGCTTAGCGTCGGACAGCGCATGCGCCAGGGTTCCATCCAGGTCTGGAGTACAATGTGCCCGTACCTGGGAGGAGTGGGGATAGCATCAACCATCATCTGCATCTTAGTGAGCAGCTATTACAACGTCGTCATATCCTGGGTTCTGTTTTATTTCTTCAATTCCTTCAACAGTCCTCTACCATGGAAAGAATGTCCTAAGGTAACTCGTTTGTGTACGGAGCAGTGTCGAACTGAAATATTTTTTATCTGAAACTCGTACTGAAGTCGCAAAACGAAAAGCTTGAAAGCATTCACATGGGAAGAAAAAAAAAGAAAAAAATTGTGGGGGGAAATTAATCTCCCTGCTTACTTGTGCTAATAAATCGTTTTTAGTCTTACTCGCATCTCGCAAAGTATTTTTTGTAAGATTCTCGCTTACCCAATATCATGTTGCATTTTAAACTGATATCTAGATCTATGATAATTTATGTGGAGCGCAAGCAGAACAAATA
Organism: Actinernus sp. WN-2022; assembly: GCA_030867875.1. NCBI lineage: Eukaryota > Metazoa > Cnidaria > Anthozoa > Actiniaria > Actinernidae > Actinernus > Actinernus sp. WN-2022. The sequence continues at coordinate 75,931,961 of JAOWCC010000019.1, forward strand.
GAAAATGCTACCAAAGTCTACTAGATTGAATGTATAAATCACAAGAAACCAGTTAATACAAATGTTTTCTCTTTGAAAGAACCAAAGAACTGAAAGAATGTCTACATCACAAAGAGTTCATGCTCTGTTAACTGAACTGCAAGTTCGGACCAGTTCTTGTGAGGACCACTGGATCTTAACGAGACCTGATTCAACCATATGGGCCGCATCAAAGTCAGGACCCGATTAAACCTCCGATGGAATTGGAATTTAGCTATTGTTTATCAAGCCCTCTGTGCATTCTATTTCAGATCATTAAGAACTTCCCCGCTCTAAATAAGACAGAGGTGATCATCGCTAGGGAGTGTCTGCGGAGCAGCCCAACGGCTTACTTCTTTCACCGTGACACCCTGCGACACGCTAACAACATCCAGGCCACCCCTGAATTCAACTGGAAACTCGCGTTGTGCCTAGTGGCGGCCTGGGTACTAGTTTACATGTGCATCATTAAAGGCATCAAATCGTCTGGAAAGGTATGAGTTCGCATGCGCAGTAGTGTTTATTCAACTTAGTAGGTAGTCATTCTCGACCCCAGACCCTTCTCTTATTTCTTACTGCGCATGCTCCTAAGAAATAAGAGAAGGGTCTGGGGTCGAGAATGAGTAGGTGGTAAGCCTTTCGTCGAGCATGCGCAGTAAGAAATAGAAGGGTCTGGGGTCGAGAATAGGTAAATTTATGTATGTGTCAATGTATTTAGCTTTGCAGCTAATTGGGGACACCAGTCCTACGATTTTACGAAGACGTGAAGGTCTAACCGTTTACTGTATTATGTAAAGGCAGCACCTTCTACTCAGCTATTTTAAGACCCTGAGTGTTGGTCCGGCCGGGGTTTGAACCCGCGACTTCCCGCTCGACAGACCGGCGCTTAACCACTGAGCTAACCGGGAGGGACTGAAGCTTAACCACTGAGCTAACCGGTGGTAGTAGGTCCGTCAACTCTTACCTGTCGCATAAAGAAGAAAAATAGCTTGAGCAATTAGCACCTATCACAACTAGTTTAATATTTTATATTCTTGTCTAAATGACGTCCTTATCACAACTAGTTTTCTATTTTTTGTCTAATTGACCATAATTTGTTTGTATTTATATATGTAACATTAGAGTAATATTGTTGCCTTCTACACTGTATAATAAGTAACTCGCTAGTGTATTTACCGTTATGTGATCTCACGCGAGACCAGTAATTACAAATAATTGAATGTAGACTCGAAAACCAGACGGCAGTCTTTAGATTTCGATTTCGACCCACAGTAGAGGCTCAAAAGCCTTGCCATTTTCAGCACTAAATTAGCTGAAAAGGAATGTCGTTAATTAGTACGTCATTACATTACATTCTCTAAGATGTGATACGCTGTTGGAGTTTATTTTGATACAAATAGTTGCATTCGTAGTTTCCCGACACATTGTAGTTTCCAAACCGTTAATTGAATCTCCAAATTTATGTGAAGACTTTTGACTGAAAAGTCCGTTGTAATTGTCTGTGTTACTGTTCTCGCGTGACATCACATCCCGGGGGGGGGGGGGGACTCCCATATAAAAGGGGTAGGGATGCTCGTCGGACATTTTCGATTTGACCCCTAAGAGGTACTAAAATGGGCGTGGCTCAAGCTTATTTTTACCCCTAAAAGATAATAAAAATGTAAATTGATAACAGCTTTTTTGTTCAATTGACACCCGACCCCTAAAAGGTACCGCTTTACATAGAAATGTCTGTGTTTGATGGTGGATACCCTAAGTGGTACCAAACTCCTGATTTTGACCCCTAAAAGGTACGACGAGCATCCATGTACCCCTCACATAAGGGAGTCCCCTCCCCGGGCATCACATATAGCTGCAAGTACTTTGTTTTGCTGTACGATATATTTTTATAGTAACTGGTCCTCATTCTTGAACCCCATTGTTCTCTCTCTCTGTGCACTGTATCAGAGATCGCAGGCAGCGCACTTTAACTTTATTATTATTGCAGCTAGAATTTGTTCAATAGTTGCACTATTATCGATACCAGTTTGTTGCCAGTCAGAATTCTATCTACCGGTAACTTAACAGGGAAATCAAAGGTATATATTGGCTTTACATTAAGAGAAATTAAGGAAAAGATGGTAATAAAAACCAGCGTACCGAATGTAACTCGAACCATCAACCTTATGAACACCACCGACGATCGAGCCTCAGCTGACGCTCGAATCGTGTATATACACTTGAGTTGCTAGACCTTCGCTGTTGGCCTGGTTGGCGCTCGTAATGTCAGCTGCTACTCGCTTCTGATCTCACGACAATTAATATACCTTGATCAACTTTTAGTTTATTATACCAGTGTTTATCTTCCAAGCCCAGGCAGACCTACACTAGTTTTTTTACAGAGTTAGTCATCCCGCATCATGCATGTATGATTGCCTCCGATTAGACATTATTTTCGCGGCTAGTTTTTGTTTTTAACCCACATCGAGAGCAGCGATACATTAGTACTCATCACAATAAACCTAATGGTAGTTTACATCTGCTATTAATAGGTGGTCTACTTCACAGCCACGTTTCCATATTTGGTCCTAGCTGTGTTTTTCGTCAGGGTAGTTCTTCTGGAAGGGTACGACACTGGTATAAAGTACTTGTTCACTCCAAAGGTATGTAAGACTGTGGTCAGTCATTTCTCTTTAGTATAGCCCTGATATCTATTCAGGTTGTCAGTCGGTTTATCGTTGGAGCTCAGCTAGGGAAGCAATCAATTTACTCCGGTTCTAGTTTCCCGGGAATAGACTGTTAGCAGTCAGGTCTCTCTCTCCAGGTAGTAACTTAAAGGAATAGACAATGCTGCGTTATTGTTTCTTTTGCAGGTATTTCCAGCTGATATTAATTTCGATATGTTCGGCTGTGCCGAAGAGCCCTTTCAGTTACTGACGTTAAAGTGCGTATGACCCAAATTTTTTATCATAAAATCGATTCAACATCAAGTAAATAGTACATTAGTATGCAGATTCATGTATCCAAGATAATGATATTTGAAATGTTAAATACTGAGTTTCTCTGGATTAAAATCTAGAGTAATTAATTAAAGCTATAGGCTGAAACCTGAAAGAAAGGGTAGTTGGCGCGGTTTATCACATTCCCTATGGCGGATGTGAGGCCAGTTACATTGCGGAGACGGAACGATCGTTTAAGGCGCGTTTCGACGAGCACAGGAGACCCAGTTCCACCCAGTTCCACCACTTCAGAAGTGTCTCGACATATTAACACTGACCACGGATCATTCCATCAGCATCATTACGGCCAAGGTCTTATCAGTGATACTTGTACGTAACGAAAATGGTTCGAGAGAGGTGTTAAAGGGTATATATGGGTTGGCGCCATTAAAGGAACCAACCGCCAGTCCCTGTTAGATGAACTTGCCTGGGATACACTTAAAACAAGACGTCATATTCATAAACTTTCGGTATTTTATAAAATTAAGAATAATAATCTCTCCTCCCTCTTACCCGCGCCAGTTTCTCACAGATCTAGTTATTCACTCCGTAATAGCGAGAACATATCACTTATAAGTTGCTCCACACATCTAGACTTCAAAACTCCTTTTTTCCTTCTTCTATTTCCGGATGGAATTCCCTGGCTCTTTATATAAGGAATTCTTCCTCTTTTGCTAAATTCAAAAATTCAGTTAATAGGTTGTTGTCAAAAGGGAAGTGCCCCAAACTCTTTGAAATTGGTACTAGGTATCCTTCTGTTCTGCAAACCAGACTTAGGTTGAAATATAGCACCTTAAACGACTATCTTTTTCGCCATAATTGTATACCCTCTCCTGTATGTGAGTGTGGATACCAGCGGGAAACTATCAAACATTACCTGTTACATTGTCCCCGTTTCGAAGCCCATCGCTCTCGTTTACTTACCTCGGCTGCAGAGTGCCTAACGAATTTCTGGTCTAATTCTAACGAATCTGACAAGCTAATGTTTTTACTTCGTGGATGTACCAATGTTGACTTTAATTCAAATTGTAAATTATTCCTTGCTGTTCAAGATTTTATTTCCGCTACATCTCGCTTTTCAGTTCATATGTAATGTTATTTATTTTCTGTTGTTTCTGTTTCGCTCCCAACTTCCTCTGTTGAAATGTGTGCAATAGTTGTACGAGAGCCTCCCAGATGAGCTTCTGCTCTTGGGGCAATTGTATGGAATAAATATGTTTAAATAAATATATATATATATATATGGGTTCATCGGCCCACCCTCAGTCAGGACGGGAGGAGATTATATTTTTTCCCTGTGTGGAGTAATCTCGTTAAATCACGGATCCGGGGGCCTAGCAACAACTTCACTGTCTTGTAACATAGTGGTTACATAGTGATCAAGGTTGATGGTTTCAGCCGAAAGCTTTAGTTGATTACTCTAGACTTTAATTCAGACAAACTCAGAATTTAACATTTCAAATATCAAGTAAATAGTTGAATAGTAAAATATTTATTGATTTGAGTTTTGCGTCTATGAGTTATAAAGTTTCTATTTCGAATGTGCTAATGATGACGTCAACAAGGGAATGTTAACGGTCTGTCATTTTTTTCTCCTTGTAAATGAAATCGTTTTCTGATTTTGACAAAATATTCGGTAAAATCACTGATATAAGTAGCCTGAATTGCAGCCGTCTCCTAGGAGACGGCTGAAATTCAGGCTATGATATAAACTTCAAATATAACATACATGTTTATAAAAGGTAACATACATGTTTATAAACAGCATGCACACGTTTTTGTATATTAAATGTTCCCTGCATTACGTCATACATTAGCATATTCAAAATATAAACTTTGAGAACTCATTGACGCAACACTCTCATCAAAAAATATTTTACTATTCAACTATTTACTTTATGTAGAATTGGTTTTAATGATAAAACAGCTTAATTATATGCACTTTAAACAAGGCCGCTCGGTACTTCATTTTACGTTTGGATGAAAACATCAATCAGGAGCCCATTACCAGGAGCGTGCATCTCCCAGATTAGGTCTGTCCAACAGCAGAACAGATGATGTAGTTATTTTTAGCTTTATGTTTCCCGCGAGAAGAAGCAAAGGCCGTCACTTTTAACCAATCAGGATGCACTGAAGAATTGTAATTAACACGGTTCAAACTGCTAAAAATACTAAAGCGCAAGAGAACAAAAGACAACATAATCGCATACCAGAACTACGTGACTATAAATAGCCACATCGTCTAATGTGCTGTGGGCGCTACCCATCACATAGGTACGCTCCTGGTAATAAGCTCCTGCAGCAATCTGTTATGCCAGACCGGGGACCCGGCAGTTGCTCCTTAACTGTGCCTGATCTGCTATAGCCTTGTTCGATGATTAGATTCCAATAGCGGAAGTGACGACCAGAAAGCAAGAGGTGTCTGACTGAATATCTTCCCTTGAAATTTCATGCTTATACAGGTGCGATTATGCTCGGTCTGATTGACAATGTAATTATGGATGAGAGGGCAACGATAAATGTGTACCAGGTATCGCAACACTTGAAACAGCGGTATTTTTTGCGTGAGTTGAGAAGTTGCACAGCTAGCACACAGACTCGTCCTGAGACCATTAGAAACGTGCCAGAGGGAAGCAGATGTCGAAAAGAGTAATTGCCTTATGGAAAACGTTCTGGGCAGCTTTTTAACAGGTGCAGTGTTAAGTCGCGAGGGTAACGCAACACCTTCTACCATAATGCGTTACCAGCACAGTAAAAAGTTAAATGAGAGTAACCACGACTCAAGTGTTTATCTTGGTGTGCTTTTCGACTTTATGTAAAGTTCCTATATGTCCCGACTACTGAAGTGATTGGAGATGATGATTGGAGAGCCAATCAAGAGGACAAGTCACGAAGTCGGAGATTGCGTGACGTGATGTCCTAAAAAGGGCGTTGAGGAAAGCAAGTGCTGTTATAGAAGGAACCAAAGTCACGCTAGTCGTCAGTATTGAATGGGTAAGGTGGTTAAGCGTGACAATCAGAGTTGCGCAATATGAATAAAATGACGTCGTAAAAATGGGTGATTTTCGAAATCACAACAAATAGAATTGGAAAAGAAGTGATTTTCGAAATCACCGATATAATTACTGAAAATCTTAATACGAGTAAGATATTTTGTCTTTTAAAAAATGAACGTCTATGTTAATAAAAGCAGTGACTTTCGAAGTCACAGATTGCTGAATAATGTCGTTGAATGGGGAGGTGCGTTATGCGTGACAAAGTCACGCAATGTGAAAAACATGGTAAGTTTATCATTTGTTTGGATGTATAGTGACTATCGAAGTCACAGAGTATTAACAATTTTAAATGCACAATTACGCCATTTAAATAGCTCTCTCTTAAAAAAGGAGAACTTGGTTATCGCGCTAAACGGCAGTGACTTTCGAAGTCACAGAATGTCAGAGAATATCGTTGTGTTACCGAGAATAGAGCTCGCGAATGCGTGACTTTCGAAGTCACATATCGTTGTGTTACCGAGAATAGAGCTCGCGAATGCGTGACTTTCAAAGTCACATATCGTTGTGTTACCGAGAATAGAGCTCGCGAATGCGTGACTTTCGAAGTCACATATCGTTGTGTTACCGAGAATAGAGCTCGCGAATGCGTGACTTTCGAAGTCACGTCAATGTTACAAAAATGAACCATTAAATCAAGCCGCAAATATTAACCACTTCACCTGTCATCCAAGAAACGTTTTTAAGTGGTAAGGAAAAAACAGAAGAACCCCTGTTCGCATGAAGGTTATGGCACAAATTGTTAAAAATAAATTGCTTTCAAGTTACTGAATGCAGTTACACGACTGTAATAATGCTGCGGAAACAAGAACTGACTTCACACTTCAAATGTGATGCAGAATTAACACCAGATATTAATTTTAAGAAGTTCCGGCGAAGTTAATTGCTAACAACTGAGTTTATCCCACAGAAACATCATCATATATTTTTCAGATGTTATCAAGAAAGGAATTTGATATCATTGAATTGCCCCACGAGTCACTCTGAAATCTGTATGTTTAACAATTATTCCCGAAATAGAATGGTGACTTTATAGTGGTGGATATTTACAGAGCCGCGAAGCTGCGAGATCAGTCACCGACACTGAGGGAAATAATTGTTTTAGTATATACCACACAAGTGAAATATCAGCCTCAAATTAGTTAAAAAAGTTAAAAAATCATTAACAAGTGAATAGGCCATTTTGACGATGTTGCGCACGCAGCTAGAACAATGGCTATCTGTTTTAAATAACAAAAGGCTGGTGAACCAGAACAAGTCTTAGCAGCTCGCGTCTATTGTTCTACTGATGCGTGCGCAAGATCGTCAAAATGGCTTATTCTTCACCCGCGCGTGACCGAAAACAGTGAATAGCAAAGGATATTCACATCCGGAGTAGCCAATCAGAGCGCACGAAAACCACTTTTCACTTGTGTGGTATATATTAATGTATTTTGTTCCTTACCAATAACTGCTTTGTGGCGGTCATAACTTGTTATTCAGATGTTGACAATCGCATTTGTGTTTGCAACTACAGCAGGCGATGTTGGGTTGAATGTGTAAGCATTAAAGTCGAAGAACTGCACTCCTAATGCAGATTACGTCGACTCGACAATCTGCATCTTCAGGGCTTTAGACCGGAGGAGCTTTATCCAGGTGAACTAGAGTGGAAAATGCATGGTTCCGTCAAATTTAGCTACAGTTACTGAATAAAAATAAAAGTTATCATCATTCATATCACAGTTTTTAATATTCTCATTTTTTGAGAATACGATATTGCTGAAACTGGAATATGACTAGCTAAAACGTTAGAAAATAGCAGTGCATCATCGTTTGAATTTCCATTCGTTTGCCCTACGCCATTAGCCTAGGAGTGAACATCCATATTTCAAAACGAATTAGGCTTCTTTAAACTGATTAGTTTAAATTCGTTGTTAGAAATAACTGTTGAATAAATGAACAAGCAATAGAGAGACAAAAATATGTCACAGCCTTGCCCTGTGTAATGAGCTCAGGTGCAAGACATGACATGTGAAGTGGTTCTGAAGACACTGATAAACAGATCATTCGTTAATTTGAGATGAAAAATACCCCATACTTCTAGCTGTGATGTTTTAGAAACATGATATAGTTAATGCACTTCTATACCAAAACCCAATAGCACTAGATGAGTATCTGGATTTAGATATTGTCTTGCACTAGCGATGTGCAATGAGCTCAGAGGCATGTAATAAATATCATTAGGGAGTTCTCAAAACACCGAATCTAGAATGTGAACATAATAACTATACTTGCGCTGTGCAATGAGCTCAGTAACAAGTAATGAATATCATTAGGGAGTTCTCAAAACACCGAATCTACAATGTGAACATAATCTATACTTGCGCTGTGCAATGAGCTCAGTAACAAGTAACGAATATCATTATAGGCAGTTCTCAAAACACCGAATCTAGAATGTGAACATAATCTATACTTGCGCTGTGCAATGAGCTCAGTAACAAGTAATGAATATCATTAGGGAGTTCTCAAAACACCGAATCTAGAATGTGAACATAATCTATACTTGCGCTGTGCAATGAGCACAGTAACAAGTAATAAACATCATTAGGGAGTTCTCAAAACACCGAATCTAGAATGTGAACATAATCTATACTTGCACTGTGCAATGAGCTCAGTAACAAGTAATGCATATCTTTAGGGAGTTCTCAAAACACCGAATCTACAATGTGAACATAATCTATACTTGCGCTGTGCAATGAGCTCAGTAACAAGTAACGAATATCATTAGGGAGTTCTCAATACACCGAATCTAGAATGTGAACATAATCTATACTTGCGCTGTGCAATGAGCTCAGTAACAAGTAATGAATATCATTAGGGAGTTCTCAAATCACCGAATCTAGAATGTGAACATAATCTATACTTGCGCTGTGCAATGAGCTCAGTAACAAGTAATGAATATCATTAGGGAGTTCTCAAAACACCGAATCTACAATGTGAACATAATCTATACTTGCGCTGTGCAATGAGCTCAGTAACAAGTAATGCATATCTTTAGGGAGTTCTTAAAACACCGACTCTACAATGTGAACATAATCTATACTTGCGCTGTGCAATGAGCTCAGTAACAAGTAACGAATATCATTAGGCAGTTCTCAAAACACCGAATCTAGAATGTGAACATAATAACTATACTTGCGCTGTGCAATGAGCTCAGTAACAAGTAATGAATATCATTAGGGAGTTCTCAAAACACCGAATCTAGAATGTGAACATAATCTATACTTGCGCTGTGCAATGAGCTCAGTAACAAGTAACGAATATCATTAGGGAGTTCTCAAAACACCGAATCTAGAATGTGAACATAATCTATACTTGCGCTGTGCAATGAGCTCAGTAACAAGTAACGAATATCATTAGGGAGTTCTCAAAACACCGAATCTAGAATGTGAACATAATCTATACTTGTACTGTGCAATGAGCTCAGTAACAAGTAATGCATATCTTTAGGGAGTTCTCAAAACACCTGCATTCTTTGTTGCATCCCCCCGATACATGCAAGGAATGCGCACGCAGTGGTATTCCGTACTACGCATGCGCAAATCAGAGTCATAGCCAATGATCCTATAGTTTCTTGACTTTCCAGTAGCAATCATAAATAAAAGGAAATCGTTTGGACAACTGAAACCACGTGATCAGAAACGATATTTACATGACTGGATCATTGCGTCACGTGCTTATGAGATATATGGGGAAAGTGTTCTCAAAACACTGACATGGCTGTGACGTGTAAAGTATTAAAGTATGGATATCTTACATCCATAGAGTGCTGTTCTGCAATACCTCTGATCACTCAGTTGTTCTCGAAACACTGTTGGTTAAATGTTTAGTGCGAAATGTTGTCTGGAAACTCTTAAATAATCGCTTAAATAATAGCATAAGCTCTACGATTACAATGTGTTTGTGTCTTTAAACCCCAGTTGTTCTCGAAACACTGTTGAACATACATGAACGAGCTCAAGAGGGAGCTATGTTTCAGGCTGTGTGTCACTTATATCCTATTCACAACCAACTAAACCTGTTTAATATCCGTTTGAAACTAGTTTAGCGCCAGAAAGCACGCGGCGTGAACAGGTGTTATTTTAAACTTGTTTAATTAAACAGCTTTGTAACATGTTTAGCTTTGGTGTGAATGGGATATAAGTGACAGTTATCTATGTGTTAGCGAATTGTTTGTAGTCTGTCATGTAGTTATGGTTCTAGAAATATAAATCATGTCGTTTGTTTGATACTTTGTTTGGATATTTCATATGAGAGATGGGTCTTTTGCAGGAATGCAATCACGTGGTTGTACTGGATGGCAAAACACCTGACTATATTTACTTAATGGCACTTGTACGAGATCGGTGTATTATTGGCAAAGCCAGTTTTCAAATGCTATTTTCCACCTCCAATGGATTGTCGATCTTTCTAAAACTGCATTTTGAAGTTTGTTTGCCATCCAGTAAAACCTTTCCCATGGGATCACGGCTCAATTACCCTATATCATTATGACGTCACGGCGTGTTTATGAGGGGGACAGAATCGACTTTAACAATATAATTTTGAACTAAATCTGCTCTGCTGAGGAAAATTTAACTTCGAATTGTCTGGTTTCCAGATATCAGCTGTATCAATGTTTATCCCACAATATTTACCTATTTGGTGGCTGTTACCGCTATTCTACGTTCTACAAAATGCATTTGATAGCATTTGATAGCATTTGAATGCATTTCCTTTGTGTTGTTGCTGTTTTGTCCCCCTCCCACGACCGTGATCCTTAGCGTTTAAACAATAGATTGTTTTGATTTGACGTCATAATGATATAGGGCAATTCATTCGTTATAAAAGTGATATATCAGCACGTGACTGTTTCCTGACCCATTCATTGGTTATTGAAGTGATATATCAGCACGTGACTGTTTCCTGTAAAAGGCCTATTAAGGGTTTGTGTCAAAGTGCGTGTGATTTTGTTGTTTAATCCTAAAATGTGTACTAAAAACTCAAAGTGACTTCAACAGCGAACTCAAAACTCCACTGTTGGAACACATTGAAGTGGCATCTAGAGGGGCGTACAAGGGAGGTCTCAGCACGGTTCACGAAGAATAAATATAACGAATCACGGATCACGAATATTCCCGAATCACGAAAATAAGCAAGTACTGAACGTATCATCGAATTTTCGTTTTCCGCGGGGAGTTTCAAAATACAAAATAATTACAAGAAAAAACGTTTTTCTAAAGTCGGGAACGTACTGTCTTTAGTTCCCGTCAATTTCGTATCATTTGGAGGTCTCGGGAAAAATCACGTGAAATAGGAAGTAAATTAAATCACGAATATCGGATGTTTATGTGGCTTCTTCAATCCGATGAGCACGGATCACGAAGAATAATTTTTTTTAAATCACTCGTCACGGAAAATAAAACGTCCGATCACGCGTTACGAGAAACCCCCTGTACGCCCCTCAATCTAATTGAGCCTGTAAAGTTCTCGTTAAAAACCCAGAAACATTGACTAGTGACAAGAGACCTAGTGAACAGAGCAAAACATGATTGCCTTGTGCGTGGATATCTAGATTGTATTAAAAAAGGATGGCAAAAATATAGCTTAAATGGATCATGTTGCTCAGTGAAAATTTCTCTAAAGCAGTATTTTTCATCCACTCGAATTTTCGCCATCCATGAAGGGTTCCTTTATCAAAATTATCTCAGATCTTCTGCAGTATAACCACAGGCAACCCAAGCTCTAATTGTGTGTATTTGTCAGTATAATATAGGGGAACTACTAAACGGGGAAAATCACGAATGTTACCACTATTGATAGGTTAAAATCAACTGAAATAAACGTACCTTTGCTCAATCTGATGTCTTTTGTAGTTTATTAGCGATTTGGGCCTATTTTCCTTTTCGGATCTGCTCTTTAATCGCTAATAAACTACAAAAGACATCAGATTGAGCAAAGGTACGTTTATTTCAGTTGATTTTAACCTATCAATAGTGGTAAAATTCGTGATTTTCCCCGTTTAGTAGTTCCCCTATATTATACTGACAAATACATATAATTAGAGCTTGGGTTGCCTGTGGCATAACTGGAAAGCACACACTGTTAATTTCAATAGTTATCTTCCTATTGATAGTGAGAACATATAACTGGAAAGCACACTCTGTTAATTTCAATAGTTATCTTCCTATTGATAGTGAGAACATATAACTGGAAAGCACACTCTGTTAATTTCAATAGTTATCTTCCTATTGATAGTGAGAACATATAACTGGAAAGCACACACTGTTAATTTCAATAGTTATCTTCCTATTGATAGTGAGAACATATAACTGGAAAGCACACTCTGTTAATTTCAATAGTTATCTTCCTATTGATAGTGAGAACATATAACTGGAAAGCACACTCTGTTAATTTCAATAGTTATCTTCCTATTGATAGTGAGAACATATAACTGGAAAGCACACACTGTTAATTTCAATAGTTATCTTCCTATTGATAGTGAGAACATATAACTGGAAAGCACACTCTGTTAATTTCAATAGTTATCTTCCTATTGATAGTGAGAACATATAACTGGAAAGCACACACTGTTAATTTCAATAGTTATCTTCCTATTGATAGTGAGAACATATAACTGGAAAGCACACTCTGTTAATTTCAATAGTTATCTTCCTATTGATAGTGAGAACATATAACTGGAAAGCACACACTGTTAATTTCAATAGTTATCTTCCTATTGATAGTGAGAACATATAACTGGAAAGCACACACTGTTAATTTCAATAGTTATCTTCCTATTGATAGTGAGAACATATAACTGGAAAGCACACACTGTTAATTTCAATAGTTATCTTCCTATTGATAGTGAGAACATATAACTGGAAAGCACACACTGTTAATTTCAATAGTTATCTTCCTATTGATAGTGAGAACATATAACTGGAAAGCACACACTGTTAATTTCAATAGTTATCTTCCTATTGATAGTGAGAACATATAACTGGAAAGCACACACTGTTAATTTCAATAGTTATCTTCCTATTGATAGTGAGAACATATAACTGGAAAGCACACACTGTTAATTTCAATAGTTATCTTCCTATTGATAGTGAGAACATATAACTGGAAAGCACACACTGTTAATTTCAATAGTTATCTTCCTATTGATAGTGAGAACATATAACTGGAAAGCACACACTGTTAATTTCAATAGTTATCTTCCTATTGATAGTGAGAACATATAACTGGAAAGCACACACTGTTAATTTCAATAGTTATCTTCCTATTGATAGTGAGAACATATAACTGGAAAGCACACACTGTTAATTTCAATAGTTATCTTCCTATTGATAGTGAGAACATATAACTGGAAAGCACACACTGTTAATTTCAATAGTTATCTTCCTATTGATAGTGAGAACATATAACTGGAAAGCACACACTGTTAATTTCAATAGTTATCTTCCTATTGATAGTGAGAACATATAACTGGAAAGCACACACTGTTAATTTCAATAGTTATCTTCCTATTGATAGTGAGAACATATAACTGGAAAGCACACACTGTTAATTTCAATAGTTATCTTCCTATTGATAGTGAGAACATATAACTGGAAAGCACACACTGTTAATTTCAATAGTTATCTTCCTATTGATAGTGAGAACATATTGACAGTGCCTCGTTAAGAATTGAAAAATCGTACTTGATACTTTTGTATTGATAACTAGTGAAAATTAACGCGCACAAGATATACCAAAGAATTCCGAAAACTAACAGCATCCTCTCTCTTCAACAGTGGGAGAGACTTCTAGATCCGCTTGTTTGGCTCGATGCTGCCACACAGATCTTTTTCTCTTTGGGTGTAGCCTTTGGGACTATTCTAGCCTACGCAAGTTATAACCCCTTTCATGGTAACACCTTGCGTGACGCCGTGACTGTTTCTGTCGCGAATTGCTTGACATCACTATTTGCAAGCATCGTCGTATTCTCCATTTTAGGATTCAGGTGAGAGCATACGCAACATGAATACGTGTTTAATAAATAGGGGATTTCTTGATTGGCTCTTTGCCGTGATCAACTTGTGCTGACGTCATATGAATTTGAATCCCCCACTAAGTCAAAGCCCTTCCCAATTGCCGATTTATACTGAGTGCCTATACGCCCTAGCCAGTTATATTGGGTTTAAAAGTCAAACTGGAAACAACATAACTTTATTAAGGAATCAAATTTCAATGACGTCATTTAAATCAGAACCTATTTCCTTTTTCTGTTTTTATGTCAGCTCCATGAATTAAAATAAATTTCTCTCAGATTGTAAGCATCGAATGTCTGACACCTGAAAAACAACTGTAGAAATGAAGAAATTCAATGTTATGATGCAATTCATTTTCAACTCATTAGCATAATGTCCCTTAAATATTACGACCAGAAATCAACTAAAAATGGTTGAAGAAGATTTTAAGACATTTTACTGCGCTCTGGCAAGGGCTCATAGGCACTTTGAATATGTCGTAAAAATCAAATCGAATACATTTTCCATTGTCTGTATTGTTATTGACCATAGATTTGCATTGAAACAACTCGATTTATCAAGGAATGAGGTACTAAGTGCTCGAGTTACAGATAGATCTAGGGCTAGCAATCTTTAGTCTCCTTCGCAGCTGTTGTTAGGGTCGTCACGCAATACGCTAGCCCCACTAGCTAAAGCGCTGTCAAAGACTTTCAACGCATGTAAAACTAGCCAGCGAATAAGCCAATAATCGAACTCTCCACCAAATATGATGGTCTTTTTACATCGGAGAATCTATCTCTTATAGAGCCACCTTTATGATGAAAGGCTGCGAGGCCGCGAGAGCACTGGGGCTGAGTAATCTCAACGCCACGGTCAATGCAACAGTCAGCAAGATGAACCTGAGTGGTTCATCACCAGTTGAGGTGGACTGGGTAAAGTCCAACGCCACGCAGGCTGTATTGAAAGCGCTACCACTATGCGACATGGACAAGTTCATTACTGAGGTAAAATGATTGTAAGGTAGATTCCAGTAAGTTTCCAGATCTCACCTTTTGACGTCTTACATGTGAATGGCGTTTTCCTGTTGCAAACAGGTTTCCTAAACAGTGTTTAGAAATGAGCTAAATGAATCACAGTTCTACCTCTGTGACATTTTGAGCAACACTTTGCAAAAGTGCTACAGTATTTGGCCCAAAGTGAAACACTCGCAACACTGAGTGTTGTGCGGAATGCTCCTTAATTACTGATCAATGTTCCTGAACTCATGAAACAACCTGAAGACACAGGAACTGGCCTTCTTGTTCAGTTGTTCAAGCACAATCGCAAGATACAGTTCTGAATCAGAACTAGCAATTGCCATTAGGTGGCAAAGTTTTTGATTTAAGCAGCGCTCTTGCAAGGCCTAAACAAAAATGCGTTTTCTATAGCGCCGCTGAGCTTATTCATACTTGTAACAGAAAATATCTGAAGAAAAAAAGCCACGAAAATGAACAACTGCATCTGCCAGAGGTATAGTCAAAGCGCGTTGTTGCATGCTGGTTGTATGCAACATTTGCTTTTTGGACGCACAACTGATTCAAACTTGTCTTCTTGATTTGATAATATTTGTGATACACAAATGTTCCGTCCACTTGTTGTTTTCGGTGGATGAGCTTGACACCAGTCTATGTAACACCTACTAGCATGTTCGACTGTTTTTACACTCATTCATATTGCACATCTTGCGCACAGGTTGCCAGTGGACCCGGTTTGGTATTCATTGCCTTCACAGACGCCATCAATCAGATGCCAGGGTCAAACTTCTGGGCGGTGATGTTCTTTCTAATGTTGATGGCTCTTGGTTTGGACAGCTTGTTCGGTGCACTGGAGAGCGTTACCACTGCATTACAGGATGTTATGGGCTTCAGAAAGCTCAGGAAAGAACTTCTCTCAGGTGCGACAACTCAGTTAAAATACGACCGATTGCCTTGTTATATGTTAGAGCGGTTTTCGGTCGAGTGTCGAAAGTAGTAAGTGATTGCTTTGGTTTTGCGTTTGCTTAGCTTTTCTATTGGCTGTGAACAATGTTTTGTAATTATCAGCCAATCAAGTTCTAACCGAAATCCAAACATCACGCAATCAACTTTCGTTTTAGCGAGAGTTATCCACAATTTCATTTACTTTTCCTCGTAATTGGCTCAAGTAAAACCAACGGTGATTGGCTCATTGCATTTTTACTTGCTGCTGTGATTGGCTATTTGCGTTTTTACTTGCTCCTGATTGGCTCATTACGTTTTTACTTGCTCCTGATTGGCTCATTGCGTTTTTATTTGCTCCTGATTGGCTCTGTAATTACTTTCAATTGGTTTTGGTTTTATGACACTCAATCGAAAACCGCTCTAATTATCAGCTTGTCATATTTACGTGAACTGTTCACTCAATCCAGCTTGATTCTTATTGGCCGCTGTTGCTCAAGCATGTTAAGGCCTGGTTCAGGGATCAAATTTCGGAGAAAAATTGTTTTCCTTATTTGAGCACTGCCGAGTACGGTAAGCGCGCCAAGTTGACTCCCTTAAGTGGTTTGTGTGCAGTAAAATGTGTCACGTAACTTAGACCACGAAATCAGTAAATCAAAACCGCGGCTCCGAGTTTAACAGAAACAGTGAGGATATTGATTGGATGTGGATAAGGTTAAGGCCTTTTATCTATTTCAGAAAACATGCCCTTAATAGTAATAGTAATGTTTCTAAGTCTGGTCTCAAACACTAGTGGGAGAGGAATATTTCAGTAGGGTTACTCTATATTCATAATTATCGTCACAACCGCATTTCACTAAAATGATTTTCTCTAGTTATGACGCCATCGATCACGTGATACGACAATCATCCACTTAAGGAATTTTAAGGAAGTGGATATTAGTATTATGGTGTGATTAGATTTGGTTTAAACTGTTGCTCCTGTTAGAAACATTTATTTACGAAAAATATTTTTGCCATTCAATGAACCAGGCCTTAACATGCTTGAGTGCGCCTAAGCCATTCAAATGCTGAAGAGATCTATACGACTTGCCTGGCCTCGTGTAATAATTATATTATCCAATGAGAATCGAGGTAGAGTATAAAGACGCATGTGACTGATGGCAGTCAAAATCCAACTGAAGAAAGTCAGGTTCGTGTAAATACGAAAAGCACTGAAAGTTGGTAATATGCGACAGAAGCTTCAAAAAGGCTACATAACATCCTAAGGCTTTCTGGTTGAATTTCTGTGAAATAGAATGAGAATTAAGGAAGGAATAAAAAGGGAAAAGAGAAAATTGATACGCACTAAATTTCTTGGATTTCCACTCGAGAGCACATTGGGTTGTTAGCAGACAAATTTGGTGCCCATACAATAATTATTAACTTCAAAATCTAATTTTAATTTTTCATAAAATATTCCTTTTCCCCTATTTCTTTAAAATTCATTCATTCCCCTACCCTTACTTTTCTTTCTTGTGTAAACTTTCCAAAGAAATTCTGATAACTTTATGGGAGCTTAATTGAACTACAAAACTAATGAAACCATTTTTGATATAATTAAATCTAGAAGAGATAAAGTATGAAAACTGCTTTAATAAAAAAATGTAGCATTTAAACCAGACTGTCCCCTTACGCCTAGTGAACTAGCGACGCAAGCAAAGCGCAAACAACATACGCAGACGCATACACATACACATACGCAGAGCCGTAATTGTGATTATTAATAAATAGCCCACTTCCGAGATATGCCTCACTTCCTTCATAGAAAGGAATCAATGCGAGGCTCCGTGCATAATGCTCAGACGTTCGTGACAAACTACAGAAGTGTCACGAACGACTGAGCATTATGCACGGAGCCTCGCATTGATTCCTTTGTATGTAGGAAGTGAGGCATATCTAGGAAGTGGACTATTACGGCACTGCGTATGCGTATGTTGCTTGCGCTTTGCATACGTCGCTAGTGTGAACTAGACTTTAAGTGATGATCAACCGTCTCATTGGCTATTTTGGTTTGTGTTCTCAAGGTCTACTGTGTCTCGTTTCTCTGTGCATCGGGTTGAGTATGGTCACCACACAGGGCGAGTACGTACTTCAAATGTTCGACAGCTTCTGTGCCAACCTCCCGCTGTTATTGATTGCCATCATGGAGTGCGTGGGAGTTTGCTACATGTACGGCATCGAAAGGTAAACGTTCGTTATATTATCTGAGAAGTAAACGCTACACTGTCCAGACATCAGGAGACAAAACGTCGTATAACTGCCTTATTAGCTGCAGTATATTTTATATTATACTTTTATCTTATTCAGCTTCGCCAACATAATAACCGATATTTACATGTGGCACATTAGAAGAACAAAATTCATAAGTCTATCAAATGAAAAAGGCCTGGGAATCTATTGCATGCTTAGCAATAACGATAGACTCCTTACAAGACAAATGGAAACACGCTGCAACATTGCGAACGTGTCAACCCACAATGGTGTAGCGCGTCCGTACTTTTAAGCCACGACACACATTACAACATCGCGTGTACGTACATTCCCTGTAACATTGTGTGCATTAATATTGCCATCAATGAATTACTTTGAAATAGGATTGATGCACGCGCACGCTGTGACAGGTCTGCAAAATGTGCGCAGTGCAGTCAGCGGTAGAAATCGCGGGAGCAGTTCTAAGTGGTTTCTGTTCGGAACATCTTCAGAAACTCGACACATCGCAGAAAAGACCGGGGAGAGAGAAAGGGGAAAATCACAAGAGTTAAGAATTTTATTAGTTCAGACATCAAGCCAATTCAATTTGGGACTGATCCATGAAAGGACTTAAAAATCGAAGATTGTGCTTTTCTGTAACAATGCTTTGAAGTCCAACTTTCGAGTGAAAATTCAACCAAAATGATGCGCGCGAGCGTGATTTCCCGCGTGAAATTCACGCATGCGCAAGCGTTTTGCAGACCTGTTACACGCTGCAACACTGCACGCAACAATTTCAAGGGTGAACACGTGCGCGCGCATGCAGCAATCCACCGTACCGAAAAAGATGGCGGCTGTACATTTGACCACAATTCCTTGCGAACCTAATACGGTCAAAATAATACGTAGAAATCATCTATTCTCTTCAACGACAGTGTATTGGCAACAGCACTTGCACTGGCTTGTTTTTAAGATTTAAAACCTCTCTACAGCAATTTTATAATGGATTTAAAGTTTTTCGCACGCAAAGGATTGTGGGTAAAGGTACGAGCCGCCATCTTTTATTTCGCTGTTGCTAGAAACGTTGCGCGCAATGTTGCGGTTTGTGTTCGTACCGTAAGACCAGCTCTTGATTTTAAAGGTTTTCTGACGACATTGAGATGATGACCGGAAGTCGCCCGCACCTATTTTGGAAGATTTGCTGGATGTTTCTCACGCCTGTTTCCATGACAATCATCTTGGTAGCCAGCATCGTACTCATGTCTCGGGGACAAGTTTCTTACTTTGCCTGGAATCAAGAATTGGTGAGTGAATATGCATAGCGCGCAATAAGTAAACAAACACATAATTGAGAAACAATTTGTGAAAGGATGTTAAAAGCAAAAGGGCAGTGTTGTTTTTTTCTGTACTCTGACAAACACACGACTGGCGCAGAAACCAGGAGCCGCGCAGTCATGTCCATGATCTACACTTTCACAAAGTCTTAGCATTTGACCAATCAGAGCGCGCATGACTAGTTAGAAGATGGTTGTCGGTTTTTCCCCTTGTCATCGAATGCAGACCCTAAAGTGCAAGCCGGTATCGCCATAAAACAACATGAACTCTTTTTGCCCCAAATTATATTTGTGATATACTTCAGTTGTCTAATTTAGTTTTCTTTGAGAGGCAGGAGCAGAAATTAAACTAGAATAAACGCTACCCGAATTGCGGGATTGATTCATCTTGTGATGTCACAATGAAAACCTACGGGATTCTATTGTAGTAGTTTTCTCTAGGGAGGGAGTTGATTCATTTTATGACGTCACAGGATCCATGAAAAGTAACCAAAATTAGGGATTAAATGCCAGAAATGTTACAAAATTTGCAAGATTAATACCTTTTTGTGAGAAACGAACACAATAGTAAAAAAAAAAAAAATTTTACATGATACTTGCACTTTAATTGACCGATTTAGCTTGTACATTTGTTGTCCCAATTCAGATAATGTGATTGCTCTCCATAGGATTCAGTGCTTCGTTTTCCAATTAGAGAAATTGATACATTTCCTCTTGGGATACAGAAAAACAAGAAAACATTACTCAAGGGAAAAGTCAGCTGACCTGAATTGGGAACAAGGGAAAAGTCGTGACCTGAATTGGGAACAAATGTACAAGCTAAATCGATCAATTGCATAGTCTGAATCTACCTAGAATCTTTCCAGCAGTTATGTGAACAATTCTACTAATTTTATTATATATACAACGTGCGACACACGCTGCACATCGCCCGTAACATTGCCAGCAGTGTTGCAAAAGTAGGGTCGAGTTCTACTTCTGGGTCCAGTTGTCCAAAGGGTGGGTATCCACCGGATAAATCCTTATTCAGTGTTTAAGTATAAATCTAATCAACTTACTTTATCTACTGGATAAGGATTTATCCGGTGAATAGTGTTATCCAGCCGTTGAACAACTGGACCCTGCAATATTATGCGCAACAAATTGCACGATGTGAACACTCCTACAACATTGCCAGTAATGCTGCAGCGTCTGTGTATAAATTGTTATTGTCCATTACACGCTCTTTAAGTCGATTGCTCCCGGCTGTCCTTTCCAATATTCACAAGACTTAAATCTAGTATTAAAGCATAAGCAACATACAGAGACGCAGTAATGCATGGATTATTAGCGGCGCTTGTTTTTATCTCACAACTGTGAGAAGAACAAATACCGCTAATTTAATGATAAATACGACACTGCTTCGGCGTATGTTGGTTGCACTTTATACTTATGTCGCTAGTGGAAATCAAACTTTATTTCTAAGTGTTTCGTTATTTTTCCCCGTGGCTTATAGGCAACATATCAACAACTTCCCTACCCTGGCTGGGCTGTTTTCGTCATCATCATGTTGATTCTCGTATCTGCACTCTTCATACCTGGCATCGCTTTAGCGCGTTATGTCGGAATCTTGAAGTACAAACAACCTGGCGTCATTCCATTCCCGGAAACAAGAGGAAAACCGCAGGGTTCTGAAGAAACTAAACTTTAGAACGGTTTCTGGGAATCCCCACCTCACCCCCCTGTTTCCCTTAAATTTAATTGTTAATGATTAATTACACATTTGTACCCAAGGGAGGGAGGGGTGGATAGTTTTCGCAAAAACCTTGATTGAAAGAACTATTTGCAATTTCAGAGTCTATTCCGGAATTTTGTCGAGTAAAATTTTCAGCAAGTTTCGTCACAGTAAATTACCAAACTGATGGTAATATTTTTATCGTCATTTCGTTTCGAAAATAAGTCAAAGTATTTTTTGGGTCCTGGTAGAACAGCTAATGCACAATTTCATTCATAGATGTTTTGTGATTGGACTTAATTCGTCACATGAAAATCTAGTATGATACCGCACCTCTCCAACTCCATTGAGTTGTTAAAATTTTGGTAAGGAAAACAATCGGGGCGGATCCAGGGGATAAAAGGGGAATTCGATTGAACCCGTCATTCTCTCGATCGAACCCTCCTTTCTCTCGATCGACCCCCCCTTTCTATCCATCGAACCCCCTTTCTCTCGAGCGAACCCTCCTTTCTCTCGAGCGAACCCTCCTTTCTCTCAATCGAACCACCGGCCCCCCTTTCGAACCCTCACTCAGAGAATCCTGGACCCGCCTCAGAGAATCTAGTCAATATTCTGAAAATCATATAGAAACGCTCCCCTTTACAAAGATAAATACACTAACAGGTACAGATGTTTGTACGACTTAACAAAAATATCCTAAGCAATTACGGTCTCTTCTGAAGTTTGTTTATATAATAGATATTGCATTGTGAAACTGTGCAGTATTTTAAAACGTACATACGTTTGTCTAAAGTATTCACTGGAAATCAATCCAGTCTAAATCTTGATTTTCATTATGCGTTTACAGGGCTTGGAATCTAGGTAAAGCCTGGTTCACACTAACGGCGCAAGCATAATCACAAGCAACATACGCAGACGCATTATAGCCACATCTGTGAGAAGAACATGTACCACTTATGATCAATGCATTCACTGCGTCTGCGTCTGCGCTGCCGCTTGCGCTTATGTCGCTAGTGTGAACCCACACCGCGGCAAAACGTCACGCGCATGCGCTGTTTATGAGCCGCACGCGTCTCCCCAGTTTCCCGCCATTTTTTTTAGCACGTACGCGTATTTACATAAAATGTTTCGCGAAAAATAAGAAAACTACTTAAAAGATGTTGTTGTAAAAATGAATTTGTTAGGTGTTGCTATGGTAACAAGTTGGGAGAATTTACATTCATATCGGTAAATGTCACATATTTGAACTGAACGCATATGCAAATACAACGTATCCATCTGAAACTTTGCACGATAACGTAGAATAACATGGTCTTCAAAACTTTGATATTTTTCTGTTAAACGAATTCTATGACATCTTTTGTTCACTGTTTAATGCCTTCCACCGATTTCAACCTTAATCAAAAGAATATTTTACCACAACTGCCGGTAATCTCGCGATCTGATTGGTTGAACTACGGTGGTAAATGAGAGTCCAGACAACGGTGCTGACGCGAGAAAGTTATAGACAACGCTGGCTCTTTCAAAGCTGTCACGCTTTGTACCGAAACTTCCTTGTACGTTTTCTAATATCGTTATAAAAAACAAATTTCCTCTGGTTTTCCGTGGTGTGGACTCTCGGCTGCGCCTTGTGAGTCCACAACAAATTTTGACCATGTGATGACGTAAATCGTGGTAAATAAGAGTCCACACAACGGAAAACCAGAGGAAATTTGCTAATTTTACAACAACATCCAATTTTCTCGCTTTCTGATTGGCTCTCCGCTATATGCAAAATAAGTACATACAATGAAAATGACGTCACTCGCAAGCCGTGGTAGCTTTGCAAAGTGTTTCACGGCGATGTTTGTGAATTCAAATGCATGTTAACTTCGCTTCCAAAAACAAGAAAGTGAGGATTTCACAAGCATTTTATTACTAGGAGAAGTTAATCGGTGAGTCAAACTTCTTTGTAGTGTGCCATTTGGCAAAATGAGAGTTTTCTCTTGAGTGGAGAAAGTTTCGGCGAATTTGTAGTCAGACTTTGTGACCAGACTAGTTCTCTCAGAGCTCAGAAGTTTTGAATTATATAACAATAACTTTTCCAGAAAAAAAACAAGAAAGGATTTCACATGCATTCCATCAATTACAGAAGTTAATCGGTGAACCAAATTGCCATTTGTCTAAGAAATCTTTCTCTCGGCAACGGTAATTAGAAGTGTTTACGTTTTGAATTTCAAGTATTAACAAGGAATAACTAATGAAACCAGACCACTTACCAGAAATCTTCACTGCAGTATTGGCATGAAGAGCATAGAGTTATTTTTATTCGCAAATGTTCTATAATTTATCTTCTATTTGTCTGGGCTAGAATACTGAACTGATACAACTGAAAAGCTAAATAAAGTGATATTGCACCAAGGATTTGGAAACGTGTTTACATTCTTCTTTCCCCAATCTATGGTATCCACTGTTCCTGCAGTTTGCTGTTCCAAAGACGTCTTACTAATGTCATATTCTGTTGATAGTATATTTAACGGCAACCGCGAAAAACCAAATCTCGAATTGGGTTACCTGTCACTGCCACAGGATGCCCACAATCCGAGATGCCTGCGGAGGCGGCAAGATGTCAGTGCGGGCCATTTAGGCAACGAGAACCAATGACATTGTACAACACAAACAAAGTATATTCCAACTTACGGTTACTTGAGCCAATCAGTGTAGAGTACAAGACAATAGCATTGCAACTTACGGTTACTTGAGCCAATCAGTGTAGAGTACAAGACAATAGCATTGCAACTTTCTAGAGCGTTGATCCCGTAAAAGGCAAATTAAGTGGACTATTTTTGAAGTCGAAGTGTTTTCAATGTGGAGGAAATCATATGGATATGTTAGGATTTGTAAGTTGGAATGCTTCATTTTCGTTCTGCCATATATGTTCGTTGTTTGAGCACAGGCAGCCCAAGATAATGATTTTTACAAGGAATGTTGGGAATGTTTAGAAAAAATCTAAAACTGTACTAAAATGATCAATAAAGTCATAAAACCTTACCTGTGTGTTGTGAAGTTGTTCCTCTTCATCACTGATTTGTTTATTTCTGGTTTGAGGCACTTCTGGGATTTTTTTTCTCCCCTATATAAATATTGAGAAGGCAGGAAACACGAGACGCCATTAGTCCACGTGGCGACTCTTCGAAGCCTCGTAATTCTTCGAAAATCCAAACTTTCAGCATTTTACCTCCAGAAACCCTTTCTTACATTCCTCTAGCACTCATTCAATCGATCCATCGCTTATTTCCTCGCTTTGTAAGTACTCAAATTCGACAGTTTCTGCAGCCAACCTAGCCTGTAACGAGCCGGGGTTAATTGGATCAGCTTAGCCTTTTTCATGGGCTGCCTGTGCTAGTTGAACCACAGGCAGCCTGTGGTTGAACGTGGCTTTTCTTCGGAAGCAGTCGCGAACGAGTGCCGAAGGAATTCAACACTTCGTGTTTTTTCGAGGAGATTCGGAGAACGAAGTCATTGTGCTCAATCGACCAATCGCTGAACGGTGAAATATGCAGAACAGAAGGCATATCAGCCATTAGAAGAGCGTAATGGGAATGGACAGTTTTCTTTGAATCGTCAAATACAGTAGCGGAAATGCCACTAGAACACACCATTACAACATTTCGTCCAAGGCTTTTCAGACGCGTTACGGTTTCGTTTACTCAACATGATATTAATAGGGACTTTAAGCAAAACACGTCGGCAATGTCTTCGACGACGGCATAAAACAATAGCCTTAATTACAAAATACAATAGCTGCACGTGAAAATGCACGCAGTGCAAAACGTGAAAACCCCAAATTGTACGTTTTAAAGAGAACGCGAACGTATAAGAAAGTAAATCAATCCGTTTTTCGTTCGGCGTGAACGGAACTCTATACTCGGTCATATTTTTCGAAAAACAATTCAAGGTGAACGAGGGAAATAGTAGACACCAAATTTCGGGAGAAATACACTTTTCTACGTCCCGTCGTCATTGCCATCGGCTGGTTGCTTAAAGTCCCTAATATGTCCTGCTTCGGCAGTTCTAACTGCTCTTTGCTCATCTGTTAGGCTCCAGGAAAGATAAGGGTCAATACGAATTCTCACTGACCTATTTGTCACACCATATTCTAGCCGCTACACGGACGTATTATTTCACTCTCATATTGCAGTCAGTTCAACGGAATCGTCTATAACAAATTCTTGTACAACTTACCTTGGTCAGTTCCGTTTTGGGTTATTTTACATTTGAAACAGCTTTTGAAGAAAACTAAATCAAGAAATCGACTACATTTCTATTTGACATTTACTTCACCTATTGTGTGCTGAAAAGTTCGTGGGTCTCCCCAGCAGATTTCACCGTTCAGCGATTGGTCGATTGAGCACAATGACTTCGTTCTCCGAATCTCCTCGAAAAAAACACGAAGTGTTGAATTCCTTCGGCACTCGTTCGCGATAGCCTGCGTCACATCCGGACTTTTCTCTGGTATAGTCCGTCTGCGAAGCAGCGACACAAACCGTGTTCTAGACCCCAGCAGCGTACCGTGATTTGAGCACACGTTCTGATTGGCTTTTTAAAATGCTCATTTCTTACACGTCTTCTGACTTGCCATTCAACTGTCACCAGCCTGTCACCTGTTAGTCTCCCCAGAATCCAAGAACCACTCGCGCCAGAACACTCGTCTGGCAGGAAATCGTTAGTGGAAATATAGAGGCTAAACTTAAAAATATGGATGTAGAATCGGTTCAAATAGCTTCGTATATATTCTGTTCTTAGCTTTTATCAAGAAATAACAAATATTTTGGAAGAACTCATTTATTTTTAGGCTGAACTAGT
Organism: Actinernus sp. WN-2022; assembly: GCA_030867875.1. Lineage (NCBI taxonomy): Eukaryota > Metazoa > Cnidaria > Anthozoa > Actiniaria > Actinernidae > Actinernus > Actinernus sp. WN-2022. The sequence continues at coordinate 75,958,123 of JAOWCC010000019.1, forward strand.
GAGCTCGTGTAAAATGCCGACAAAAGCGAGTCGTTGCTTATTTAATTTGTACATTTACGCTGTAATTGGTCTAGACAAATGGGGAATGGAATGTCGTGCTGATGTAACCAGCTGTTGGAGCTATCGCATGGCGTGACGATCCTAGTCATTTCAAAATAGCCAGTCAGAAGGCGTGTGAGAAAAAGCATTTTTAAAAAGCCAATCAGAACGCGTACTCAAATCACGGTACGCTGCTGGGGGTCTAGAACAAGCTTTCCGTCGCTGGTTCGCAGACGACAATAACAAGGTTTTGTTCGGATGAAACGCAGGCTAGTTCGCGACTGCTTCCGAAGAAAAGCCACGTTCAACCACAGGCTGCCTGTGGTTCAACTAGCACAGGCAGCCCATGAAAAAAGGCTAAGCTGATCCAACCCCGGCTCGTTACAGGCTAGGTTGGCTGCAGAAGTGTCGAATTTGAATACTTACAAAGCGAGGAAATAAGCGATGGATCGATTGAATGAGTGCTAGAGGAATGTAAGAAAGGGTTTCTGGAGGTAAAATGCTGAAAGTTTGGATTTTCGAAGAATTACGAGGCTTCGAAGAGTCGCCACGTGGACTAATGGCGTCTCGTGTTTCCTGCCTTCTCAATATTTATATAGGGGAGGAAAAAAAAATCCCAGAAGTGCCTCAAACCAGAAATAAACACATCAGTGATGAAGAGGAACAACTTCACAACACACAGGTAAGGTTTTATGACTTTATTGATCATTTTAGTACAGTTTTAGATTTTTTCTAAACAATTTCATACATTCCTTGTAAAAATCATTAGCTTGGGTTGCCTGTGGTTTGAGTGGCCCTGATTACAGTAGTCACACTCTGAGTAACGTTTCTTGTGAGATGTTTTTCATCGCTTGTTTCGGCACTTAATTAATGTAGAAAGAATATGTCTCCTCACTGCTTGCATATTAGAAATCTGAAATGTATAGTACATGCAAAAGACAAAAGGAAAAAAAGGGAAGAGAAGGTAGAATGGAGTGGTGAAATTTCCAAGGTTTTTCCAACATTACGATATCTACTTATAATAGCAAAACCACCCGATACTGCTGACAAGAGCACCATAAAATTAGTTAAAATTTGCAGGAATACAATCACGTTGGTTGCAAAAAAATCTTAATTCCTATATTTAAAGGCACTTGTACGAGATCGGTAGTGTTATTAGCAAAACCTGTTTGTAAATGCTATTTCCACCTCCAATCTATTGTCGATCTTTCTAAAACAACCTCTTTAAAGATAGCTTGCCACCCAGCATCCATGGCAATGCCTTTCCCATGCGGATCACGAGCTCATTCGTTAACGATGTATTATATCAGTGCAGCATGTGCCTGATTCCTGCAAAAGGCCTAATCATGATTTCATTTATAATTGCGGGCCTGTATCTTTGCTCCTGTACGATATCTCTCTAAAATTTGGGGGTTCGACTAATTTTCACGCTTGGTGGTTTTTCTGTTATAATTAGATAGATAACGAAATGTTGAAAAACCAATTGAAAGGGTCTATTAAATTGCTTCTTGATATATTATCGAATACTGCCAACCCTGTATAAACGGATGATTTACCGATTTAGTTTTTGCATTTGTTGTCACAATTCAGGTCACCTGACTTTTCCCTTGAGTATTTTGTTTTGTTTTTCTGTATCCCAACAGGTAATGTATAAAAAGCACTGAACCTCTGGAGAGCTGTCACATGGTCTGAATTGGGACAACAAATGAACAAGCTAAATCGTAGACTTGCTCCAAGTCGAACTCGCCGAGTCACTGAGTAAGCGATTACTGGGTCAAAAATCGAGCGCGAGAATCGAAGCGAGAGGCGAGGGCTAAGGACTTTGAGAAAGTCTAGCTAAATCGGTCTATTGGCAATTGCAGACAACACTGGAATGCCAACCAATATAAGCTGACATTTATTTAATCATGTGTAAAATTAAATCTCAAAGAAATAAATCATATTGTTCCTGCCATCCAACATGGCTACCGTCACGTGATGGAGTTTTCTTCAGATAATATTCATCACAATGCCTAACTAGGTTTTCAACAGTTTTATAAAACGAAAGTTCCTGTGAATGACTTTGTATACTGTTACACAAATAATTCATTTTTAGCGTGGTTTGACAAAACAACAAATTACTGAACGAAATAGCCAGTATTTTCATTTTCTCGACCTTGTCAGGTTTGTAGCGAGAAATGGTTAAAATCATGGCGCACCTTATCAGCGCGAGTTTTCCAAAATCTTTTTAGACTCCAAACTAGAGTCTGTGAGGTCGTCAAAGTTGGTAAACTATGGTATTTATTAGAGCAAAGTTTTTTTTTCAAATTCAGATGACCGTAATATATGCGCCACGTCGCGCGAAATGTTTTGAAATTGTTCTGTTTTGTAAACCTGTGGTACTATTACAACGACACTTTCGCAGTAATGCAATCACGCGGTTGTACTGGATGATAAAACAATCGATTTCAATTTCTTTATTTTGCACTATTTCGGTTAATATTACATAATTCCTTACAGAAAAAAATATAGAGAGTAGGAATATTTTTTTTTATAATAGTTACAATTTGAGGAAAGGTGCGCAGCAGTCAAAATAGCCAGAGGCTTTCGAGTTGACCACAATTAAGGAAAATAATTGAGGTTGTTCGAGGAAAGTGAAATTATGTACAATATAATAAATAATATATAGGATTGAGGATGACTTACATTAGAGAAAAAACATAAGTATGATACATTCATATTTAAAATATTTACAAATAGGACTGGTATATGTGTGGTTATGAGCAGTTAAGTTTGGTTATGAAGCAAATAATAGTGTTTTTTTTTAAACTTTATTGTCGATCTTATCTTAAACTGCATTTGTTTGCCATGCAGTAAAGCCTTTCCGATGCGATCACGAGCGCAATTCATTGGAGAGTTTCTTGCACAAAGCCAGTATCTGCATCATGAGCGCCACATTGTCCTACTGGCGTTTAGTGTTGATTTCATGAAATTAACAAGTGAAATTGAAGACAATTTTACGATATTTTAAACTGGGGGTTGATCGCAATTATAGCAAACTCAGATGACCACCTATCAACAGACGACTAATTTAAGGTATAATTGACTTAAAGTACCGCACTATTGCTAAAATCATATTATGAGCTATGAGGAGCAGAATGACTGCAGAAGGCATTTTTGCCGACCAAAAAGTGATCATCTTGTTCATCTTATTATTATTACCGGTAATCATTATGTTTTACTCTCTAACACCAACAGGTATAAATGAAGGTCATACACCAAAAGCATTCCCTAGGATAGGATTGCTGATCGTGTTCATATTTGTAATTGGGTCAAAATTACGTAAATTTCACATATGATTTTTTGTCAATTTCTTGAAACTGACATCGAAAGCGCTCCATATCAAGAATACAATAAAATCTTCAAACTATTATTACAAACACCATTGAATTATACAAAATATTTAACTTGAATGTGTCATGTATGCAAGCAATTTCATGGTAGATGTGACTGTATAACCATTAGGTGTGAACTATTCACTTGATGTTCCTCTAAGTGTGATGTACAGGAAACAAGAGATCCCTGCCATGGCCAAGGGCCTGAGACCAGTCTATTCACTGGCCAATAGCCAATCAGAGCACACTTGTGGTCAAATGACCTAAGGTCCTGGACCATGTCTATTCTGTGAACATACATGTGTTCCACCACGGCAGAATCTGGTAGAGCACCTGACCATATTCGGACCTCTCTTACCTAAAGAAAAAAAACGTGCACATACCAGTAAATCAACAATGATTTGTGAACACAGTAAATATCTACACTTCATTATATCATCTACAACAACATCATAAGCACTTATTACCGATACATAATATTTGTCAGGAAGGAAATTTCACTTTATAGAAATCTTTTTTTCAGCTTGTTTTAATGTATTATATTCAAGGGATGTCACAGTAACCTGAATGTATTTTGAGAGCATTATTACAGCCTGGGGGACTGGGTTCCAGTATATATGGCATTCAAGGGCATTACTGTCATTACTATGTACTTACGAGGCCATGGAAGGGGTACCAGCCGCAGTGCCCAGGTTTCATAGCATTACTATCCCATGGTGTATTTAAACCATGACTTATAACTCCATTACCAAGTTGACTGTATGTCATATAATGTCTGTAATAAAGTATAGAAAGTTGATCAGCATTTCTTCCACAAACTGAAAGCTTCTGAGGAGGAAACAAATCAGGAAGCATTGAAAGTGCTCAAAACTAACTTTGTTGTGCTCCACATGTACATGTAATAATAATAATAATAATAATAGACTTTATTGGGTAAGAAGCACAATTACTGGTGACCCAGTAGTTTACATTGCGGCCCATTATAAAAGCTAAAACTAGATAAGAATTACAATATAGAAACTAGATAAGTAATATCAATACATTTATTGTTAAAGATAATTCGTAATTTGCAATTTGTCCATGTAGTCCCTGAACTATAGTGATTGACAAAATCTGGTAGCCCAAAGGCTAATTGGCTCTCAAGATTAACCAGCCCAACTCAAATGTTTGGTAGTTCTGGGCTTGTGGACTGCTGCTAGTTTCAAGTACTGGTGGAAGGGATTGCATTTGACCATGTAAAAGGAGAGTAGAGGCATTTTGCAGGACAATGACGGCTAGTGACCTTGACCTTATCTTAGGGCCTGATTACATGAGGCGGGCTGGCCCAGTTTGCCAGTCAGACTGCATGCCCCGATTTGGAGAGACTATGCCAGTCTAGCAAACCGGGCTAGCCTGCCTCATATAATCATGATCGCCGAGCTAGCCCAACTTGGCGAGCAATTACAATTCCTTGTGGCAGCCATTTTCTAAAAGAATGACTTATGCCAAAAACAGTCATGCGAAAGGCCCCCGGATCACTCCATGTAATATGGGCTGAAACACAGCTCAACAAACCAGTCCAGCCTGGTAAACTGGGTCAGCCCGCCTCATGTAATTAATCAGGCCCTTAGAAATGAATTCATCACATCTATAATCTACAACTTTTAATACAATGGATGACATCATGAGTGCATACCCATAAAAATAACCCTTTTGTTCAACAACTCTTCAGTTTCTTTTTAAACTCTTGAAAAGCTTATTATGGAGATCATTATCCTCTGACTCATGATTTTTCAAGATTTACTTATTCAAGTTCTACAACCGCAAACATGTTTTGTCATACAAATACCTATGAAATTCATGTCCAATTCCAAAGTTGATAGAATCCACCACTTTTCCATCTACCAGTAGCTTCTGTAAGTCAGGGGAGGCTGTGATTGCCACATGATGCCATTGTCCATCATAAAGATTTGGTCCCTTCATGAATTTATATGGTTCCAGTGAGCCACGCACGCAACCATCAGGCCCAATGTGCATAATCTGCCAATGATAGGTTGGCCAGCGGTGAGAACTAAGAGGAGTAATATATATACAAATGTGTACAATATACATGTAGGTCTATAATACATGGTAATTTTGCTTTAATTAAAGTACAGCAACTTCATTTAACATTATTTGATAACTCATGACAGTCTGGTGAGGCTGATAAACTTGATGGCAATGTGTGACCTACGATTTTATGTCCTTATCCAAGAAAACGTGAATGTCTAACCAGTTGCAGTTCGAGAACAAGATTGTTTCACAAAGGCAGCACCTACTACTCAGTTATTTTAAGACCCTGAGTGTTGGTCCAGCTGATTATGACTACTGAAACGTAGATATTTAAGTAAGTAAGTAAGTAACTTTACTTAAGTGTCAAATGTATTTAGCTTTGCAACTAATTGGGGACACTAGTCCTACGATTTTACGTCCTTATCCGAGAAGACATGAAGGTCTAACCATTTGCAGTTGTTTCACAAAGGCAGCACCTTCTACTCAGTTATTTTAAGACCCCGAGTGTTGGTCCGGCCAGAGTTTGAACCTGCGACCTCCCGCTCAACATACCAGAGCTTAACCACTGAGCTAACCAGGAGGCGGTAATTTTAATGATCAATTACAGGGCTGTAAAGAGGTCTTTATCATGTACATGTAGCAGTTCCTGTTTTTCCATAAACCATTCATCAAAAAGATTTTTGCACAATATACAGGCCTCAAAATAATAATAAAAACTCAGTTGCAACTTGGTACTTTTATGTATCTTTGTCTCTTACTCTGGTTCTAGCTCAATCCAAGTCACGTGACCCCCTGATTGGCGGGAAACACAACATTCCTCCCTTGTAGATACAGAACATACTTGGGAGGCTATAACTAAATAATTTGAAACCGTTCATAAGTCCAGTCTTTCTGGTGGCTTGACCACTCTTCCAGATCTAGTACTTATGAAAGTATGGAGCCTTGTGAGTGCTGGAGTATCTGGACTACATGTAGTAGCTTGAGGAAGCTCAGCCGCAACCGGAACCATATCAGAACGTTCTAGTTCTGTCCCTAACTCTTGTGGTCTGGCCTTCACTGGACTAGCAGGTAATGATTGGGTGTGTCTGTGAGTCCAGCACTTCTTGCACCATGCATAGCTGCTCCTGTAGATGTAGTTGGGATCGTGAGATCATGACTGTCTGCATAGGGACAGGTCATGGTCTTTTCTTCGGGGGCGTATCTTTTCACATCACTTCTGCAGGTGTCATCATGCATTAGATGATCCACGTGTACGAACCTCCGTAGATTTCCTGGGACTCTCACAAGGTATGAATTAGGACCCTTGATTTCAACAACTGTTCCTGAAATCCACTTTTCTTTTACCCCTCGGACATTTCTCACCTTGACTGGTTGATATAGATCATAGGATCTCATTTGTGGATTTCCCCCATCTCTTTTCAACTTTGAGGCCACTCACAGGCAGCCCAAGCTCACGATTTGTGGCTCTTACAAATCCTACGGTAGATTACGTGATCACTCGCGCAAGACTGAGTGCGTGATAGCGCGCGCTAGAAGTCACCGTTTTCTCCAGAAATTTTCCTTGTCATCTCACTAATAGAGTTTGCATTGATTTCTTATCGTGGTAAAATAAAGGTAATGAAATAACATTTTGCAATAAATGTCCCTCGAGTGTCCTTTTCTTATGTCCTTGGGTATTCTCTGCTATTTTGGGCTAGTTTGGATCGGTTTTAGAGAGTTTTTGATTTTTGAGTCTCTCTATAATGAAATGACAAGGCTGCACAGTTCGTTGAGCACATCAAATCACTCGAAGGGCAATAAAGCACTCTAAAATCACGTCAATCCTCGCCAGACTCCACAAAAGAACGTACCGAATGTCTGTCTACGTTTATTTCGGGGTGGAATTCCAAAATTTTACATTTTAGTCCTCGTAAACCACATATTTGTGGTATCAAAAACCGCTATTTGAAAACCCTCGGATGCTGGTAACTTAGTCCCGAGACAGCGGGACGTCCCGTGGATGGCAGATGTACTCTGATTGGTTGGTCATCGTCACGTGGTGGAGTCTATAAAACCCCACGTGCACGTGCACGTGACGACAACCAACCAATCAGATCACATTTGCCATCCGCGGGACGTCCCGCTGTCTCGGGACTAAGTTACCAGCATCCGAGGGTTTTCAAATAGCGGTTTTTGATACCACAAATATGTGGTTTACGAGGACTAAAATGTAAAATTTTGGAATTCCACCCCGAAATAAACGTAGACAGACATTCGGTACGTTCTTTTGTGGAGTCTGGCGAGGATTGAAGTGATTTTAGAGTGCTTTATTGCCCTTCGAGTGATTTGATGTGCTCAACGAACTGTGCAGCCTTGTCATTTCATTATAGAGAGAGATCTCAAAAATCAAAAACTTTTAAAACCGATGCAAACTAGCCCAAAATAGCAGAGAATACCCAAGGACATAAGAAAAGGACACTTGAGGGACATTTATTGCAAAATGTTATTTCATTACTTTTATTTTACCACGATAAGAAATCAATGCAAACTGAATGAATGAATGAATCTTTATTTAAAACACGGAATCTCTTCAAGTTATACTTGGTTTCCAAGAGAACCGTTACAATAAGTTAATAGTATTTGGACTAATAATATAATTACAAAACTTATGTTAAATATATACATTAAAAATATATTATAAACAGTCCATGAGTCCACAAATATCAATATTTTGGAGCTCCGTTCGAAATATGGTTAAACTGTTTGCCTCTTTTGTAAAACTGGGCAAAGAGTTCCAAATTTTGGCTCCACTGTAAGAAAAACTTCTTTTTAGTGCTTCTGTTCGAGGTCTTGGGATATGAAGGTTTGCATTTGAATGACGTAAGTTATAGCTACAGTGTTGGGATTCTTTTATAAAAAGATCAGAAAGATAGCTGGGCGCTAGGTTATTTACTGTCTTATACATCATAATAGCCCTTGTTTTTAGCCTTCTTTCTTTTAATGATTCCCAACACAATTCCTTACGAATGTCTGTTGACCTAATTGTGTAATCAGATTTAGTTATTATTCTTGCAGCACGATTTTGGAGAGTCTGTAACTTATTGGCAAGACCCAATCCAAGGTTATCCCAAACAATAGAGCAATATTCTAAGGGTGGAAGAATCAGTGCCATGTAGACTTTTATTAAAGCATCTCTTGGTACAAAGGGCCTTACTCTCCTCAATATCCCAAGACCAGAGGATACCTTTTTAATAATATTATCAATGTGTGCGTGCCACCGAAGGTTTTCATCTAAATATACACCGAGGTGTTTAGTTTCCTTCACTCTTCTTACAGAAATATTATTCAATGAGATTTCAATATCATAATCAAAATCCAATCTCTGTCTTGTACCTATAATCATAAATTCGGTTTTAAGAAGATTGAGTGAAAGTTTGTTAGCAATAAGCCATTTCTTTACAGATGTCAGTTCCATATTTATTTCGGTCTCCAGTTTACTCACGTCTGGAGCCGTAAAAGAGAGACTTGTATCATCGGCGTAAAGACGTGGCCTACAGTTGCTAACACAATTTGGTAGATCATTTATATAGAGTAAGAAGAGTAACGGACCCAGAATAGATCCTTGTGGCACGCCACATTTTATCAAACACTCAGAGGATAATGCACCATTTACTAAACACTTCTGACCTCTATTAGTGAGATCACAAGGAAAATTTCTGGAGAAAACGGTGACTTCAATCTTGCGCGAGTGATCACATAATCTACCGTAGGATTTGTAAGCGCCACAAATCGTGAGCTTGGGCTGCCTGTGGGCCACTTGGCTGCTTTCAACCTTTTCCTGCAATCTTGGTTTGACTTGTGACAGCAGAGTTTTGGGGTTCCTGTACTTCAGAAACAACTCTGCTGGTGTTCTCCCAGTGGTAGAATGGGGAATATTTCTGAAGCAAAACAACAAATTTGCCATTCGATGTTGCAGAGGCAGCTGTGGGTCTGACTTAGCAAACATACGTTTAAAGGTCTGGACATGACGTTCAGCCAAGCCATTAGTGGCAGGATGATAAGGGGGGCATAAAGTATGCTTCACATGGTTGGCTTTCAAGAACTTCTTGAACTCCTCCGCAATGAACTGGGGTCCATTGTCAGTGACTACCTGGTTTGGAAAACTAAATCTGGTAAACAGGGTTCTCAGTGCAGTAATAGTAGCATTTGCAGTGGTGCTGTTCATGGGAAAAACTTCCAGCCATTTAGAAGGACTATCTACAATGAGGAGAAACTGTTGACCCTTAATCTCACAGTAGTCTATGTGTATCCTTTGCCATGGTTCTGTTGCCCAAGGCCACAGTAGCAGTGATACTGACTTTGGTGATTTCTGATTGTTAGTGCATGAAGAACAAGCTCTAACCATGTCATCAACATCTTGATCTAGACCTGGCCACCATATATACAAATGATCAGGCAAGTGCCTTCATCTTATTCATACCAGGGTGGCCTTCATGCAATTCAGCTAGTATGTGATTCTGCAGTTCTCCTGGTATGACGACCTGTTGCCCCCATAGACTTAACACATCTGCATTAGCATTTGCAGCTGAGGAATGGTATTCAATTCTATACTGATATCCAGACAGCAATAGAGTCCAGCGCTGCATTCTGGCTGCTGCTAGTGGAGGTATGCCTGACTTGGGACCAAAAATACGAGTGAGGGGTTTATGGTCCGTGACCAATGTAAATTCCTTGCCAAATAAGTATAGATTGAACTTCTCGAGGCCAAATATTATGGCCAGACCCTCTTTCTCAATTTGTGCATAGTTGGGTTCTGCAGCACTGAGAGTTCTGGAAGCAAAAGCTACAGGTCGTTCAACACCGTCTTCATACCTATGGCTCAACACTGCACCAAGTCCATATGGACTTGCATCAACACTGAGAACCAAGGGCTTGCTAGGATCATAGTGAACCAAAACTTGATCTCCAGACAGGATTTCTTTAGCATGATTAAATGCATCTTCACAGTTCTGAGCCCATTTCCACTCTGCAGAATGATGAAGTAAGCCATACAAGGGGTGTAGGCTGGTGGCCAGATTGGGGACAAACTTTCCATAGTAATTAACCATGCCCAGGAACGATTTTAGCTCTGACACATTCCTAGATCTACATGTAGGTGCCTTCTGAATGGCCTTAACCTTACTTTGTAGTGGTTGAATACCATCAGCACTCAGAGCATGACCTAAATAGGTTACCTCTGACTTGAAGAACTCGCACTTGTCACCATTTAGTCGAACATTGTGTTGATCCAATCTGCCAAATACCTCATTAAGCGCTCTCTGGTGTTCTTCTGCATCATTAAGTGGCTACCAAAATATCATTAATATAACAGAAAACCTTATCAACTCCTGAGAAAATCTTGTCAATGCATGCCTGGAAAAAAGCTGGAGCTGTTTTCACTCCAAAGCTAAGATGCTTAGTGGCCGACAGTCCCTTTTGTGTATTTAGCACAAGCAGTTTTGCTGACTCTTCATCTAAAACCAACTGGTTAAATGCTCCAGACAAATCAATCTTTGAGTACACCTTTGGTTGACTTCCATTCTGAGTGATTTTTGCAAAAAGATCCTGTATAGTAGGCAGCTTATATCCATCATCTTCGATCAGCTCATTCACTCTCTTTTAGTCTCCACAAACTCGGACAGAACCTTGGGCCTTTGGCACATGAACCACTGGAGATGCATGCCCACTCACTGGAGGTGATGGGGTATAGAATGTCAGCATGTACTAATCTGTCATATTCCCTCTCAACTACACCGGTAAGAGAGTATGGTACTGGCCTAGCCTTTTGATAGACTGGCCTTGCATCTGGCTTTAGCTTCAGGGAAGCTTTCACTCCACTATAATGCCATTTCCGTCAGTGTTAAACAGCCTTTCATGTTTGTGGAGCAGGTCATTGAAATCAGGTGGATAATCTTGAGAGGTTGGTACATGTACTTGGCTTCTCTTCTTCTTATGCTCAGACAGATCAAAAATGTTCTGCCAGTTTAGCCTAATCTTGCTTAACCAGTCCCTACCAAACAAGGTAGGACATTTTCCTTTCACCACAATCAAATCTAACACATGTGTAGGGTTTGAACCATATTGAACTGGAATGCTCACAACTCCAAGAATGGGTACTTGTTCCCCAGTATAGCTATGTAGACATATGTCAACAAAGCCTTATAGACAGATTCAGAGATGGTAGACCTAGATGCACCAGTGTCCAGTTGCATATCAAATGTTGTTATCTCCCACTTTAACACTTACTGTGTAGGGCTCACATTTTGTGTTATCAGTCATCACATTATACATTCCCAGACCGGCTCCACCTTATCACATCCAAAGGCACTGTCTTCATAATCATTTGAAGCAGGCACTGTATCCTCTGATATGTACTGGTTAAAGTGTGTACCCCTATTTGGCCTACCTCTTCCTCTGCCCTCCCATCTTTCCTTTGTGTGACATACTCTCTGTAAATGACCCTTCTGGTTGCATTCATGGCAAACCAAATGCCTTAATTTGCATCTTTCTGTGGGGTGATTGTAACCACAACACTTGCACTTGGCCTGGCTCCTCTTCTCCTGTTGAACTATGTTGATTTCCTCAGCCTGTGGTGTCTTTGATGACTCTCCCATATGATCTCGGTTAGCTTTACCTGCCATTTCATCGGCTATACACTTCGTTCTTGCTGTCTCAATTGTAAGCTCTCTTTCCGACAATAACCTTTTCTGGGCTGTAGTCATCTTGGGATGTAAACCAGATACTAATCTCTCTCTCAAAGCCTCCTTCAAAAACGAGCCAAAAGCACAGTTGGAGGCCAGAGTTTTCAATCTTACAATGAAGTTTCCCACGGATTCATTTTCTTCTTGGCTTGCCGTCCAAAACCTGTGTGTCTCCGCAATAATGATAGGCTTAGGCTCAAAATGGTCTTGCAGCAATTCTTTAAGCTCTTTGTAAGATTTAGAACTCAGAGCATCTGGGCTATACATATGTTTTTTAGCACTCTGTAGGTCTCTGGTACGTCCCACTGAAGCCAGGAATAAACTCGTTTCACTTTCCTCCTTGATTTCGTTGACGATCATAAATGCGTCCATACGGTCGCAATAATCTTCAAAATTTTCTGATTTTTCTACAAAAGTGCCAATTAACTACCGTACATAGCCATCGTACTTCGTTTTCTTGTCCGTTTATAATAATCCTCATCGCCAGTTTTATGTCTCTTTGTCTCTTACTCTGGTTCTAGCTCAACCCTATTCCAAGTCACGTGACCCCCGATTGGTGGGAAACAACACAAGTACCTAGCAAATAAGATTCAGTCACCAGCTGGCAAATGTTAATATAGCCGAATTCTGTCTCAGTCGAGTGTGTATTTTGAAGAACCAAGGCCTAAAGTATGCCAACGTTCTGACTCACCTACCTGGGCAACTCGGGACACACACAGCTGAATGCGTATTCCAATATTACGTGCTCAGACTCGCTCAAAACAAAGTTGTCTCGGGCACCCGGGAGAAATTTCTTCCATATAAATAGGCCTTTTGCAACAGATGGTCACGTGACTTGTTGGCCCATAGCAACGCCATACTGGGTTGCAAGCTAACCAGCTCTCCCTTGACAACCAACAGTGCTTGACTGACCCATGGTATCATAGCGTTTTTCTTTCCTTCTTACTAAATTGATCTCGAAATAAGTCTGATACAGAACAAAAGTAAAGGTTTTTCTTTAATTTTGATCCAGTATCTCGACAAATATGCTGGGCAAAATAGAGTTTCGATGCTCAAACAAACTCACCCTGGCATAATTTGCCAAACATGGCGGCCGCTCAACAAGGTAAAGTATTCATAATTAAACAAATGATATTGCAATAGTGGAGCAGATTCATTCTTTATTTTATACTATATTATATAAACCAGTAATTACGGAGCTAATTTCTCAGGTTTATATCTTCGGAGAGCTTACACGAAACACTGACGAATGGCACATGCAATGGTCGATATGACCACAGGAAGGCTAAGCTAAGCTCTGTACATGTATTTGCACTGTGAATTTTCCCATTCTAGAATAAGAAAATGGGAAAAAAATGTTTTGTTAACTTTGAAGAACTTGAAGAACTTGTCTTGTATTACCATGTGTCTTAGTTTAAGTAATCATATCACAATATTGGTGCTCTGGCACCTGTAATAGTATGTTTTCTAACTAGCTCTTTTTCTTAATAAAGAGGGAGTCAGTTTTTCTCAACTATATTTTTCCTATCTTTGATGCACATGCACGGTGACATGAAATATTGAGAACTTATTAAACACCCTGTAAGCTTTCTGCAGCAAACATGTCAACTCCAATGTTTCAAAAAGTGACATGCTAGAAAATGATAAAGAACTTACCGGTAAGAATTTAATTTATATAATTTTTAAAATCTTAGCTTGATAATTAATGCTTCCTCTTATTAACTTACTGGCTGGAATACTTAGACTTAGTGTTTTTCTTTAGAGCAGTTTTCAGTTGAGTGTATAGTGAAACCAAACGCAAATTACCCACAGCCAGCCAATGATAGGAGCGAGTAATTACAAGTAACTCATAAATGGCTTCCCTGTGAGCCAATGACAAACCAAAGCAAAACCAATTTGCGTTTGGTTTTACTTTGGATTCTGATTGGTTGGTTTATTTTCTCAGCCAATAGGACAGTAAACGCAAAACCAAAACACTTCCGACACTCAATTGAAATCCCACTCTAAGTCCAAATCAGGTAATCCTTAATCTGGATATCAATCATCATACTTCATACAGTCAGGGGCATTCCCGCCGTGGCCAAACCGGACTTTACCTTAATACTCAGTATGCAAGAACCTCCCCTTTTTGTGACCCTTTTTTTTCAATAGTATAATAACGCTGCTCAGTCTCTCACTTCCTACAAATGGCAACTAAAATCATTTTATTTGATGTGCTTACATAATGTTTTTTAATGTTTTTGATGGCAACAATATTAGGTAGATAATATAAAGTCAATTAATGTGTCAAATGTTGCTGCATCAGCCTTACATTGGCATGTCCATGCTGACTAAATAATTAATGATAAGTAATACGTTTCCCTAAGATACCATTCTTCTTTCCTGGTATACTGTTGCTTCAACGTAATTATCTATCTTATACAAATTAAGTCTAATTAGGGAAGGTACATTTAATATGGAAAGGGGGGGTATGAAGATGTTGAGGGGGGCCTGAAAATATTTTAGGGAATGTAGGGGGAGGGTCGAAAAAAATACTGAAGTTAGTGTTACAAGGGGGGTGCTGAAAATTATTCAGTTTCAATTTCAACATCTTCATACCCCCCCCCCCCCCCCCCCCCCCTTCCACATTAAATGTACCTTCCCTCGTAATAATTATATTATTTAGTATATTTAACTTAGTATTAATTAGTTATCAATGGTGTAATGGGGTTGGGTTTTTCATTCTTATTACTGAGTTTGGCTGGGTGTGAATTAGCCTTGTAGGGAATTTTGTGTCCTATTGTTTTCTCACATCCTGCCTTTTGGTGAAACTTGAAATAAATAAAATAATAAATTAATAAATAATAAAATAATTTAGACGAAAATATTTGGTTGAGAAAAACTGGTCATTTTTATATAGTTGAGAATGCCTTTATATCACACCGAAGCAAAGGAGAAAGATACTTATTCACCTGAGGTTTCTTACAATTCACAAAAGAACATCCAACCATATATACTTTTCTTTTAAAAATGAAAATAATTTCCCAGATTTACTAACACTTGGAAAACCTACTGCTCTATTTATAAACTCCCACTCCTATAACCCTTATTACTTCTTGTGGCATGATGCCATGTACAATACAATTTTCACCTTTTTAAAATGTTTTTATTTGTATTTTTTGTTAGGGTGAACATATTATGGGACCCTTGTCCTTGAGTTAGTCCATTTTTTGTCCTGTCTTATGTATTTAGTTTGCTGTGTGTCTATCATGACCATTATATAACATTCTCTCCAAGTTATAAATCTTATCAAACTGATATTTTTCTTTGCTTCAAAACTGGATATGTAACTTCAGGTAAGCTTTAATTACATTACATATAAATGACATGCATGACTGCTGAGTGATCATTTGCATCTGCTGTACTTTTTGCATTTTCAACAGCCACTGATTCGGTATCAAACTAAATTAATTTCTGCATCTCCACAAGTACAGTACATGTAGCTAGCCATAGCCTGTCCTTTTCTAAGTTCATGCAAAGGAAACGAACATTAAAAATAACAATACGACATGTTCCACGATTTATGAATATTTTAGTAGCTCAGGACCAGAATTTAAAGTTAAACAGGATTATTTTAGTACGAGCGCCTAGAGTAAACAATATTCATCCCAATATTCTTTTGAGTCCTAAGCAAAAGCTTATTGTATTTGACTGATGCATTAAAACAAGCAATCGAAAGAGTTCACCATAGTTAGTTGTGTTTAGCGGCCGCCATCATGTTTACGAAATGCCTGGGGGGGGGGGGTATTATGTATGTGCCGCGGGGGTGGGTCAGGGTTTTGAGCTCAGTTTGGGCAGGTAGGGTCAGGGTTTTGACCTGATTTGGGCAGATCAGGGTCAGGATTTGAGTTTAATGTGGGTGCAGTCAGAGTCGGGGTTCAGTATTTTTTTAGGCATCAGCGTTTTTCCCCAAAAAAAGGGGGCAATCAGGGTTTTGGAGCTCAGAGTTTGAGCCTCTTGGCCTCACATACATACCCATTTTTCACGAGGTGAATTCACTCTATTTTGCCCAGCATATTTGACAAAATACCGGATCAAAAGTAAAGAAAAACCTTTTCTGTTGTTTTGTATCAGACTTATTTCGAGATCAATTTAGTAAGAAGGAAAGAAAAACGCTTCGAAGTCCAGCTATGATACCATGGGTCAGTCAAGCTCTGTTGGTTGTCAAAGGAGAGCTGGTTAGCTTGCAACCCAGTATGGCGTTGCTATGGGCCAGCAAGTCACGTGACCATCTGTTGCAAAAGCTCGGTGGGAGACCAGGGTGCCGAGCCAACTAACAGGGCCTAATAAAGCTATCGTAAGTAGTTTTTTTTTAACCAAAATAGTATGCTAAATAGACGTGATATATATGTGATCGGAAATAAATATAAATAAAATCGAAATTGTTAATTAAAAAAATTGTTCACTGGGCGGAAAGTTTCCACGCATCTCAAAATAAAAAAATAAAAACTCTATCCATTTTACTCTATCAAAACGTTTAAACAACATAGAGAATACTAACCTATTCCAGCAATGATGGCTCATACCTGATTGATTCACTTTGGCAGCCTATTATCACTCCATCGCGTTTTCGCCGGTCCAGTTTAATCCACACCTCGACACTCATACTTCGCGGAGCTTCGTGATCAAAACGTATAGCATTAGTCAGAGCTTGGCTTGGGTTCCTAACAAACTCAGCACATAGTCTTTCTCCCGATTTCCCCGCAGTCCTAAACCCAAAGGACAATGCATAGCTAGCTTTGACGTAAAGTTTCTTCCAACTTCCTGTTCCACTTCCACATTCCGAAACGGAAACCGAATGCTGTGGCTTGGGTAAATTTAGAAGGTGATCATTGTTAGATCTAAAGCGCCATCGCCACACTACATCCAGATTCGTTAACTCGAAAAGTGTTCTACAAGTAGGGCCAATATTAAGGATATCCGTAAGGGTTAAATAGGATAAAATGTGGAGCAAGATTTCCTCCGGCAGATCACAAAATGCCGAGAGGTCGGCCATCTTGTTTGGTTGACAGCGAGCCAGCCTCGCTTACAAACCTACCGTGCTCGCCCCAGGTATCGGTTTTCTTTGGAAAATATAAATGATTGAAAATCCCGTATTATTGGCAGTTACCGAAGAGAAAGGCCTGAAAGGGCGCCTTTTGTACTATAAAGTTTCGTTACGCGTTCTGCGCAAATACAATTATTTTCGAAATGTTGATCCTAAATCTTAAAGGCGTCTGCAACGTTACAATCAAATTTAGTTTAAATTTTCGTATAGGGCAGAATCGTAGGTAAATGATATTTGATAATTCCTGTCGCCTTTTTTTCTTGAAGATAATTTATTTGTCAAAACATTTTCTTGCACGCGAGAATTTTGCGGTTACAGTGAAATTGACTTCCGGTATGCTATGATTGACAGCTAGTTACAAGGTCACATAACAGTCTGTGCAACACCATGCACGAAGGCGCTTGGGGAGGTATGGAAAAGAAACCGACTCTGTTATAGTACAATTGTTTACCAAATTACTGACTCCGTCACGCACTTGGGCAGTAATCGCTAATTCGTATCTCAACTCTTCAACTTTCGCGGAGGAATTTCACGTCATATTACCATAAGCTAAGTGATAACACTGGTTTATTTTCTTGACTTGAGAAAGCGTAATCGAAGATGCAAAATTCAATTTAAGGAGATCTTGCCACAGGGAATTTTACTGTTGGCATCGTAACTTTTATTGAATTCGGATCAGGCGTGTGTTGTCGAATTTATCATTTTGTTGGTTGAAGTTTACTACTGTGGTTGGAGAACAGAAGACAAGAATATTGGGTTATCGTTATACTTCATATTCTGCAAACAAATAATAATTGTTGACGTGAGTGGATGAGTTTGCCTTCGGACCTCGGTGGAGTTCGACTGGACAAAATGACAGCGAATGGACCAGGATTAGACATTATAAAACCTCCAAAATATCCCGGCCCATATCCTAATGATTTGGATGCGAGGGATGAGCTAAGAGAACGGGAGCTTGAAGAGGCAAGAGCGAGGGCAGCCCAGATGGAAAAGACTATGCGATGGTGGTCTGACTGTACAGCAAACTGGAGAGAAAAATGGGGCAAAGTTCGGGCGGAGAGGAACAACGCACGCGAAGAAAACAGGCAGTTGAAAC
The DNA here is from genome assembly GCA_030867875.1 of Actinernus sp. WN-2022. Classification (NCBI taxonomy): domain Eukaryota; kingdom Metazoa; phylum Cnidaria; class Anthozoa; order Actiniaria; family Actinernidae; genus Actinernus; species Actinernus sp. WN-2022. Next base: position 75,976,468 of record JAOWCC010000019.1, read on the forward strand.
TCAAGCTCGAATCCTCGGTCAAAGATATAGCTTACCTGAGGCGCGAGAAGCAAGACGCTATAGAGGCAAGGATTCGACTGGAAAGGGATGTGGAGAAACTAGAGAGAGAATTGAAGAAAGACAAGCGCCTCATACCTTCTGCGCGTGTCGAACCTTCGATGAAAACCACCGATGGTACAGATGGAATTGATAGCGTTTACGACAGGACTGTTCCTAAGGCTGGAGGGGAACAACAATTTATCGAACAAATACTTGAAAAGAATGAGTTATATGAAGCGAACGGAGTCGAAAGGAGTAAGTCGATTCCTGGAGAGGACAAGAAACGGAGGAAAAGGCAAAATCATAAAGAAGAGAATTTTATAGACGACAGTGCACCTCAGCAAGTGAGGATCTTGCAAATGAAGCTCGAGGAATCTGAAAGACTACTTGCAGACGAAAGGAGGTTAGAAAAGATCATTTTACATCTCGAGAGCTATTGATTAAATTCAAATTGAAATTCAATTAGTGTGCAGGTTTTATTCAACAGTTTTGATTTCTTTTTTAAGAGAAAATTCCCATGGGATACATTATACCATTGCTTGACAGGTAACCTCATTATAGTCTGGGAAGCCTTTCAAGTGCTCTTTTGTGAAAAAGCCACTCGAATGCAGCAATCTGAATCTGATTATAAAAGAACAAGTACGTTTACAATTTCAAATATTTTTATGAAAATGCTGAATTTATTTTCGTTGTCTCCATACCATTAACTACCAGAAGATGACTTTCAAAAGATGTTATGTTTCGATTAATTTTCATTTATATAAGTTCGCGCTCGTGGTTCTTGAGGATTTTTTGGTCGGTTTGATAATTTTGAGACACGCATAATTTACCTTACCCTTTATTTCATACCTTGCAATAAATTATTTTGTTAGCTTTGCTCAACACTCTTTCATTATTTACCACTGGAAACGTTTGTCTAGTTTCATTCAAGTTGACGAAAACGGGCACGTGCAAATTAACAGTTATAAAGAAACCGTTATAAAGCGATAATCAGTTTACAAAGTAAACATGTTTGAGAATGTTTAAATATTTCTTGTAACAGACAGCTCTTAACTTATTCAAACTTGACCAAGATGTCGGTCAACTGACTCGGAAAGCTCTTTCCTGATAGAGAAAGGAGATTAAAGAAAAAAACACTTATTCGAACTTGGCCGGCCAAGCTTGTAGTCAAAACAGATTCGTTAATAGTCCAGTCATGTTATTTACGTTGATGTTACATGTATGGTTACAATAGCCCCCAAAACAGTCAGAACAAAGTAAATTTTGCATGTGATCGGCAGTGTTGTGATCGTCAAGGTTTCATTCACTTGTCATTATTTTTTCACCTTTTATCAATTTCAAGTTATATATAACCTTTACCTGTTATCAGTGGTTATTAATTATTTGTAATGTGAAGTAATCATCTTCCTTTCAACATTCATAATTCATAGTGGTGGGTGATGTCATGGTTATAAGCATTGATTGACAGCTGATAAATGCACACATTTCCAAAATGGACCTTCAGTATAGCAGCTTCACGTGTAAGGACATTTTAATAACTAATTACTTGCATCATACATGTTCTGTGTTGTATAAATCATCTGCCAGGGAAGGTTTGAATCATTTTGAGAGTTGTCTTAATTATTTCTATCCACACACACTAAAATCCTATCAAAAATATTGCCGAGCATCCGAAAGGTATATCGACTTAACAAAATAGCAACTTTTATCAAATGTTTCAAATTCTTAGATATTGACTTCCTCAAATTAATATCACACTTCCATCTTTATGGAAATTTCATTCTTTGACAGATTCATCTAATGTATCTGATTTTCATAGAAAATAAATCTTAAATTTCTCTGTTTATCTTGTTTTACACCATCTATACTAAGGCAAGCTATAGCTATCATATATCAGCATGTTTGATAGGCATGATAATTTACCTAATGAACTATTTCTTAACTAGATACCAATACTTTCATCTTGATAAACTTTCCAACAAAGAGTCATACATTCTGAATAGACCAGTTCGCGGTAAATTTCGACATTTTGAAAGGGGTGCAAACATGGCGTGAAATACAGTGTTTGTATGGGAATCCGATGCCAAATAATTTCCATAAAATCTAATTTCTGAAATATTCACTGTCTACAAACTTAAGATATCAGGTAAAATATTAACTGACCAAAAATTTGAGGAATGTAGCATTGCTGGAAAACTGTGGGAGGGTGTTTTCGCCAGGTTTTTACCATTTAATGTGTAAGGATATTCACTAGCATTCCTTTTATTAGTTATTGATAGTAGGTGGCATTTGACGGTATTAAAGTCCATAGACCAGGTTATATACCACTGTTCCTGTTGGAAGATAAACACCAACATTGGGGACAGCTCGTCTGCATGCTAAGACTAATTCTAGCGGGGATTCCGTCAGGGCCGAAGGACTTGTTCACATTTAACTGCAATAACTGTTTTCTATCACCTTTGATGCCAATTTCAAGGTCTGAGATGGTTAGATAAGGTGAGGGACCCTTGTCGGGGATAGAGCCATAGTCAGTTATAAACACAGACTTAAACTGATCATTTAGGCCTGGGCTTTGTTCCCATCGGAGGCATAAACAGTGTTAATGTGCTCGAGAGTAGGGATATCCTCGTTTTCCGATTTACACCGTTTGACGTGGCCCCAGAAACGTTTCGGATTGTCCTGGAGGCTTTCCCAATGGTGTTGCGCAGATAGTCATCGTGGAAAGACTTCAACAGACTTATAAACGATCTTGTTCTGCTGATGTCTATATGCAGCCCAATTTGCGCTACTGGGCCGGCATTTGGCAGTCTTCAAAAGTCTGTCCCGCTTTCTCATGTAACACTTTATTGGCCTTGTAACCCATGGTAGGTGATCTCGAGCTTTTGTTAGCTTACTCGGTACAAAGGTGTCAATAATATTCAGAATTCCGTCCCTAAAAAAAGACCAATTTAATTCGACTGATCTTTCAACAGGATCTGAATTAAAGAACTCGTCACTGACCATACTAGCTGCCTGTTTCATGCCGGTGAGGTCCATGCGGTTATTTATATATACAGACTGTGTGGTGTGGTTTAGGTATACGTTTTACCCTCATGCCCGTAACCACTTGCACATTAGATATAAGAGACAGGACCAGGTTAAGGGTCTTGACTCCTTGAGAGATGCTGGGCGAGTAGCCGGCTCCGTGACGTGTTGTATTGAGTGAGTGCAAAGTTGTCAATGTAGTCAAGCAGCATGGCTGAATCATTATTGCATGGGACTAGAGATAATCGGGGGATCTTCGGGATCTTGCCTCCAGTTTATGTCTCCGAGGTTAAAGTCTCCAGAAACAACAATGTTTGGGTGGCTATATATTTGTGTTTAACAAAGACTTTTGAGGTGGCTTCTGATGTTCCAGTAGACCAAACGCGATCCGGGGGCACTTGCGGCCTGTAGAAACTGCACAGAGGTAGTTCTTTTGTCTTGGCTATTTGGACTAATACCCAAACAGATTCGTCATCATCGCACTCCTGATATAAGTCAGTTTTTTTCGTGGGAAATTATGTCTTGATTTTATAGTAATAAAAATACCTTCACCTCGTATTAAGTGTCAATCCTTTAGCTATATATTATACCCATAACTATTTATTCTTAGAGCTCCCTTAGCTTGTAACCCCATGCAGTACATTGTAAGTGTTTTATAAATCAAGAATTCGCAATCAATGGTTGATGTCGGATCATCTCCATTTGACCCACAGCTCTAAGTCCAACTTTGTTGAAGAGATTGAATGCCTGCAGTCAGATCTGACATCCTTGAAGTTTAAAAATGAGGAGCTCCTGTCCACTAAAGTTGGCACACAGTCAGAGGTAAGCAGTCTACTGTTTACACTACACACAGTTCCTTGCCCAGGTGGGGATGGGATAGCAAGTGGGTTAATAATTACGAACTATTACCCTCCTATATATGTAAGCTAAACAGGTATGTGTCGCTGGATAAAGGGTATATGGTTTTTAAAACTGTTGTCGTCTGTGATAGGAGGAAGGGTTTGGCCTTTTTTCTGAAATAGGGTGTTGTTTTTTTATTTTTCTTATAAATAAAGTTAGGAAGGGAGGAAACCACAAGGGAAATTATAGTTAGATTCCTAATTTTGGGGGTCTGGTTTGAAAAATATTTTGGTCCAAAATAGCATTAGAACCTAGCAGCGCTGCAGTGGCAGGGAGAGATTGATAGAAGTCATCGGTGAAAATGACCCAGAAGTCGTCATTTTGCCCCCGTCCCCACCCCTCCCCCCCCCCCCCCCCCCCCCCATCCCAATTTCCCCCGGTTTTCAGGGCCTCACTACATCCCTGCAGCACTGACTCCTACACAAATGCTAGATTATACAGAAACTATATACCTCTATAGCAAGTTTGCTATTCCAATACCCATGCATAATCAGTTCTTGGTCTTGCTCTGTAGCTGTTCAAACTAAAGACCAAATACGATAAAGATGTCGACAGCCTGAATGCTGATCTGGATGAGGCTTACGAGGCATCATCAACAGCTGGTAAAGTAAAAGAATTACGAGCAGAGGTAGGTATGGTTAGGAAAATGTTCGCTTCGAAGCCAGCTGCATCGCCGCGGCAAATCGTACGCGCATGCGCTTTTGATGAGCTTTGAATTCCTGCCGAAACTAAAAGAAAGCAACCACCCCTGCTTTTAATTTTAAGTCCGTACGCGTGCGTATATAACGTGAAATGTTTCGCGAAAAACAAGAAAACTACTCAAAAGATAAGCGTAAGACTTTAACAGGTTGAATTATTCTTTTGTAATTCACTGTGAGTTTTACTAGTCCTCAGAAACTTATAGTTGAACTCCAGAGCCTTCGTTCTTTCGGCCAGCGGAGCATAACATTTTTGCCGCGGTTCCCATTTAAACCCTTACCAGGGTTTAGTTTGGATATGGCACAAGCTAGTATGCATGTTGCTTTTTGTGGCAAACTGATTTGTTGCCATTATTTTCCTCATCCAAACCATTATGTACAATTTTTATCATTACATTAAAAGGGTTTCTAAACATATCCTATTTAAAGAAAGATACGTTTTCTATAGCATATTTTGTTGATATCATCATCATTAATTAGTAATCATGTTTTCCCTCTCTGCACCTGAGTGGAGGCAGATTAACAGATCCTTTCTTCCAATATATGTTACCAAGTCATTAGCATCTACTTATCGCTTCTTTACATTTAAGTAATGATTCGTGTAAGAAGTACGCCACCGAACGGCATTTAGATGGAGCAAGGTGTTAATTTTGTATTAATTGTGAAAATTCTTCATCTCATTGGTTGAATGAAAATCGCCCTGAAGGTTAGGAAGACGTTTAATTTCCTCCAATTTCTCAAACTATTAAAACTACGATTTGCACTGCGGTTCCAAATGTCGTTTATAAAGCAAATCGTACGTTCGTAACCTTATCAATCGTGCCTGTTTCGTAGCTATTATTTTTGGCTGTTCCTATTGGCTGGAAGAGAATTTGTTCATAAAAATGGAATGAAACTAAGACTTTTTACTAATTTTATTTCAGAATATTCATAAGTATCACCCAGTGTTTTTGTAGTCTAAAACACAGACAAATCCCATGTGAGGGAAAAGTGTTATTTCTAGTGATCATTCAATAGTATATGCAGGACATAAGGATCTTGAGTGTCGTTTAAATAAATTAGCGGTGTTTTGAGCAGTTCAAGTTTAACACTACATCTGCCTCTTCTACTAGATTTAAGAGTGATGACTTCAGTTACTTATGAGTCCACTCATTAACTGAGGCCTAGTATGAATGTATTGTATTTTAGAAAAACATTTTAGCAGCTCTGTAGTACTCTTAGCATCATCACTTTATTAGTAAGTTAAATTTAGTAATTTGAAGTTTATTTACGAAGTTATTGCATTTGAAAGTGTTCTTAGTAATGTTTAGTATTGTAAATAGATGTACAGTTATATTCAGTTATTCTTAGTAGTAGACACTAGGCCTGAGCGGATTGTGCTAGCATAATTTTTGGCATAATTGGAGCAAACGAGCATAAGTTTTCAAAGAAGCACTGCTCGAGCATAATTACCAGATTGTAGCATAATTTGAAGCATTAAAAGCCAAAAGCAATGCTATTACTGCTTTTATAGTGCCTTTCCTAATTATTAGCTGGTATATTTTGCTTAGATTCTACATTTTTCCAAAGCAAATACCTGAATTTCACTTAACGAGTGTGCGTTAAACGTGAAAAAAGCCAAAAAGCCGTCTTTTGTTCAGAACGTGGGAACAGTCACGCCTGATTGGTTTCTGTGTCCGTTGCTACTAAAAAGTCTAGGACATGTCTGGGGCGTCAACAATGCCGGCCGTCTTCGAAAAACGTTTTTTTGTGAGCATAATTGTGCAATCTTCGAGCATAATTTTTGAACTTTGGCATAATTTGGGCATAATTCGACAAAATTTGGAGCAGTGCTAGCGGCATAATATGCCACTTTTAGGAGCACAATCCGCTCGACCCTAGTAGACACACGACCCCATAAGCCTTGTGCTTTAATCATAATCGTGTTTAAATAAAGGCAATCTATCTATCTATCTAGGGAGGCTCAATGCCGCAGATTTTATCGTACTTTTTACACGGATCATTACTTAATATGGCAATGTGATATAAAAATTTACCCATTTTGAGGTGCAAGGGGGGAGGGGGGGGGGGGGGGGGGGGGGGGGATGTAGGGGTCCAAAGGGGGAATCCAAAGGAGGAGTCCCACAGGTAGTCAAGTGACAGTAGAATGTTTATTATTCTATATGAACTGACTGATTTTGGGGCAACTGTTGAACATTTTGTGGAGGATGTTCAAAGCTTAGAATATTTAAAATATATATACACTTCATAGATTGAGCGTTTACAAAACGAGAACACACTGGAGTGGAGCAAACGGGAAAAACTAGAGAGCGAGAAGATCGCACTGGAGAGAGAAAGCAAGAAGCTCAAGCATCAGATTCAGGTATATTTTTTTTGTTTAATCTCCTCCTTCACAAGATAGTACGGCTGTGTAGTTTTACGAGTTATTTGTATTTTGGCGAGCCCTTAATTGTTTAATTGGTGGTTTTTTTTTGGGCAAAGAAAACTTAGTTCGTCTAGTGTAAAAACGGACGCAAGACGCATGATGCGACTGGACGAACTAAATTTGGTAATCCGTCCAAAACGACGCACCATCGCATAATGCGTCTTGTACCCATTTTTATACTAGACGAACTAAGAAGACGCACTAACTTTTCTTTGCCCAAAAGAACAACAACTAGTAGAACCCATTCCCTCTAAAAAATATGTCGGGATTTATCATCAATTTCGTCTCATACTTCGTCCCGCCTTTATTCTAGTCGCACTAAGGGAGCACGGTAGACTCTGTTTTGTTTCACTCACGATCTCTTCCAGGTTTAGCCGCCATCTTGAAATTCCTTTATTACAATGCGACTTTCCGCTGACAATAAGTAATGTTGGCGCTCACGAGACACGTAGTGCGTGGCTCTTCGGGGCTCGCTTGGCACTGCGTCCCTCGTGAGCGCCAACATTAATTATTGTCAGCGGAAAGTCGCATTGTAGGAAGAGATCGTGAGCAAAAACAGACAAATCTGCCGTGCTCCCTTGGTCGCATTCAGTTTTCTTTAGCCAAATACGTCTACACCCATTATGGTCTCTTGAATGATACCAAGAAACGAACTTTTCTTTCCATAATAACCAAAAACCGTGTGCGCTCTCTCGAGAAATGGGATTTACCATATATGGTGATGAGAAGCCATTTGAGTGTAACTACCCTTATATCGAGGCTAATATTAAAACAGCTGGTTTTACACTTGGATATGCCGCAATTGCGCAACAACGCTCGACAACAATGATCAACAATAAATAACTGATTTATGGTAGTATCTAATGATACAACCTGATGTAGATGCGTAAAAATCGGTCAACAGTCTATTACAAAGCATTTCTTATCGTGATATTAAAATGCAATGTCATAAGATCGCTAAACAGCATTCATGCGTAGTACTACTTACGTTTGTTTTGAAATACACAAACTTATAAAGTTATGATGACTTTTATGCCCAGTTCTAATATGTTTACTCTGTCGTTATAATAATATGTACTTAACCTAGTCAATAAATCCTTTAACCCTCTTCTTTTTGCCGCTTTTTATGAGTTCATAAAGGTGGAGACACACGCTGTAATATTGCGCGCAACATTAAGGTGAAGTAATACGGGCAACCAAATTCTTGCAACTTGTCTCGCAACAATGTTGCGAGTATTACCACCCACTCCAGCAACTTGCCACGCAACAAATTTCCATGTTGTAAGTTGCGGTAAAGCATGACGAATCCAGACAATCACAAGCGTTCTTTCTAGATTTGTTGCGAGACCAGTTGCAACGCCAGTGGTAATACGAGCAACAAAACTAAAATTTGTTGCAAAAAGTAGAAGTCAGTTCTGCTTTCTGCAACATGTTGCTGCAACTTGCGTGGCAAGTTGATCGAGTGGATGGTAATACGTGCAACAACGCGCTTCAACTCGCAACATTGTTGCGAGACACGTTGCAAGAAATTGTTGCCCGTATTACTCGGGTTTTACTAGCACTTGTTCAAAAGTAGCTGATCGAGCTCTGCTTCTGCAACATTCTGCGCAACAAATTGCACAGTGTGAACATTCCTGTCCAGTAATACTCAGGGTTAGAAGAAAAAGAAAATTGAAGCTTGTCCGAATACCTCATTTCTCTAAGAAGCTACTTTGGCTCTTTGTCTATCGCTGAGGCAAGTTGTTAAACTGATCTATTAGCTTGAGGTGAAAATTCACTAGCTCCAGGCTATCGGATATGCACGACTTTTGTCGCGCCGTGAATATTGCACGTAATGTTGCACCATGCTTCAGCCCCTTCTAAAAATGCTGGCAATGCTGCGTGCAAAGTCGCAGCGTGTGTCTATACCTTAATATTACATCTAAGAAGAAGTCTCGCATCTAAGATGCTGCTGTCTCTGTATTCAGGATATGGAAAGTCTACTAAGTCATAAAACAGCCCGAGCCTCCAAGATGATGGACACTGATCTGAAACAAATACAGGAACAACTGGACGAGAAAACGACCGTAAGCTATATTCAACTCGATCGGCCTGATGCAGAAATTAACGTATTTCATTTGAATATCTTTATTGATATTGCTGTAAGGTCCATTCGGACGGCGAACTAGTCATGGAGCAAGTGATATTCAGACGTTGGAGCGAGTAGTTTGATTCTCTCTGAATTTCTAACGAGACCTGAAACAACCATGGAGGCTGATCAAAGTCAGGACCCGGCTAATTCACAGATCGAATTGGAATTTAGCGTGTTGGTTTTTGTAGATCGAGGGAGAAAAACCGGAGAACCCGGAGAAAAACTCTCGGAGCAAGGGCGAGATACCAACAATCTCAACTCACATATGGCGCCGCGTCCGGGAATCGAACCTGGGCCATGAGAGGCGAAGCGCTTAACCACGGACGGCAAACTCAATTCGTTGAACCGATTGTGAATTAAATTTTATTTCAAGGTGGCATACTTTATGCATTAAGCGTTCAGCGCATGAAAAGGTGTTTGAATCAACGCCATCCAGTGTCGCAGAACGCGACAGCATGTGCCAAAACTAATTCATTTGCCGCACATAATTCAAACTTGTCAAACCCGATAGGCCGTTTGCACTATTACGTCAGTCCGCTGATTCTTTTGTTCCTCTTATTTAGACCATTGTCTTGGTATTCTCGTATATAGGAATTTTAAAATCTGAATAAGAAAAAGAATTCGAAAAGGATTCTGGTAGTTGTAGTCAACTGACGTCATAGTGCAAACGGCCAATTGATTCAGACGCCGCTCCAACCTCGTACCCAGGGTCTCCTCGGTCAAATCCAAGTAGCCGCCATCTTGGATCTGACCGAGAAGACACTGGGGACGAGGTTGATGCCGCTCTTCTGCCATTCATTTATTAAGTTTGGCGCATGAAAAGTTCGTCTTAATCAACTATGCATTATTTTACTGTTCTGAATGAATGGCCTGAGTCAAACGGGGAAACATTTCAGATTTTCCGCCTTGCTTCGGTAGCCCTCCTTTACTCTCGTTGAGCAAACGGAAAACATTTGTTGCGGAAACATGCTTCGCGCGCGGTCAAACGAGTAAACCTTTTGGGAAACACTGATTATTACGAACTGTTTGTTTTAAGCTTGGTTCACATTAGCGACGCAGTCATAAGCGCAAGCAAACCAGACGCAGTGCCGTTATTAATCATCACAATCAGTATTAATTAAGTGAATTTGACAACAGATATTGAGCATAGAAGATCTGAACATAATAGGCTTTTATCACACGGCGGCCATGTTGAGTCCCAGGAGAATAAAAACCTTTGTTTTCGTCCGGTAAACTCGTTCTGAAATCCACCAGTGCGAGGCTACCGGGGCCAAAACCATTGTTTTATCCAAGATGGCCGAACTGTGATAATAGCCCATGATTGTGCCGGGATTTGAAGCCGCGACCTTGCGCACGACAGAGCGGCGCTTAGCTAACGAGATAACCGGAATGCGATTATTGTATCTCATGTGCTTGTGACTTGCATTTCTTCTAGGAATTGGTTGATTCGAGGTACGCCTACAACAAAGTGAAAAAGCAATTACAGGAGAAGGTAGATCGACTTTTTTTGAAGAGGTTTTATCCAGAGAGGGTATATGAATCATCTCAGTCAGATTGTGGTATAATAAAGAATACAAAAGAATCACAAGGTTAATTAAAGGGGATGATAAAAACTAATTATGAAGTTTTAGAAGAAATTTCTAAGTTGAATGGATGAAGGACCGGTGGCAAAAATTAAAGCAAATTGAAAAACCTCGTTTTGATTTGGAGATGGTCTGAATCACACTGCATGCAGAAAGAAAATAAAGCCTTCCAACTTACAATCCCTAACACATACGATTTTCTTCATACAAACGAAACTAGTTCACCAAATCTTCCTTTACGGGATCAAAACTCGAGCAAGTTGCTACAGATTCGACACTGATAGAGCGGTTTTCGGTTGAGTGTCGAAAGCAACAAGTGATTGCTTTGGTTTTACGTTTGCTTAGCTTTTCTATTCGCTGTGAGAAATGTTTTCCAATTATCAGCCAATCGAGTTCTAAACTAAAACCAAACGCAATCACGCAATCAGGTTTTGTTTTAGCGACAGCATTGACGACTGCGTCTACTTTGCCTCGTGGTTGGTTGAAGTATAATCAATCGTGAATTACTTCAGTTCGTGATTGGCTCATTGTGTTTTCACTTGCTCCTGTGATTGGCTATGGAATTACTGTGGTTTTGGTTTTACTACACTCAACTGAAAACCGCTCTAATCGTAAGTTGGAATGCTTTGTTTTTGCTGTGCAATGTGATTGGTTCTCATAGTCTAAACTAAGTGGCCTCGGTTACAGAACAAGATTGACACAAGGCGTTTTCTCTTCAAAAAAGTCGTTATCTTTGATTTTATTTATAGAAAGTTCAATTAACAGCTCCTTGGCTGACTCGGTGTTTCCATGTTCTTTATGTTTCCCTTGCAAATAATTGTATTATTTCCTTTGTCATTTTCCCATTACGTGGCTGCTTATTTCTCAGACCGCTGAACTAGAACACTCCAGAAAGAGAGTAGAACAACATGACAGCGAGGTCAGGAAACTACGCATGCGCGTTGAAGAACTGAAGCTGGAATTAGCGAAAGCAGAAGACGAGGTAAAGAGAGATGTATACGTGGTAGTGAATTATATATATACTAGTATACCTAACAGGTAGTGAATGCTGCTCCGCTCAGTTAAGGAAGTGTATTAACGAGAACCTACAGTATCACTTTGGCAAGAAAAATATATGACTGGGTTATAAAAACGCCAAGGTGTTTGATGAATATATTTTGTAGTTTTGGGGGCTATCGTGCAACTGAATCCTGTTTGAGTTGTGGTGTGTATCTCAAAAGTTGTCCCGATTTAGTTTCATTTTGTCCCGACATATCAACGATCTCCCGGTAAATTCCCTGAGCCTACCAATTCCCGACATTTTCTTAAGATTCCCGGCACAAAAAACTGCTGTTCTCCCCGGTGAAGTTAAACACCGGAAATCAACTGTAATTGAGAATGTAATTGTAAATGCTAATTGTGTTTTGAACCGGCGGCTTGACTTTATCGAAGACCAATAGAAGAAAATTATTTGCTGCTCACCATCTTGATAACTGGAGAGATCTTGCTCTTTGGAAACTGAGAGTTGACACGTACAGAGTTCGCCAGTACACCTCTACACGTCAACAAATTCATGATTACACAAGGATCGCATACCGTTAACTAATCGCATACACAGAAATACATTAAAGAACGGTTGAACGTAGTTTAATAGCTTCCACCTCGTGTAATGTGACGTGACGATCAGATCCGTGCAAAGCATTGTGGTAAAAAAGACAATAGAAGTGATGCATTTGGACCCGCTTACAGATTAGAACTGCTGCCTTGCTCGCTCGCTTCAGGCTCGTTCGCTGCGGCAGCAATCATATCTTTCCGTGCTTTTATGAAATGTAACAAATACACAAAACTCGAAATTCAGCAACATTTTGCAGCGATAAAGTATTTTGGCGTATTTGTCACTCATTCGATAACTTTCCTCTACCTTTTATCATTAGACTTACCCGCTTTACCCTAATCCCCCTTCTTTCTTTCCCTTCTCGCTTAACGTTATCCCACTTCTACTCTTACCTTTTCTCTTAATTTTACCCCTCGTTTACCTCCACTTTTATCACTCTTCTAACTTTACATTTTGTAGTCCTCCTTCCCTTGATCTACCCTTACCTGTACTAATCACTAATCACGTTTCACAGAAAATTAAATGCCCATTTCACGATTCCCGGAAAATAAAATGGCTATTTCACGTTTCACGCATAATAGAATTGTGACTGCTGTGGTTCAATTTCATTCTTAGTTCAAGAAGAAAAGCAATAATCACGAATCTCGCACATTTGCCAGATATCACAATTTTAATTTTGTTGTTCGTGAAATGAGAATTGAGTGTTAAAACTGTAAATTAATTACGCAATTCACGGGTCACGGAAATTAAATAAATCACGATTCACGGGCAAATAAACAGGCCTTTCGCAATTAACGAAAAAATAAACAGGCTGATCATTCTTCTCGAAAATAACCTTTACCACCCTATTTATCCATCTTCTACCTTTACCATTCTTCTATCCTTAGCTTGAACTCGCTCTTACCTTTACCCTCCTTCTACCCTTACCCTTAACTGTAACCCTCTCTTGCCTTCATCTTTATCTTTTACTTGTTGTTCATATATGAGTTTTCTTATTTTGTAGATCGACGCGCAAGCCAACAAAGTGCGAAAGACGCAGCGATCACTAGACGAGCAGACAGAACGTGCTGAGAGTTTACAAGTACAAGTACAGCATTTAACGTCAAGGTTTGTCAAGCTAGATACTTACTGTATTAATAACCACATTTTATAGTTAAAATGAATAACTTAATTCTACATATAAAATCTAAATGAAATACTCAATAGTTAGCTGACCAGTTTGGTAAATGATAAACTTTCTCACGACGAAAGATATAAATAACTACTCAGATTAGACGAGTAGGCTTTCCAGTTTTGATGAAGGATGGCAAAGATTCGAGTGCATGGATAAAAAATACTGCATTTTAGTGAAATTTAGAGCAACTTTAAATCGGTTCACTGTAAACCGAAATCAAGTTTCTAGAATAAGCTCTTAGTTTGTAATCCACTTTAATCTTTGCCGTTCTCTATCGAAAAAGTTTTGGAAAAACTGACATACACATGATATTTCTCTTCTATCTAAGGCCCGATACAAAAGTCAAACTTTTCATGCGCCGAATCTAATTAGATCAAAATAAGCCGCCTAATTACCTTTTGTTTCAATTGCGTTCGGCGCATGAAAAGTTCGACGTTTGAATCGGGCCTTAGTATTTCATTTCTGTACTATTGTTTTGAAGAAACTTAAAGGTTCGATTCGATTTGACATATCCCCTTTATATTTGAATGCTAAAATAGAAGTGTTAATGTATAACAATAAATTCTACTTAGGAACGTAGCTTATATATATACTTTAGCCCAACAAATTGAAGACAGAAAAAAACCGTGTTATTTTAATGGTTGTTCGTGAAACACTCCGTCACATCTTTCAGTTGAGCCAGGCTGCTGTCAGACTCATCTCTTATGTACTCTTGTTTTTCTTCTGAAAAAGCCGTCTACTCACACGAGATTTTCTGTAAGGATAAGATATCACGACAAAGCCTGGACTGGTTAGTGCCTTAAATATTAACCCTTCGTTTAGTACATTCAGGCCTAACAGGCTTGTATTAAATTGTAAAATTAAAATAACAATGTTATAAAATAAACATTATATAGGGTTTTAGTTTACCAGGACCAGGAGTTTACCAGTTGTTTCGAGTAGGGTTGATAAACCATGTAAAATGTCCTGCAACATACATGCAATGTTGCAGGAGTGTTAAGTAATGGCTCGCGTAAGAACTGCCCCAAGAACAATAGACCCGGCGCAATCAACATATCCGCACATAAGATTTTGCTCGAATATGCCTTAAGTGCTGTCTGAGATGTCCACAGTCAAAGTTATAAACTAAAGATAAAGGGAACCGTGTATGCTGTTGACCATTTTTACTGTGAAAACGTAAAGAAAACACCATCCAGCCAATGGGGAAGGGAGGAAACAAAATATCTTTGAATCACCAATTTGATAACATTCCCCACATACGAATTCCTCCAAGATCAAACCATAGTTAGTTTGATCAAAAATAAATTTAAACTTCAAACATTATCTAATGAAAGTGCATTACTTCGATGATTTTCTATTCAATTTACGAGTATCAACCAATGAAATTACGAGAAAGAAGAATAGATATTTAACACCTTTAACCTTCCTTGCCGTTCAATGCTATCGTTCTCAGCCGGAGAATTACTAAACACGGAGCAATTTATTGCGCGCAAAAATAGAACTCAATCCTACTTTTGCTGCAGTGCTGGTGCTGTTACGCGCAATGCTGTAGCGTGCGTTCGTACCTTTATAATTGTAGTTCGAGCCGTGTTGTTCGTGCAATCGACACAACTCAATCTTTGTTTCCCATCATTCCTTTCGTACAGGCTGCGGTCCACGTCAGTGACTACCTCCAGCGTTGGCGTTAAATACGGCCGAGTGTCACGTTCAACATCACTGCTCTCATCCGATGACAGCGACTTAGATTAATAATGACTGATATTGATTAATAATAACGAATTAGTGCTTTTACAAGTCAATGAATCGCGTTCACAACCAGTGTTAATTTTTCGTATGTAGAAACGTAGTAACGTCATTCATGAAATTGCATGAAGCTGATGTCGTAATTCTCTCTCTTCACAGTTCCTACCGCCATTATCATGTAAAGTGTGAAACTGCATGAAAACGAGGCATCAATCTAATAGAACGATGCATATCCAAGGGAGGGGTGGGTAGTTTCCCAGAAACCGGGATTCAGCCGAAATATTTGTTGTAAAGATAATTCCCTTGTTTGTTCGCGGACGAGTCACCGTTCACTTCGTTTTCATGAGCACTTTGCATGAAATGTTCAAAATGGCGGAGCGGGAACTGTGAGCCCGGTTGGGGTTCAATTACTTTACGACATACCGTAACATATTGAGACAGCTTTCTCATTTAAATAATAATAATTTTAATTCGCGGGTTTTAAGCTGTAAGCTACCGAGAAACGGTAGGTTTTCCTTCGCAAAAACCAACACGCTAAATTCCAATTCGATCTGAGGATTAGCCGGTCCTGACTTTGGTCAGTCCCTATATGGTTGTTTCAGGTCTTATTAGAAATTCAGAGTTTGCGATGGGGCTATGATAGTTTTGTGTGACTTTTACTCACACATAGACTGGCGGTAAAACAGTCGCTTTTATATCGCAAAAGTCAGTTGAGACTACAAGCGCGGTCCGGCATAAACACTCCCATTCCTCTGGCCGCGTGGTCTCTGATTTTCACGATTTTTCAGTCTAACTCGCACACGAAATCTGCTGTGTTGATCCTGGGTTAAAGTGTCCCTAACCCAATTTCAGTTTTATTTATTTTAAGGCTATATGAAAACTGAGGACGAATGGAAAGTCAAAAAATAAAATCGGTGCAATCCCTGATTTTTAAATCGTGATTAAAGTCCCGGGAATTTTGTTTCACGACCGCGCAGTTTGGGGTCTTGGTCGAGTGACGTAAGATGTGGCAAAAATCCATTGTTCAGTTGCACTTGTAGTTTCTCTCATCTTAGCAGCAGCCCTTCACCTCTCAAAACCTTGCATTTTATTGGACCCCATTTGGACTGCACTGACAAAGAATTGCATTGTTTTAGGGTTAGGGTTTGTATCGTTTCAGGGTTAGGCATTGTTTGGATAGCCAGTACTATTCCACGTTCCGAGGAGGTGAAGGTCGCCCCCATCTTAGGGACGACCACTAGAAAGTGATGAGGGGGGGGGACTTTTTCCGCTTCCTTGAATTATTTTTTTTGGACTATAGAAATATTCCATATGTGCTCAGATAAACTGCACTTTCTTGTAAGCTTAAAATATTTGTAAGTACAGTATTTTAACGTTTAACAATGTTCCATTTCCAAATTACAACTACAGTGTCAAATATACTGACAAATGAGAGTAAACAGATCAATACAACAGCAGGTAACAGAACCAGCTGCAACAGAAGTCCAGAAAAAGAAATGAGATACAGCAAATTTATACTCGAGAGCTCAACGATACTGATGGACTGCTGAGTGCTATAACCAACATTATGAACAATACATGTATTCAATCTCGTGAGACCAGGGATACGTAGTATCAAGTAAATAAATAAATGAAAAAGAGCTCAGCATTGGCATAACTAATCTCCTGGACAACAATGTCTTATCTGTCGTATGGGGATGTGCCTTTGATCATAAGCTTAGAGAATACCATCCTGCTTATGAAGGAAAAAAGGCATAGAGACTTTTTTGGTTTACAGATAATACTCTATGTTCTACGCTTGTTTGAAATGGTGAAAAACTGACGTTTTCTGACCCATGACCGCGTAAGTAATGCATGAATCTATGTTAAGCCGGAGGGAGGGGGGTCGGGCAGATGTGCGGCATTTGACTTTTTTCGAGAATTTTTGGTCAAATTCCCCACCCTGGGGAAAGAAAAAATTGTCAATTGTGATCAAATTGCCCCACCTGGGGCAACGAAATTCCTCCTTAAACTATATATATATACAGCTGAGACAATGGGGGAACTGGAGGTCATCCCAAATAAATGTGAAGAGTTCTTTTGAATTTAATGAAAACAGATGAAAACGCATTTTTGAAATTCATACCTTCTAACATCCAAGATGGCGACTCGGGAAACAAGAGACTAGGACACAGTCCACAACCGGTCGAATTCAAATGTCCACACC
Organism: Actinernus sp. WN-2022; assembly: GCA_030867875.1. NCBI lineage: Eukaryota > Metazoa > Cnidaria > Anthozoa > Actiniaria > Actinernidae > Actinernus > Actinernus sp. WN-2022. The sequence goes on from JAOWCC010000019.1 coordinate 75,993,985, forward strand.
CTGGGGCAAAGCTTGTAATGGGGAGGCCAAGATTGATCAAATGCCGCACATCTGCCCGAGACCCCCCCCCCCCCTGCTGCTTAACATTGATTGATACATGCATAAAAGCCTGGTTCGATTTCCCAGGGTGATGTCATCTAATTAATTCGACTTTGCAATAATTTGAATAAATACTTAGGATTTTGTCTAAAATGACTTTTTTTCTTTACTAACAACTCGCAAACTATGTATATTTTCTATAAATCGATGTTGTTGTGATAGAAAGGCGCCATGGAGGATAATGCATCAATGAGATGACGTCACCCCAGGTTTTACTTACGCCGGCGGGCATGGGTCAGGAAATGTCAGTTTTCACCATTTCAAACAAGCGTAGAATATTATCTGTAAACCAAACATTTGTTCGCAGAAGTACTCAAAACCTTTCACAGGTTCATAAGTAGAAAAATGTCAAGAAGGGTTAGAGGCACTTTAACAAGAGATGTGAGTAATTATCACCAGAAGTCCATTATGGACCAGGAGCCAATAACCAGGAGCACCATATAGTTCTACAGTTTTGTAAAGTATGAGCATCCATATCTCCTATATTGGTGGGTTGCAACCCAATCCCCAGAGATTCAAATAACAAAGACGTGGCCGCCATGTTGGATGAACTAACAAGAGAAGCTAACGAGGAATCTTTTGTTATTGTCATCCAACATGGCGGCCATGACGTCACATGCAATCCAGCAATAGTCACAAGTTGGGCTATTTTTAGATCATTTTCCTCACCAATTAGTGGGTTACACCAGTGACGGAACAAAAGATGCCTCATTAGCTACTTTTGTTATAGCAACAACATAGGAATGATTGCAACCCAAGAATAGCGGGACACCGTTATGGTTATGGTTCCTGTATGGAGTTCTGCTGTCACATATGACGTTAATATTAATGACATATAGAGTGTAAAGGTAACAGTTGAATATTACACGTTAAAATGCACGACAACATTAATAATGCACTGCACGATATGTTTTGGATTATGTGAGCTCTGCACAATTATTTTCACACTGTAATTTTCTTGGATCCACACCTATGTTCTCTTGCGGACATTTTTTTATGGTAAACAAGTGCTTGCAAAAGATGTTCTGTCCCATTTTTTGCACTATTTTTTTGGGAATTGCGAGCCCTGTCCACTCTTACTATAAAATTGCACTTTGTACATTTGTTAATGGATTTTTGAGCTATAATTTGAGGCTGGCAATTTCCCGCGGCTTGGCAAATATATCCACCACTAGTCATCTCCACTATTCACCGAACTGGAGGTGAATAGAAATACAATAGTCAATTTGTAGCGTCGAAATATGCCTTGATATTTCGCCCGCGGACATTATCTGATCCGCGAAGAGAACAGTAATTCCCGAGGGCGAAGCTCGAGGAAAACTGTGAGCTTCGAGGATCAGATCTAGATAATGTCCAAGGACAAATATCGGCATATTTCGACGCCACAATGTAGGTTATTGTTGTTGTCATCCCTCTAATGTTTTCTTTGACGCGCGCTTATACGTTTACAGGTAGGCCTTTACCGATTGTGCTTGCACAATATTAGCACAATTTGCCAAAACGAGCACAATTTTTGGCAATTTCACCAAAATGGCACTGCTAGCACAATTTGACTTATGTCCGTTAAAAAAAGGGCTTTTTAATATAAAGTAAGGACTTTAGACATGGTTCAGATAATAACAGTGGTGTCTAAGAAAGCCTGGTGCTTACCGGAAGTCGATCCGGAAGTCGGACTTAATCGCATTTCACGCTCTGCTGGCGACCAGAACAAGATGGCGTCAGAGACACCGGCATAACACGTGGCTCCGTTGCAAAATGACTTACGAGTCCCACAAAGAGGTCGTACAGTTGTTCGTTCTGAGATTTCCAGAGAACGAGCTAAAGACTTAACTCAAGGTAAATATAAGTTAAAATAGAAGCATTTTTTTCCGATGAAACGAGCACAATTTTGAAGGAGCATAATTTCGGCATAATTTTTAGAAAAAAACTAGCACTGCTCGGAGCATATTGTGCTCCATTTACCATGATTAATAATAAAATTAATACATGGGTTCCTGATATAGTAAAATTGGGAATCGGGCGTAACCTTACAATTCAATTAATAGTCGGTGTTTCTGAACAGATTTATAAGGATCGATAGAATAACTTTTAACTTAAAATAAGCTCAACCGTTGACGACGAGCCTGGGAGTCAAGAGGAAATTCGTCCCGTACATGCTAAAGCAACATTTATTCAACATCCAGAAACTGAATCAATCGTTTTTGCAGCTGTAGATAATATACCTCCGGGCTCAAATGGTTTAATAGTTCCCAGGCAGAATCTTCCTGAGAGATACTCAATTGTTGGGGCACATGAATTAGTTTGCGTTTGCGAAGATGGTACAGTTCCTATTACAATACTTAATCCTATGAATCAACAAGTCAAAATTTACCGCAGAATAAAACTGTCCTCCAAGCCCCCCAATCAAACAAAGGCCATATCGATCTACGCCAGAAAATTGATCGTCAAGTAGAAGATATGCTTGAACATAATATTATTCAACCATCAGTAAGCCCATGGGCTAGTTCAGTTGTACTTATAGCTAAGAAAGACCATTCTATGAGGTTCTGCATAGATTATAGAAAACTGAACAGTGTCACACGAAAGGACAGCTTTCCATTACCCCTTATTTCACAGACTTTAGATTGTTTAAGTGGAACGCAGTATTTTACTACGTTAGACTTAAGATCAGGCTATTGGCAAATAGAACTTCATCCTACAGCTCGTGAGAAAACGGCATTTGTAACGCATAATGGCCTATATGAATTCTTGGTATTACCTTTGGACTGACTAACTCCCCAGCAACGTTTCAAAGATTAATGGGTTACGTTTTAAGAGGTTTAGAATACAGATTTGCTCTGATATATATCGACGATATCATTATATTTTCAAAGACAGTCGAGGACCATTTACCTCATCTAGAGGAAGTTTTCAGACGGTTACGTGACGCCAATGTAAAATTAAACCCAAACAAGTGTCATTTTGCCAAGCAAGAAGTGGAATACTTAGGTCATGTAGTTTCTCCCGAGGGGATAAAATCACTGACCCAGCGAAAATTCGGGCAACAAATGTCAAGCAAGTACGTAGTTTTTTAGGCCTTGCCAATTATTACAGGCGTTTCGTGAAAAATGTTGCCCATATAGCAGTGCCTTTAAATGAACTAACGGCTCGAAAGGGCATTAAGTTTGCTTGGACGGAGTCGTGCGCAGAAGCTTTTGACAAGCTGAAGCGAGCTTTAGTCTCAGCTCCCGTACTAGCGTATCCTGCCGGATTTCAGCCAAACGTTTTTACTTTTTGTTGATGCTAGTGCCACTGGCATTGGAATGCCCTTAGGTCAGGTTCAAAACGGACATGAAGTGGTTATAGCTTATGATGGAAGAGGACGTAATCAGGCAAATACTGACGCATTGAGTATACGTCCCTATGACACTTGCGAACTAAGCTCGTTGTTTATTAATGATTCCCAAATATAGGATATCGGGACAGCAACAGGGGCGTGATCCAGAACTAGCACAAATGATCGATTATCTAGATAAGAATACCTTGCCTCATGATGATAAGAAAGCAGGCGTAAGCTTTTGTTAGCTGGGGATACATTCTATTTAGGAGATGATAATGTGCTTTGCCATTTGAATAAAATCTAAAACGAAGTACGCAAAGTTCTTTTTCACAATTAGTCGTACCATCCTCGATGAAATTTGAAATTTTATGTAATGCTCGTGATCATTTAGTAGGGGGACATTTCGGAGTGCATAAAACTTTTGACAAAATAAAGCAGAAATATTGATGGAAAGGCATGTTTAAGGATATTGAACATTAGTGTAAGTCATGCGTTGATTGTTCTATGAGAAAAACACCGAGGAATACAAAAAGGGCTCCGCTTTTACCTATATCAGTAGAAGGGCCTTTTGACCGGTTAGCGGTTGATTGTCTCAGTCCCTTTCCACCTTCACATAAAGGAAACCGTTATTTAGTAGTTTTCAGTGATTATTTAACTCGATGGCCAGAGGCATTTCCTGTTCCTAGTATAGCAGAGGTAATTGCTCGGCTTTTAGTGGATGAAATTATCGCGAGACAAGGAGCGCCACGAACATTGTTATCACTGAGATAGGGGAACTAATTTGGTGTCCACTTTAATAGCAGAAGTGTGTAAAATCTCAGTTTCAAATCCACAAAGTAAATACTTCGAGTTATCACCCTCAAACTGACGGGTTAGTGGAACGTTTTAATTGTACACTTTGTCAAACCATGTCTATGTATGTAGCCAAAAATTAAAAAGATTGGGACGATTTCATTCCCTTAATTTTGTTTAGCTACCGGACCTCAATTTCCGAATCACCATTTTATCTTTTGTATGGACGGGAACCTCGTTTGCCAATTGGCACTAAATTGTTACCGCCAACTAATGTATCTACTACCGCAAACGAATTGTTGAAAACATTGAGTTAGCTCAGAACCTGTCACGAGAAAACACACAAAGAGCTCAACAGAAAATGAAATCGCACTACGACAAGCGAGCGAAAGACAACATTTGAGAGAGGTAGCGTGTTTGGGTTTATACCCCTAAAACAAAGAAGGGACTGTCAAGAAAACTTTTACACTGTTGGCATGGACCAACAGTGCGTGAAGTCCTTCAAGGAGTTCTCGGGGTATTTATCTCAGAGGAACTCACGTGGGTTGCCCACTGCGATTATGTAGTCAAAAAAGCCAATCGGAGGCTGTATGCCCTGAGGCAACTCAAAAAGTGTGGTGTCCCTTCTGCGGACATCGTTATTATTTACTGTACAGTAATTAGATCTGTCATAGAATATGCGTGTGTCGTGTATGCCAGCCTTCCATTATACCTATCTAATGCCATAGAAAATATCCAGAAAAGGGCATTGTCCATCATTTTTCCGCGTATTGTTTACGGCGAAGCATTGGAAAAGGCGGGTATCCCCACTCCGAGCCGATCGTCGACTAGCGACGTGTAAGAAATTTATAAGCAGCATTAAGCCGGGTAATCCCATCTACCCTCTAATACATAACAGAGTAATAAACTCATTGGCGCAGTACTCGCTGAGATCGGGCAAAGGCAGTTACCCAATGGCCACTAAGACTGACCGTTTTAGCAATTTTGTAACTGTGAAATTCCAAGGTATCTAAATTTAACTTATATCATATAGTACGTATTTATTTATTTATATAAACCAGTGGCGTAGCCAGGTTTTTAAAATTTGTAGGCCCAAACAACCGCTCCGTAAGGGTCGCTTCTTTAGGGGTCCGGGAGCATGCTTCCCGGAGAAATTTTTAGATTTAGACTTTCGCAAATGCCTTCTGCTGCACTTTCAGGTCATGTTTTGCGTATTTCGACAGCTCCTCAAGCCCAACATTCACTTGTAATAAGACAAGTAGGCTGTAAAATGTGTAGGCCCAGGCCTACGGGCCTAAAGGCTAGATACGCTCTTGTAATCAGTAGCCCATTATTAAGTGTAATCAGCCTGTAATTCAATATATGTATACATTGCAAGAGGCGTGAATAAACTAATTATTATTGTATAGAATAATAGAACAACTTTCGTCGGTCCATTTCCTCTTGAAGACACTGAACAAAACAGACGAGTTGATTTTACAGTTCATGCAAATTGTATGAAACCATTTATAGATCCTAATGAGAGACCGATAGAACATTGATAGAAAGTCCAGCTGACCTGAATCTTGATTAACTTATCTCAGAGTGTTTTATGATAGTATAAAACATGGATTTAAGGCTTCTTTATCTGTTTTATAATATAGATTTACACGCGCGATGAAAGGAAACCGCCAGTTGAAAACAATAAAACACGGCAAACCATGTTATATACTCTGATAAAACATGGCTTTTTAGCCAATCAGAGCGCGCATACTATCGTATCTATATTATAATTGTATCGAAAAGCTAGATTTTAAAACTTGTAAAAGACACATAAACAGAGCTTGGGCTTCCTGTGTATCAACTAATTATTTGATATGCGTTAATATTTTAGCGCGCTTTTCCCCTGATTATGTATGCATGAGTGACCACCAGATCAGAGTGACCGACCACAGCCAGGCAAGGAGACGCCATTTTGAATTTCGGCGGGGTTCACTCTCCTGCCCTTTCTGTGGGACAAGTACGGTGTCAGTCGTAACTACAGTTCTAAAATGTCGAAGAAGATTTGTACGCCATTTTGCGACGATAAGAAACCTTGTCCAAAACACCACGACCTACTTATCGCCATTTTAAACTGCTCGGATTCACGAGGCAAGGACCAAGTGGCTGGATTTCAAAGCTTCGAAACTTGCGTGAAATCGTATTTGAAGAAGGGATGGGGGAAGGACGATTTGGTCCCAGATCCGGTTAAAGACTATAGATTTCCTCTAGTGCACTGGGCGAGTGTTCTTGGGAAGTACAAGGCCCTGGAATGGCTGATCCAAAACGGTAAGTTTATCATGCATTGAGATTGACAAAGCAATCTTTCGAAACCGATCAAGCGTATGAACTATGATACAAATCTTAAAGCGGTAAGACAACCTATTAATTTATTATCGGACAGTTTACAGTCGTATAATGATGTTTTTCTTCCTTCGTGATCTTTAGTAAATGTAGCTATGACTATAAAGTTTGCATAACCGGATTCCTTTCGAATTTCACTATTCTCCCAGAAAATCGTAAATATTATAGTTGTGAGACTACATTAGTTCGTGTACTTGAAGAGTTTTCTTGATAAATAAAGCGGGAGCTAGCAACCAACTAGTGGATTACGAATCCTGCATTCTGATTGGCTACGCTACTATACATGTAGGTCTATTTGTGTTAGCCCATGGTAGAGAAAAAATACAAAATAATTCAATTTTTTCAACTTCAATTTGTTTCTTTCTATTATTTTCTACTGTCCGACTAATTAGGTTATACTAAAACAAATATTAGACCTCTCGCCTGCACCTTGTGGGCTATTCGGACTGCGGGTCTAATTGTTAATTATTTCTTGACTTGTCTAAAGCATTTGACAGCATGGTACGTGATCTACTGTTAGCCAAGCTCAAGGCAAGTATAATCTTGCTGAACTACCGTAGAATCCCGGTTATAATCCCTGGGCTTATACAACTTCGTAAGGGTTTAGGGTGGTTTTGGTTTTGGCTTATAACCGGGAGGGCTTATAACCGGGAGGGCTTATAACCGGGGGGCTTATAACTGGGGGGGCTTATAACCGGGATTCTACGGTATATGTGCAGTTCAAGAACGAGATTGTTTCACAAAGGCAGCACCTTCTACTCAGTTATTTTAAGACCATGAGTGTTGGTTCATCCAGGGTTTGAACCTGTGACTTCCCGCTCGACACATACCCATACACCACACACAACCATTTGCCAAGCACACAAATTTGTTTTCAGGCCACAAGTGAAGTGAGTTTGTTTTGTCCCATGGCAACAGGCATCTCTTACCAGCATGTTTTCGTATAAGAAATGCCTCTTCTTTGACATCACACATTACCAAATTTGAGTTTGTGGTTGATGAAGTTATTTTCCAATCTGACTCTGTTAGAAATATTGGTGTCTTGCTTGATAATAAGCTTACTATGACAACACATGTCAGTGCTATTTGTAAAGTTTGTTTTTATCACATTAGAAATTTAGCTAAGATCAGGAAATATCTCTCTTGTAGAGATATAATGGAGATTCTTATTAATGCTTTTATTACGTCCAAACTTGATGATTCACTGCAATGCTCTCTTATACGGTTTGCCTAAATATCTGTTGCAGAAGATTCAGTATGTACAAAACTTGCCAGCCCATCTTATCACGTGTACTCACAAATATTACTCGATCACACCTTGTTTGATTCAGCTATACTATACTGGTTACCTGTTGAAAAATGAGTAATATTTAAGATTCTATTGCTTACATATAAATTCCTCAATGATTTGACTCCTGTCTACATGTATCTTAGTCAATTATTACACCACTATGTACCTACAGTGCCGTGCAAAAAGATTTCAACGGGGGAAGTGATATATCCCCTGAAAAAGAGATATATCCTCTGAAAAAAAAGATATTTCCCTTTTTGGGGAAGTTTTAGGAGATATATCCCTTTCTTCAAAAGAGATAAATCCCTTAGGGGATATTTCTTCAAAAGGGACATTTCCTTTTTGAAAAAGGATATATCTCTTTTGAAAAGAGATATTTCCCTTAGGAGATATTTCTTCAAAAGAGATATTTCCCTTTTGATGAAGTGAAGTGAAATGTACCCTAACGGAAATACGGTATCCGGTATCGTAACACAGCCGTTTAATGAAACCTTCAAGAAGTTAAACTTCCAACACAAGCTGTTGTTGTTTCGCCTTTGCAACGGCCGTTAATAAAAGCTTCGAGAGTTTATCCTACCACGGCCGGTGATAAAAGCTTCGAGAGTTTATCCTACCACGGCCGATAATAAAAGCTTCGAGAGTTTATCCTACCACAGCCGTTTATAAAAGCTTTGAGAGCCGGTTTATCCTTAACACAGTCGTTTATAAATGCTTTGAGAGCCGGTTTATCCTTAACACAGTCGTTTATAAATGCTTCGAGAGTTTATCCTAACACAGCCATTAAAAAAGCTACAAGATTTTATCCTAACACAGCCGTTTATAAAAGCTTTGAGAGTTTATCCTAGCGCGGCCGTTAATAAAAGCTTCGAGAGTTTATCCTACCACAGCCGTTAATAAAAGCTTCGAGAGTTTATCCTACCACGGCCGTTAATAAAAGCTTCGAGAGCCGGTTTATCCTTAACACAGTCGTTTATAAAAGCTTCGAGAGTTTATCCTACCACGGCCGTTGATAAAAGCTTCAAGAGCCGGTACATGTATATCCTTAACACAGCCGTTTATGAAAGCTTCGAGAGCTGGTTTATCCTACCACAGCCGTTCATGAAAGCTTCGAGAGTTTATCCTACCACGGCCGTTGATAAAAGCTACGAGATTTTATCCTACCACGGCCGTTGATAAAAGCTTCGAGAGTTTATCCTACTACCGACGGCTGTTTATAAAAGCTTTGAGAGTTTATCCTACCACAGCCGTTCATGAAAGCTTCGAGAGTTTATCCTACCACGGCCGTTGATAAAAGCTACGAGATTTTATCCTACCACGGCCGTTGATAAAAGCTTCGAGAGTTTATCCTACTACCGACGGCTGTTTATAAAAGCTTTGAGAGTTTATCCTAGCGCGGCCGTTAATAAAAGCTTCGAGAGTTTATCCTACCACGGCCGTTAATAAAAGCTTCGAGAGTTTATCCTACCACGGCCGTTAATAAAAGCTTCGAGAGCCGGTTTATCCTTAACACAGTCGTTTATAAAAGCTTCGAGAGTTTATCCTACCGCGGCCGTTAATAAAAGCTTCGAGGGTTTATCCTACCACGTCCGTTGATAAAAGCTTCGAGAGCCAGTTTATCCTTAACACAACCGTTTATGAATGCTTCGAGAGTTTATCCTAACACAGCCATTAAAAAAGCTACGAGATTTTATCCTAACACAGCCGTTTATAAAAGCTTCGAGAGTTTATCCTACCACAGCCGTTAATAAAAGCTTCGAGAGTTTATCCTACCACGTCCGTTGATATAACCTTTGAGAGCCGGTTTATCCTTAACACAGTCGTTCATAAAAGCTTCGAGAGTTTATCCTACCGCGTCCGTTGATAAAAGCTTTGAGAGCCGGTTTATCCTTAACACAGCCGTTTATGAATGCTTCGAGAGTTTATCCTAACACAGCCATTAAAAAAGCTACGAGATTTTATCCTAACACAGCCGTTTATAAAAGCTTCGAGAGTTTATCCTAGCGTGGCCGTTAATAAAAGCTTCGAGAGTTTATCCTACCACGGCCGTTATTAAAAGCTTAGAGAGTTTATCCTACCACGGCCGTTGATAAAAGCTTCGAGAGCCGGTTTATCCTTAACACAGTCGTTGATAAAAGCTTCGAGAGTTTATCCTACCACGGCCGTTGATAAAAGCTTCGAGAGCCGGTACATGTATATCCTTAACACAGCCGTTTATGAAAGCTTCGAGAGCCGGTTTATCCTACCACGGCCGTTCATGAAAGCTTCGAGAGTTTATCCTACCACGGCCGTTGATAAAAGCTACGAGATTTTATCCTACCACGGCTGTTGATAAAAGCTTCGAGAGTTTATCCTACTACCGACGGCCGTTGATAAAACGCTTCGAGAGTTTATCCTAACACAGCCATTTATACAAACTTCGAGAGTTTATCCTACAGTGTAGTTTCACATTTACAGTAGATCTAGTATTAAAAGGTTTCGGCAGAAATCATTGTAAATGTTTGCGTATTAAACTCTTCTGAATTTCCACGTGCAATCAGTCAGGCGTGAACGTGTCAGTCTGAATTTTTACTGAACATCAGCAGAGTTTTGAAGCAACGTTTGTCATATTGAAAGACGTGCAAAAACTTCTATACTCTTACCAGAAAACTTCTACTGGGAAAGTGGAATCCCTTTTGAATTAAAAGAGCTTTAATGCATCGGATCAGATCAGTCAGTTCGCGTAAATGGAAATTAATTGCGCCCCCACGGTATTTGTGTCAGAAATGAGACACGCGTCTGGCTGACAGTTCACGATTGATGGGGACTTTTATTATATAAGAATCTTGACTTTTTGATGCCTCTGGCACGCAGGGTATTTACCAAAACCATCTTACTGTACATTTGTAAAACTGTTTGTCATGAATTCGAATTTGTCACGCGTTAATCCTGGTGAAAGAAAGGTTAAAATACAAAACTGTGCAATTAACACGTATTTCGATAACCTGGTCTGAATTTTTGTTTGACAATAAATGAAATATCGTCGAAATGTTGCTTGCAGGTTGGCGATATTTCGCCTTGGCATTCGAATTTTCGCGTATCTGATCGATTCTTCGTCGAAATTTCGGCGACATTCGTAGGAACAAAGAGCGAAATTCGTCGAAATACATTTGCATGACTTTTGCACAATACTGTATAAACGGCTGTGTTAGGATAAACTCTCGAAGCTTTTATCAACGGCCGTGGTAGGATAAACTCTCGAAGCTTTTATAAACGACTGTGTTAAGGATAAACCGGCTCTCGAAGCTTTTATTAACGGCCGTGCTAGGATAAACTCTCGAAGCTTTTATCAACGGCCGTGGTAGGATAAACTCTCGAAGCTTTTATAAACGGCTGTGGTAAGGATAACATTTATTAATGGCCCTGTCAGGATAAATTCTCGAAGCTTTTATAAATTATCAAAGCTTTCATTAATGCCCGTGCTAGGATAAACTCTCGAAGCTTTCACAAGGGATATTTCCCCAAAGAGATACATGTATATCCCTTTTTAAAAGGGAAATTTCACTTCACGAAAAAAGGATATATCTCTTTTAAAGGATATATCCCCGGGGATATATCCCCAATTAGCGTTGAAATCTTTTTGTACGGCACTGTACTAGACAGCTACGCTCTTCTTCTGCCAATAATTGAGTTATCCCTACCTATAACTTAGTTAGAAACTTATGGCTGTTGCGCCTTTTCCGTAGCTAGCCCTATCCTGCGGAACAGTTTGCCCTATGATATCAAAACTTGTGCCACTATTTCTGTCTTTAAGTCTAAGCTCATCTTTTTAAATTAGCTTATAATTTATAAGTATTAATTCCTTTGTGTATCGGTTTATTGTTAGATTTATTCTAGTATTATTGATTTTAATCACTATAGCAGCTTTCTTAAATTTTTCTTATTATTTGTACATATATTTATAGATTGCCATGTAAAGTGCTTACATCCGTTTCTGTATTTGCGCTTATAAATAAAATTATTGTCACTATATGGCGTTACCAGTAGTAGCTGTTTACTCATACAGAATTATCTCTCCGATTGCTTCCAAAGAGTTAAATTAGGTGACCAATGATCCTATTGAACTGCATTAGGCATATTAAAAATTGAATAGTTTAATCGAAATCCTCCTTTCTTTGCATAAGTTAACTACATTGTATAGTTAACAATATTTCATTTCAGAAAAAGGGAAAAAAATGACTCTTACAAAAAAAACATTTCTCCTCAGATTCTAAATTTTCTTACAAAAATGCATGTTTCAAAACCAGTATAGGCTTTCAAGTTTACACTAATATCGCTTTCTGTTCCTGAACACTTAAACTTGCCCAGCACTAAGCCATTCATCCCATAAGCACTTCACTTCAAGCTAAATTTGACCACCTTGACTGCAAAGCATGCAGGGAAACCCAACCAACTGGCAGCATGTAGGCCTGAGCGGATTGTGCTAGCATAATTTTTGGCATAATTGGAGCAAACGAGCATAATTTTTCAAAGAAGCACTGCTCGAGCATAATTACCAGATTGTAGCATAATTTGAAGCATTAAAGCCAAAAGCAATGCTATTATTGCTTTTATAGTGCCTTTCCTAATTATTAGCTGGTATATTTTGCTTAGATTCTAAATTTTTCCAAAGCAAATACCTAAATTTCACTTAGGACATGTCTGACATTTCTTTCACGTTTATCTCTGTAGGAAATTGAAAAATAGGTCACCTAATAAAATGTTGTTTGAACAACTAAAAATGCCGCGCATCAACTAATGCCAGCTGTCTTCGAAAAACGTTTTTTTTTGTGAGCATAATTGTGTAATCTACGAGCATAATTTTTGAACTTTGGCATAATTTGGGCATAATTCAACAAAATTTGGAGCAGTGCTAGCGGCATAATATGCCACTTTTAGGAGCACAATCCGCTCAGGTCTAGCAGCATGGCCCTCCCCTCATCTTCATTCTTCAAAATATATATAAGTTTAAGCCATTTTTACCAAATACCTTCATATTGGAATGAATAGCAAGCAAATGTTGTCCAATATTCCAAAAAAGCTATGATAGGTGCCTCCAGACCTCCATTTATAAAGCCTACACTAAAGTGACAGAGGAATTCCTGGCCCATCCTACGAGTGAGAAATGAAACTCTTTCATCACAATAACATGCACAGACTCAGTTCTTTGAGAAAGTGCTGATTCAAGCTTTCATCAGACTTAATGATGTCCTCCAGCACTCTATAAATGGGGGAAAATGCTTTAAAAAGCTAGCTAGCTTCATTCCAAGCATTTCCTCTTAACTCACTGCTATGCTCGTTGGAAAATCTACTGATGCAAGCAACACGGTGCTCTAAAAAGTATTAGTATAAACCAACTACTGGACTATTGTTCTTGCTTTAGGCAAGGCATTGGAATGTTTAGTCTAAATCACCAGTGACAGCATTAAAACTGAATAATGTATTTTATTCCAGGCTTTAATCCAACTATTCAAGCACCTGGAACACAAGAAACAGCACTCCATCGATTAGTCCTCTGTATGCATCAAGCTGGCCCAGGAGCACCTCGTAGAGCAAAAGAACGAAAAATGGTAAATCTAATTAGAGTGTTGAAAGATTGCCTTCCAGTTAAGGACTCTGACTTGGACATGCCTCTTCATGTTGCTGCCAAAACGCTCCTCGTGGGGCACAAACCTGACTATTATGAAGAGTGTATCGAAGCAATGGTTGATAGAACCAAGGAATTTTTTCCTGGTAAATTTATTGAAATGATTAACTCACTGAACAAGGATGGAAACACACCAATGCATATCTTAGCTGGTAGTGATGTTGGATTCATAGGATTACGAACAATATTCCATGCAGGTGCTGATTCTACTATCGTAAACAAAGACTTTAAGACTCCATATGACATTGCTATTGAAAACGGTTCCTCACGCATTGCTAAGCTTCTTAAGCAACCAACATCTGCAGATGAAAGAAGTAAATCTAAGTATGATGCTGACTTTACAACAGACAGTCCACCAGAATCAGAAGACGAGGAACAGAGGGAAACAGAAAATCATGACACCAACCAACCAGCAAATACCAATAATCCTGACAAGGACAATGACATGACAAATGAGTCCCATCCACCAGTAAACAGTTGTGAAAATGGAACTGGCCTTGCTGAAGCTTGTGCACAATCATCAACCACATGTACATCAACGCCACTACGCCCAGTGATCTGTACTTGTGCTGTCAAAAAGGAAATAGTATCCCCACTGGTAAAGAGTGATAGTGGTTTTCATCCTAAATGTATACTGTAAAATCCCATGTACAGTGTATAGTCAACCCCCCTTGTGTATTATACCCTCCCTTCAGCTCCGTGCTCATGACCTCCTGTAGATAGTCCCCCAATGATATGTACTACACCCTCCACTAACAGATGTGACTTGTCAGTGTCAATGCTTCTCATGTCAGGGCATGACAAAAGTATGATAGCCCAGGGTTAGTGAGTTTCCATGTCTGGCTAGAATATCAGTTTGACAACTTGTCTGATGCACAAAGAGCCAAAGTAGGCTTCCTAGTGAAATGAGATATTTGGGCAAGCTTCTGTTTTCTTTCTCTTCTAACCCTGCTTGTGGTTTCCAACCTTATATGCATTCAGTTCCATTTGTACAATGTTCATTTTTGTTTCTATCAATTCCAAACCTGCCCATCAACCCCCCCCCCCCCCCCCCCCCAACCCAAAAATCCACAGGCATAAATGTAGGTGGGGAATTTGGCATTTGACTGAGTTTCTGGCATTTGCCAGCAAAGAAAGGTTGGGGGTGGGGAATTGGTCAAAGAGAGTCAAAATAGTGAATTTACATCAGTGTTTATAAGAGATTTGCACTCATTCCAAAGCCCCATATATAGGCACCATTTTTTTGGGGGAAAGTTAGATGCCTTTGGAATTAAAGGTTCACAAATGCTTGTACTTGAAGCAAAGCTTCTTCAGAAGAGAATGTTGTCATTCCAAGTCATGTCAACTACTATCGCAACTTTGAATATTCAGTAAGTTACAACTTTGTCATTTTTTGTGTGTATTTTAAGCTGTTGCATGTCTTTAAATAACTCCAGGATTCTGCTTTTATTTTTCTCCCAATGATTAAATAAGAACTTTTGCAAGGAACCTCATTTACAAGAGGTAGTGAGGTTTCCTGGTGGAACTTATATGTGCACGTGCCTGAGACCATGGTCCACCATCTTGTATTTCCAAGAAGGGGCCTGGACCATGTGTTTTCTTTAGTGGCTCATGCTTGCTCACTCATGCTGCAGCTTTAGATACAGTAATAACATGACAAAATACAGCATATCGTAAATACTTGCATATGGGCCATACTCTTTTGGGGAAAACAAAGGCCAAAGTTGGGGGTGTGGCTTAAACGCAGGTACAAGCACATTTTATTGTATTTTATCATGAACACTCGCGCAAAGCCCCTCCTTCAAAATCCAAGATGGTGGACCTCATGCGCGTATAGTTTTGCCAGAAAACCTTGCTTTCTCTTGCGTTTAAGGAATGAGGTCCTTAAAAATCTTGTCAGTTAATGGGGGGAATAACAGAATAATAATTCTGGAGTGATTTAAAGACAGAAAATTAAATATACACAACAAATGAGAAGGTTGTAACCATTGAAGTTGCAAAAGCAGTTGGCCTGACTTGGAATATCTTAATTCAAGTATAAGCATTTATAAACATTCTGATTCCCCCCCCCCCCCCCCCAAGAAAAAATATATCATCACTTAGGCCCTTTTACCACTCTGCCCTTAAAGTGCCACTACGACAGACCATTTCGATTTGCCACTTTGTTGTGTCGATACTCACTGGTCAATCATTGTTAGAAATATCCAAATTAGTGAAATGTATTCCCAAATGTGCAAGTTAAACCACAAAAGTTTAGGAGAGAGTACCAGTAAAATGGTATGATCAACTAAAAGTCAATTAAGGTACATGCTAACTGCCATGAAGAGTAAAATCCTGTCTGCCAGTACTCAAGGCCATTCCCTTTATTCAGCAGAAGTGATGTCATACATGTATGTGCAATGCTCGCCTGCATTATTAACACAATGCCTTGGAGGCATATTTCTACTAAAAGGTTCTTTCATACACAAAACGAAAGTAATTTTTATCCTTGCAAGGTCCATGCCGGGGTTCGTGCGAAATAGTGTGCTTAGAAAAGTAGCCAATTGCTGGTTGTCATGTGCGTATGATGTCTTGTGAATAAAGGGAACGACCTCCAGTAATGGCACAGGAAGTCCAATGCATTGGGGGGGGGAACTCATATTTATTTAAAAGAATGTCTTGCTATTAAAGATGTATCATTGACTGATCTTGTTGGCCTTATGTTGGTGTTTTTGATCATTTGCAATGATTCAGGGCTGCTATTAGGCCTTTCAAAAACCGATTCCTCACCAAAATCCACCACAGTACAGTAAAAATGACAAGGAGTGAAAGTAAATAATCACACTTCCCAAAGGTATTTCATCTTTCACATTATCAGACAACAAGTGAACTTTAAATATGAAGTACCACTAAATAAAACTACTCATTTGGGGCCATTTAAAACTACATTTTGGGTTTCTGTTTGACTGCTGACACTTTAGTGTGGCAGGCAAACACCAAAATAGAGCAAAACGCCCACCCATCCCCTCCCCAAAAGAATCCCAATGACAACTGGAAGAGAGTTGACCAATCATACGTTGAAGTGGTGTCAGGACAAATTGACATCAAGGGAGGGCAGAGTAAGTGGAGTTTTTGGCATTTGCCTGCCACACTAAAGTGTCAGCAGTCAAACAGAAACCTGAAATGTAGTTTGAAATGGCCCCAAAAGAGTACCGGTAGTTCTGTAGTCTGAGTTTTACTCCAAATTGAAGGGGTGAGCGGAAGAAAGAGTTAAGTGATGATGATCAAGTTCTCCATTACAAAACAAAGAAGATAAAGGAGAATTTGGAATTTGATCTGATCATCACTGAAGTCTTTTTTTCTGCTTGCCCCTTTAATTTAGAGTTAACTTGTTTCCTGATAATGGTGTTTAAAAGATGAAAGACCTCTGGGAAGTGTGATTGTTTTAGGGAAATTACTGGCCAGTTGGAGTCGCTGATCAAGTGACTTTCCCTTGTCATTTTTACTGTACTTTGGGGGATTTGGGTGTGGAATCAGTTTTTGAAAGGCCAAAAAAAGAGCTCTGAATCATCGCAAACACAGTCAAAACAACAACACAAGATCAGTGAAGGATACATCTTCAATAGTAAGATACCTTTTAAAAAAGATGACATTTTCGAGATAATTTACACAAAAATCAGTCTGCCATTACAAAGTCCTCTAATAATTACCACCCCCTGCTGCATTGGACTTACTGTGGTAATGGCAGACATTTAGATTCAATACTCCAAGTTAAAAAATAAGACTTCTTGTCGTCGTATCGAAAAATGGTTTGGACTGATGATAACATAGCAACTCTACTTTATGAATATGCCAAAATATTGATATATCATGGTGGCACTTTAAATTTACACATTTTTTTGTCATAAAATCAACCTCTATCATGTATTGTATATGTTGTGGTTCAATTATTACCTCTGGTACAAATATATTTGAACCAGTACAAATTTTTTGAACCAGTAGCATTTTTTTGAACTGGTTCATTTTTTCAAGATTCTAAAAAGGGATTTTATTTTTTGGGATTCATAAAAAAAAAAGGGAGTTTTATAGTTTTTTGGGGGGGATTTAAAAAGAAAAAAAATTCCACCCACCCCTCCCCTACAAAATGTTTATTGTCAACTCTACCCTTCCCTCTACTTTCTACTCTCCCTTCCCCTTTTTCCCTTGTCCCCCCTGACACACTTTCTACTCTCCCTTCCCCATTTTCCCTTGTCCCCCCTGACACACTTTCTACTCTCCCTTCCCCTTTTTTCCTTGTCCCCCCTGACACACTTACCTTGACGGTCACTTACTAACATCGTGCGGTCGGGCTTAACTTGAGACAGGATCACGAGGAATGCCTGGTAGATGATGATCCAGTCTATTAACTCACTGCGCCACAGAAGCGCTTGTTTATTTTTACACCATCGTCTATTCTATAGGTGACTAATCGTCGAACCCAGTCCCTCTCCTTATGCTAATTTGTTTCCAGTCTCTTAATTTTATTTGCACATGCGCACTGCTAACAAAATCGGACTTGCAATAAAATTACATGGACAACAACACGGACAAAACTATTATACGACCCCTTATACAGACAAAGTTTGTGTTGACTGCATTCTTTTATGAAAACTGCAGCAACTCAGGAAGTAAGAAAGCTAAATCCAGAAAAATACATTGTTTATAGATGATCAGATGTACTTTACGGTTCCACTCGTACTTCGAAACAAACGGGAGACGATTTCCCCCCGGGCGTAGAGGGAGGTTGAGTTTGCGGTGTCACAGACATAATTACACGGAAAATTATGCAGGGAATTTTAAACTAACTAAAACCCTACCCTGAACCATAAAAAAAAAACTAACCAGTCAGTAAACAAGATCTTACCCACCTAGAGCTAGGGTTCTCAAGAAAAACTCGCAAATTCAACCTCCCTCTACGCCTGTGGGAAATCGTTTGCCGAAAGAAACAAACTGTGTCAATCGAGCCGACTTTTACCGAGTAATCACAGCTGCGGCTGAGCTAAAAGAAAGCAAAAGAAAAGTGAATCACCTGACTACCATTGTATCTGGAAGAAGACTTCTATGAAAGAGCTAATAAAGAATATCTTAAAGTATTAAACGAGTGTAAATGATCTTGAAGTAACCCCTCGTACTTGTTAGACTCAGCTTACCAAATGGAATAAAACACTGACTAGAAGTAGAAGAAAATGCGAGTACGCAAACAACATACTTCTAACTAATCTACAGATCAAATTGGAATTTAGCGTGTTAGCTGTTGTGGATGGAAGGAAGCCGGAGAAAAACCCTCAGAGCATAAGGGCGAGATGCACCACCCCGACTCAAAGAAATGCTGTAACTATTTAACTATTCTCTTGTTCTCTCATCAAAGAATCACCCACAGAGGATGTGAAAAGATGCAAAAATGGATAAATGATCGAGAACTACACAGAAATAACGCAAAAAATACGACATTTCTGTTTCGCTTTGCCGTTCCAAGTGGAGTTCACAAGGGCCAATAACAAGCAGATTTATTAAAGCCAGTTAGCACTCCTCCCTAACTCCAAGCAAACTCAGTCATTCCTAACACAATCCAAGACCTATATAAACCGAACATAAAAAAATATAACTTTGGTAAACCCAAGTGCTCAATAATTTAGGGTTTTTAGAGTTAGTCACTAAATTAGGCTTTTTAGGGCTAGATCACTGAACAACACAAAAATTATGCTTCTTCAATGGTCATATGAGCTAATCCAAACCCTACCCCTACCTTTAAAAACACCCTAACCGTCAACAATGGGTGCTCACTTATTTAGGGTTTTTAGAGCTATAGTCACTAAATTAGGGCTAAGTCACTTATAATGCTTCTTCAATGGTCCAGAGAACTAATCCAAACACTTACCCTGCATTTAAAAACCCTAACCGTCAATTTAGGGTGTTAGTTGTATAGTTTGCTGTTTATATTCGTATTAAAATACATCACTGCGCAAAGTAACTGTGTTACCAGTACATTCCAGCTATAAAATAAAAGATGAACACAAACAAGGTATAAAGGTATTTTTACTGATTCCAAAGTACTTCTGTAGAACTTACTATGCTATTTTCTTACATGGAAAGCCTATCATAAACCTTACCCCAAACTACAAGTTCACACTTGTAAATAAAATTTGAACTGGTTCAAAAAAATGGTACTAGTTCCAAAAAATGGTACTGGTTCCAAAAAATGGTACTGGTTCAAAAAATTTGTACTGGTTCAAAATGTTTGAACCAAAGATCAAATTGAACCACAACATAATTATATATAAAAATTATTTTTTTACTAATGTAATATTTGTCATTCTTAATTTGCCATTCCTTGGTCATATAGAAACAAGAAAGAAAAGGGTTATCACCACAATTTTCTATTTCTGGTGCTTTAACTTCACTCACAGCAGGTGAGTTTTAAGTAATAGATAAAGAATGAGTGGCCGATCTTTATCCAATTTACAAACTCGAGCTGAAAGCGAGATTTTGTAAATCTGATAAAGATCGGACACATTCTTTATCTTCCTTATCAAACGTCTAGATGTAGACAGTCATGTTTTCATTTATTTTGGCGATACGACTTATTTTGGCTGAGGAAATTGAAGCTAAAGTTTATGTAAATCAGGACGAAATCAGTATCAGATTTAAAGCTCACTTATCGATCGGTGATTTCCTTTGTTTTTACTTCATGAATTATTAATGAGTTTGATAATATAGCTTAGTTATTATATCCATGAAACATTCCTTAACTTACAGTTACTTCATCCAATCAGTGTTGAGTACAAGACAATTAACCATTTCGTAAACTACAAAAGGACTGGGATCGAGTGTGCAAATTTAAAGAAATTCAAAACTAATAGCCCACTTCCGCGATATGCTTTACTTGTCATGCACAAAGGTTTCAATACGAACGAGGCTCTGTGCTAAATAAAATTTATTCTTTTCACTGTGAAAAGAATAAATTTTATTTAGCACGGAGCCACGTATTGAAATCTTTGTGCGTGACAAGTAAAGCATATCGCTATAGTGAGCTATTGGATTGTATGTTATTTTTAATTCGCTTAGTTTATTAGAATTTTTCTGGATTTTTTCATGGCTTTCATAAGGGACAAGTAAAGGATATCGTGTAAGTGGGCTATTGTTTTTTTTTATTTATGAACCCCACCACAAGATAGACCACATGTAAATTATTATGTTTACCGAGTTTGAAGATGTTTGAGTAAATAAGAACTAGCTAGGAAGTGTTTGAAAATTTGGGTGGATGGCGTCCCCCCAAACCATACTGAACTCTTATTTTTGTGATTTTTAAATGCTTGCTATTCAGTTCTTATTTACTCAAACATCTTTTTAACTTGTTAAAGATACTAATTTCGATGTAATCTTTCATGTGGTGGGGTTAATTTAAAAATAAAATAACTTATTAATTTTATTAAATTATTCAATTAAATTTACACACTTGGTAATAGTGTTTCAACTTGCTCGACCTTCGATGTGTTAAAAGGCAAATTTTATGGACAGTTTTGACGTCTGTCTTTTGAGTGAAGGAAATCATGTGGACGTGCTAGAGGATTTGTAAAGGTGGATTGCTTTGTTTTCATTTTGCATGTACATTGTACAGTGGAACCTCTCCAGGTCCCGGCAAAATCCCCTTATATTCTTTGTTTATAAACCTCTATCGCTGTTCTGACGATAGTTTATTTATACCAAGACCTCAGATACTGAAGCTTTGAAAAAAGCTTTTCCTACAGAGGGCTATACTGTGGTGACCAATGCAATGCCCAAAGTATTGCACAATTTACTAACCAATTATAGTTCTATTTAGGATTTTTATTAGATTTCCAGTAGATCTTTAAGCACTTAGCAGATTATTGAGTTAGTCATAGATTTTAAGTCAAGTTACTAGGCAAGAGCATTCCTGCTTTTTAGCTAGTAGCCTTGTATATTTTTGTTTAACTTTTACATGACAAGCTCTAGCTAATGTTTTTCTTAGGAATGCGATTGCTTAGCTAGGTTATGTCACTCATCCATATAATAAATTAGCATAACTTAGAGGCCTAATCAACCTCGTTCATCTGAGGATAAACAAAAGATTTAACATGTAGTCATCAGAGCTCCACCAGTAGCCAGCTTCTAACAATCTGCTGGACTTTGTTAATTTGTCATAATGTTATTTTCATCCAGATCAAAACAGTTCAGTTCTCCTTGAGTTCCTGAAGGGTGCTGGTCTACTTGATCATGTCAAGGAACTTGCTGTTAAAACCAGACGGACAGATGAAAAATCTCTGACCTCCAAATTAGAGGATCTGCATGGTAGGTCATCAACTTTATATTATATACCTACATGTATATTGCATTCATTTGATGCTTTCATATTAAGTAATGGCTTGCATAAGAACTACCCCCAGAATAATAAACCTGGTGCAATCAGCATATCCTCGCTTACGATGTTGCTAGAATATGCCTTAAGAGCTGTCTGAGATGTCCACAGTCAAAGTTAAAACCACGGCTGCTGCTGGTAATAGGGTGGTGCGGGTAATGTGTTAAATTCTAAAGACTAAAACTTTGTCACACAAGGTTACGGCGATCGCCTTCTGCTCCTTATTCGCCGGCGGCAAACAGCAATCACCTCTGTCAAAAAAAAAAAAAAAAAAGTGGTCGCCTTTCGCTGGCGAAAATTTTGCCTCACTTGTGCAAGGATACTGTTTTCTTAATTTTTTTCTTGTTCCCTAGGATTCAGGAGAACTGGGATTTTTTTATTTCTAATTTTGTGTTACTTTTTTGTTTTCAACTGTTGTTAAAATACTCTACCCTGGAAACAGTCAGGAACAATGAATACGAATGACAAATAACTATTCATTAAAAAAGGATCTAGGGGAACAAGAGGAACAGAAACACAAATTCATATTCAAATTATATTACCAGTCAGGAACAAGGGGAACATGGAATATATCAATGACAAATAACTATCGATTAAAAAAATGACGACTAGACCAATGGTATCTGGTCAGGAACAAGAGGAACAGAAACACAAATTCATATTCAAACTATATTAGCAGTTAGGAACAAGAACAACATGAAGAGTGGGCTGAATCGCCTTCGACTTCGACACAAAATCCTCTTCTCTCTAACTCGGGTGATTTCATTGGGGGGGGGGGGGGGGGGGGGGATAATAATTCAGTGATGAAGAGTTTCGACTCCTTTGCAGAAAGGTTTCGAGTGAATTCAGTTGAAAGTTGGAGATTAGCCCGTTAGGGTTTCGTGTTCCCAAGCCTCCCCTGATCTAACCAACGGCTGTCCATGACGTCACCTCAATATACATGTATGCGTATTTTGACCGCTCTGCGCTCAGGCAAAACAATGCCGCTGTTTACGTGTAGCGAATCCCAAAATAAATATCCAGATGTGCAATCTGTAAATAAAACGCCAACAAAACAGCGAAGGGATGCTTTGTATGTAGTTCTATATAATTATGTACCAAATGGAGAACAAAGATAAGAGGAAATAGAGGAATTTCGGCCCACCGAGCGGAGCACCATACTCATAGTGGAGCTCCCTCAGTGGAGCACCATACTCATAGTGGAGCTCCCGCAGCGGAGCACCATACTCATGAGAATGGTAACCAGTCGATTATTCATGGCATGCCGAGGCATGCCGTACGTCCATGCCCATACCACAGGGATCCCAATAACGAATTTGGCCATCTACCACCGGACAACCAAACTTGGTCAAAGTTGTCTATGGAGTGTGATGGGCTTCACCTGTCCGTCACGTGGCATTACGTCATCAGTCATGCGGCATTACATCATCAGTCACATGACCAAATCGGAAGTGGCTCATATCTCGAGAACAAAACATTTCCAGACAACCAAACTTGGACAAAGTTGTCTATGTGGTATGACCGCGGTCACTGACCTGTCAGTCATGTGGTATGATGTCATCAGTCACGTGACCAAACCAATTTAACTATTGGGAGGTCCGCTTTTAGGCAGTGCCTAAATATGTATATTATCAAGAAAAATACTGCTTTGAAATTATTTATGCAGGTCATTCAAAACGTATTTCAAATTCAAAGAAGACCATTAATTTGCTTGTTAAGTTTGCTTTAATTATATCTAATTCACACCGAGTCTGTATAAACGATGTTTGCCATTCGACAAGAACCACAAGAGAAAATTCCAGCAAAGCTTACAATTCCTCAAAGTTCTACAAAAAGTCTTGCTTCTCTCAGCAGTCCTCAGGAGAGTACAGATATTCCATACAGCAATCCAGCCATTGACAAAAGCACCGACACTGGTAATCGAGCTGGTAATCGAGCCTTATCAGTCACGTGCTCCACAAATTTTTGTCTTGTTCTCAGTTATACAAGATATTTTTGGTATCACCACCGTCTTTTATGATCTGGGTGTACCACCACCATCTTTTATGATCGGGGTGTATCACCACGTCTTTTATGATCGGGGTGTATCACCACCGTCTTTTATGATTGGGGTGTATCACCACGTCTTTTATGATCGGGGTGTATCACCACGTCTTTTATGATCGGGGTGTATCACCACCGTATTTTATGATCGGGGTGTATCACCACCGTCTTTTATGATCGGGGTGTATCAACACCGTCTTTTATGATCGGGGTGTATCACCACCGCCTTTTATATGATCGGGGTGCATCACCACCGTCCTTTATATGATTGGGGTGTACAGTATCACCACCGTCTTTTATGATCGGGGTATAATTATCACCACCATCTTTTATGATCTGGGTGTATCACCACCGTCTTTTATATGATCGGGGTGTATCACTGCCGTCTTTTATGATTGGGGTGTATCACCACCGTCTTTATGATACCTAGTAGACATTATAATGGTTTTCTTCCTTGTTCCCCTTGTTCCTGGCTTCCTCTATGTATACCTAGTGGACATTATAATGGTTTTCTTCCTTGTTCCCGGCTACGTGTATGTATACCTACATGTACATGTAGTAGACATTATAGTGGTTTTCTTCCTTGTTCCCCTTGTTCCTGGCTACGTGTATGTATACCTAGTAGACATAATGGTTTTCTTCCTTGTTCCCCTTGTTCCCCTTGTTCCCGGCTTCCTGTATACCTAGTGGACATTATAATGGTTTTCTTCCTTGTTCCCCTTGTTCCTGGCTACATGTATTTATACCTAGTAGACATTACAATGGTCTTCTTCCTTGTTCCCCTTGTTCCTGGCTACATGTATTTATACCTAGTAGACATTACAATGGTTTTCTTCCTTGTTCCCCTTGTTCCTGGCTATGTGTATGTATAGCTAGTAGACATTATAATGCTTTTCTGCCTTGTTTCCCTTGTTGATATATAGATAGTTCCTCTAGTCCTTGCACAGTTAGAGTCAGCTGGCATGTATTTTAGCAAATACAAAATAATTTAAACTGGTTTAGTAAAACCATAAATATTAAACGTGCTTAAGATTGGGTGGGTCAAAATTTATGTACATTGTATATACCTTTGCCCTCTAATATTATTGGTGATTATAATAAAAGTGATATCACTTGTAGGAATTTGCGACATGAACTTCATTGTTCCCCTTAATTCCAGGGAACAAGAAAAAAATATGATAATATTATCCTATCCTTGGCATGGTATAAGTGTCAGTGTTTATTTCGTCCAAATCTTCTCAGCTTTGTATAAAACCAAAACCGTTTGTGATCTAACAAACACTGAGGAAATCAGTAACGAGAGACAAGAATTGCATTACTACATATGTGTATTTATAAACACCATCCCACTTGTTTGGTGCCTTATTTCATCTGATAAACTTTACCTTCTGTACGATGTAGTTTCACACTTGATCCGTTAATCCTTCAGGATTTTAGCTGAAATCATTGCTTATGGCTTATCAAAAGATCCCATTCTTGGAGTTAACATGTGAATTCTCTTGACATTGTCTGGTTTTTGACACAACAACACCGGAGTGTCACACTCTGTGAACTTCACGGGTAGCATATAAAGTGTGGCTTATTCACCACACAGCTTAACTTTTTTGTGAAAATGGAAAAGGTCCACCAAAGAAAATATTCTGGAGTTCTTTTTGTTAATGTGGAATCCATTTTCAAAGGTGAGGAGGTTCGAGTCTCTCGAATTCCACTACACCAAAGCATGAATTTTTCCACGAACTGATTTGAATAATCAATTAGTCTGTAGTGTTTGTTTTACTTTGCAATACATGCACCAAACATTTCCTAAACTCCTAAAAACAAATTTTCGTTTAGAAATTGAGATACATGTACTTTCCGAATCAAATGTTTTGAAAGTTTTTCTTTTATATTCGTTTCGTGTCTGAACAATTTCGCCTGATGCCGGAAATGCTTTGAGTCGAAGGCGAGTCAATTATTTTATTGTTACCTAAATTTACAGTGAGAGGTGCGGGTAATCTGTCGGTGCGGGTAATCTGTTAATATATTTTTCTTTGAGACTCTAAAATCAGCGGGTGCGGGTAATACGCTGTACGGGTAATAGGCCAGAAATTACGGTAGCCATTGGGAAAGGGAGAAAACAAAAGATCATTGAATCACAAATTTGATAACATTCCCCACCTACAAATTTCTCCAAAATCAAACCATGTTTTTATAAATAATTTATTAATATAATTAAACTAAGATACAAAACAAAACCATTTTTTACATGTATACTACGGTACCTAAAATATTCACACAAAGCTAAATATATAATAATAGGCCATATTTATATAGCGCCATATACCACACCATATACCACATTGCCCTTCACGTTTTACTGACATATCCTGTCAGTAAATTTTTGGGACTGCTATTATGGTGCTAATGGCTGCCACGCAGTTTACAATGTTGAGTGTGTGGTTAGTGCAATGGCCAGGCTGCTCTACCGGGTGACAATCCCCTAAATATGAAAACAAATTACACAGGTCAGTTTGGTTAATAGTAAGTATTGGTATAATCAACTAAAGGTCAATTAAGACCTGTTTGCTAACCGCTATGGGAAACATTGAGTAGCAGCTGTGCATTAGCCCTTGCTCAGAGCAAAAGAGGGAATTGTGGATGGAGAAATAGTCATGTACATGATTACCACTGAGGAGGAAGCATGTACTTTCATCAAGGATCAAAGGAAATTGCAAACCTTAATTGACTTTTAGTTGGCTATATATCAGTGCAGACCTACACTAGTTTTTTACAGGAACTAGTTATCCATTGTACGGTTTAGTATTAAAAGTAATGTTTGATAATTAATTTCCAAATCTTAAGATCAGCACATATGCATTGGAGTGGTTCTAACCAGCTAGTTCCACACTCTACTTTATTTACTCTACATCCAGCTTACCTAAAATTAAACATGATTTTGAGTGAGATTAGAACCACGATAACTGAATAATATCAGCACTTTCCCTTATAAACAAGACACTCATTACATATTCAACTAATCTAGCAAGATCTGATTGGCTGGCACTTGACAGAACAAAACTATACACGACTTTCATAATGGCCGCCTCCTAATTTACATATGTGATTTCCCGTTTCGGTAGTTTATCTACATGTATAGAAAATATGAACATTGCCATGTGAAAGATCATGTCGACATTAGTGAACTTGTGAAAGTTGTGTGCTGTAGCTTAAAAAACAATGAAGTTACAGCCAGTTGAAATTAGAGAGATTTGTATGAGAAAAACAACGGAAGCCTTACTAGCCTCGCTTTCATGTTTTTCTGCATTAGAAATGCTCATAGCTCAACAGCAATTTTCCACATTGCTCTAAAACTCAAAACAATTACTAGTTTTAATGTGATCTTTCATGTGGTAGGATTAGTTTTCCTCTACAGACTGGTTTTCCAAATTATGCAAATTAGGAGGCGGCCATTATGAAAGTCGTGTATAGACAGTGTTTCTTATCGATTAGGAACTAATTTCTCTTCCTTCACATACTTCACCACGCTTCTTTACTCATCCAAAGAGAAATTTACATTTTTCTGTTTGTATTTGTTCACAGCTACCAATGAAGCATTAGAGGAGTCATCAAAGATCATGGAACAAAAGCTGGAAGAGATTGACAGAAAGAAAAAAGATTTAGAGAGACTGAACAGTGAGATATCAACATTAGGAAATGAACGGGGAAAACTCACGATGAAACGGAAGAATATCAATGACGAGTGTATCCATCTAGAAAAGAAGCTTCACTGCTGTGATAGCCTTCTGAAAGTTGTACCTGAGAATGGAAATACCCTTGACAAAACACCCAGCGAAGAAGGATAGCTTGATGAAACACCCAGTGAACAAGGATAGCTGGTTGGATAGGTTATGTACTAAGAATGGTATCCTTATCATGGTTGTTTTGTAAAAGCTGCACCAAAAAGTGATACAAAATCTGATTTGGTGTACAATGGATGTAAAACTGGTATAGGTCTGCCTTGGTGGAAAGATATACAATATATAATCACTAGTATTATCAAGTAAGAGCAGAAACATAAGGGAATTGAAACATGTAACAGCGGCCCCATGTTCCAGATTATTCAGTGAATAAAAAATACCGCATTTGGAAAATACAGTCTAGTCTAGCGTGACAGTCTAGTCTAGACATAGAACCGGTTTGTATTTTATTCCATATATGGTCATTTTTATTTGCTGAATAATCCAGAGCATGGCACTAATGTGAAGTATGGGAATTACTTTCAACTCCCTGATATGTTTCATGGAATGGAAAGGCAGTTGTAGCTGACGTTGAGAGTGGCAGTCCTTCGTTAGAAGGCTACACCTTGGTCAACACTATGGATATAGATTACCCTAGTTCAAATTTAGGTTGGTTATCTTCCATGTGCCAGGGTCATCAATCCAGCTGAATTACTCCAAACATCCATTGTCTTATAGAATAACCCCATACATCCCAGGGACAAGATTTATGAGTTCAGTCTGGAAATCATAGACAGGAACACACTACTGTACATATAAAATAGATATTTCTTTGGTAGCACTTAACTGGACTTGAACCATAGACCTCTCGAGTTCTGTCACTTCCCTTTCCCGACTGTTCTATTTACAGCAATAATGTTGGAAAGGTTTGAACAAACCTGGCCCAAAATAATTGTGAGAAAGCATTAACAGTGGACATTTCAAGCAACTGTTGTTTTGCCATTTACTATGGAATCATTATCAGTATAGTGCTTTGGTCACATACAATGAGCTCAATTATAACCATCACAGTGCCCTCGGGAATCAAAATTTCTTAGTCACCTTGGAACAAGTAACTAAATAAATGTAGCGATCAAATCGAAACTTTAAAATCCCCCTCCCCCAGGCAATCCTCCTGGGCATTTGAAGTTTGGGTTGTTCAAATTTCCCTCCCCTGGGCCAAAAAGGTTGTTCAAATGCCCCATTCCATGGTCATATCAGGCGATCAAATGCCCCTATCCCTGGGTCATGGTATTAGTTGTGACACCGTATTTTGTTTTTTTTACGGGCAGTTTAAATATTCGTAAGCTGAATTCATATTATAATACCTTCACATACAGCGCAAAGCTTTTGGAGTAGCTTTTTTTGAAGCCAGTCACTTACAAAAGCAGAGTTTGTCCTTTGAAGTAATCTAAAGTGACCTCCCGCTCCAATTCCTCCATGAACCATGCTGCCAGCACGTAACATGAACTCGAGACAATTCTCTCCCCACCCTTCAATTCCCCAACCCCAGGACAGCCACCAATATCAAATTCCCTACTCCCCAAGCACGGCAACGAGGCAAATGCCTGGGGGTGATGTTGTTGTTTCGATTTGATCGGTACATAATGCTTATTAATCGACTCTTATATGCATGGTTTCCAGTAAGAGCCAGCAGCTGGTATAATTCGCTGTCAACTCAGAATATTTGTGCTGGCTTCTTTACCAAGACAATTTAGTAAGAATGTGATAGCTAGGGAAAAGAGCATGAGAAGGGTAGGTTTTCTAATTACGTTTCTGGTTTCCAGTTATATGAAAACTTAGGAAACAAAACTCACTGTTTCCCTCAGAGCCAGTCATTAAGTGTATATTAAGAGATTTGCCAGAGATTTGCTAGACATGCCAGAGATTTTAAAGAGACTCTAAAGACAAGGGAAACATTGAGAGTCAAGGGAAATAAAACTCACTGGTTTTCTGTGGGACCAGGTATTAAGTGTTTTGTTATGTAGACAAGGTTTATTATCTGATAAAAGTGAGGTTTGTTGTCTTCTTTTTGGGAAGCTGTTTTTCAACACAAAATGCTGGCAGCCAGCATCACTACGGTACTTTTAGTAGCATTTCGTTTGTTTCTTGCATCTTATTTTAGCTACCAATTTCTCTCACGCTTGATAAAGATGTAAATTGTTTCTTTGGAGCTGGTTCCATTTTAAACGCTTTCTTTCGATGAAAAACAGCTTCTGATGAAGATCAATGTTTTGGTAAACCAATATTTCCAGCCTTTAGCTAGCCAGTGGCACACCGTCGCAACAATTGGTGCATTGTTATCCTCTAACGTCATAGTTTTCAAAATTGTTGCCTGCATGGGCAACAGTTTGCTTTGTTACTTGTTAGGTGACCATAATCAACCAATGAGGGTGCACTTTATATCTGGAAAACTTATGGCTGTATAACAATACCACTTATTATATAGCTAAATGTAAGTAATTTTGCAAGCTATTATTGGTGAATTTGCAGTCGATACCTTCCTGTTCAGACCTTCTGCCCACTTCCAGTCTCAAAGAAATTGAAGCCATATAATAAACTTTCTTATTGATATTGTTTGCTTGGATGCTCGTTTTTTTCAGGCTTGGGCCATAAGAAAGGAAAAAATGCTGCCCATAACTTAGTTTTATTGTTAATTAACAGATTTCAGATCATAAGGATTCTTTCTTGTATAGTGTATATTTTCTTGGGATTGTAAAATTTAATGTTCTTAATTTCACACGCTTTCATGTTGATAAACATTTTATTTTCGGTATTGAATATTTTTTCCATCAATTGCTTTTTTGGTGTAGATTATATATACTTCAGAATTGCCATATTTTCTTCAATTACACTAACTAATCTCCTGAGCATCCAAATGTTATGAAGCTGAAGTCTGCAAAAGTTTAGATCACAGGAAGTGTTCACTAATTCTTTAACCTTAATTCCTAACCAAATTATTGGGGGGGAGGGGGTGGGGACAGGGCAGTTTCAATTTTACCAATGTTTGAGGCATTAGCTAAGGGTTTCTCCCCACAAAGTTAATCACATTTTACTGCCTAAAGATGCTAGTCGTCGTACTAGGCAATGTTTCATGCAACTTGTCTTGCAATGGCTGAAAGCAATACATTGCAGTTGCATAAAAGGGGATGTTATACTAGGCAATATTCATCCAACTTGTCTCGCAAAGGCGACTGCAGAGGACTGATAGGGTTGGATTGAGCACTTGTATTGGCTGGTCACAAACTGTTGCAAGACAAGTTGCATGAGGGGTGTTTTGAATTCTGAATTTCTAATGGCCTGAAACAACCATCCACAGATCGAATTGGAATTTAGCGTGTTGGTTTTAGCAGAGGGAGGAAAACCAGAGGACCTGGAGAAAAACCCTTTGCCAGGGACCGGACATTATTTAGCGGGCTAGCCCAAAAAATTGTGACCCTGCAGTTCTCTGGTCTCATAAAATAATGACCCTCCCCTTAGATAAGCCTATAAATATATTTAACCTATAAAAGAGGAGCATATAAAAAATGTGACCCTCCTAAAAGGGGGCATAAAATATTGTGACCCCCCCTACAAATCTAGTTGCCCTCCCCCCCCCCCCCCCCCCCCCCCCCCCCCCCCCCCCCCCATTAAATAATGTCCGGTCTGGAACACCAGTGCTTGCTGCAACACAGTTGTCATGAGACATGTTGATTTCTTGATATGTTATACTACACTATTTTACTTGAAACTACTGTTGCAACAAGACTTGTGAGACAAGTAAACTTTTGCGCGAAACACTTGCCCAGTGTAACAGCGGCTTTTAAGAGAGGCTTTTCAAATGGGTGTTCGTTATTATTTAGTGCTGAGCACTGGGTTAAAGCATGCAAAGTATAAGAGCCCTGAGGATGTATTCTGCTTAATCTTAATAACTCCTATACACCATCCCAGACTTATATAATTTATATACAATGTACAGTATATGACGTGATATCAAATTACCTATAGATGTTGATGTGAAGTGCAAAACTTTTTAACAGTCAAATATTTGTTCGCTACTGTTGCTCATTTTACTCCTTCAGGCATGCCAAACTTTACACCCCATTTCAAACCCTTAAAAGTAAACCCCATCTTTGACATATGGCGTATATACGTTGTACATGTACCAGTTGAGGGTCAAAAACTCAACCCCACACAGGTCCAGTATGGAAGTACCCCTGTGGTGTGATTTCAGCATGTCAGATACCCAGGGGGGAGGGGGGAGGGGGGGGGGGGACTCCCCCAGATAGGTACTCCCCCAGATAGGTACTCGTGTAAAGTTTGTTTGAAAAAGAATCATAAAAGGGCACTGTCAACCCAAATGATAAATGTTTTCATGCCAAAAAGACAAAAATAACTACTCAGATCAGCAAAGTTTCCTAGGTAAACTGGAGAAAATTTGAGACATTTTTGATGAAGGATGGCAAAGATTCGAGTGGATGAAAAATACTGCTTTTTAGAGAAATATAGAGCAACTTGAAATTGGGTCACTGTAACCGAAATCAAGTTCTAGAATTAGCTTTTGTAATCCACTTAAAGGATCTGTGTCACTGTGATGGACACGCCTTTATATTCCGGCTCGGAACAAGAATATTTGAAGTAGTTTTCATATAAACTGATTATCCTAGCACGTGTGGGATGGATGAAATCAAAGTAAATGTGCAAAAATAATTAACAAACTGCATAGATCTATTTCAAGGAAAATATTACATATCCTTTCAATCAAGCATTAAGGGAGGGGACTTTAACTGTTTGAAGCCAATTAACAGCCACCAATCGAACATTGATTCCAGACATGTGTAAAACCATGACACAGCGGCTTTAACCATGGCCACCCTCTATCGAAAAGGTCTGAAAAGTATATCAGGGTATTCACATGGTATTTCTATTCTCAGGGTGTTATTTTTGTGGTTTTGTTTTAAAGAAACTCAATTGACAGTGCCCCTACTTGATTACGACTAAGTTTTTATGAAGTAATACAATTTACATTGGGAACTTAATTGGAAAGGTCCCATTATTAGTTTAGTGAAAAGAAAATGAAATATAGAAGCTCAAGTAAGGCTTGATGCAATGGTGGCGAGGGAGAGAAAATGTGTGATGGATGTGATATAACTTTGACCTATAATATGCCCTTTAAATTAGGGCCCGATTAATGGCTACTAAATTCAAAAGTAATGGGGGGTGCTACAATGTACATGTTTATGAACTTCAAGACTCATTTTCAATCACCTAAATGTGTTTTAAATCCCTGATATTTTGTTTGAGCTTTGTACAAAACATGTATTTCAGACTAGTCCTTTCTTTCATGTATTATATACTAGAATGATTTTTTTTACCCTAGTCCTGGCTGGCACAGTGCTTGTTAAGTCTGGTGCTACTTTTAGGTTGAAGGTTTTATTTTTTTAAAGGAACAATTCACAAAGAAATGATAAGTTTTTCTTGTGAAAAGAAAACCAGCAGCAATTAGGTTTAGGGTAAAATGGAATGGGTTACTCGATCCATCCAAAGATGGACCAGACAGGATGGTGCATGGGGTGTTAACATACTACTATTTCAAAAAGTTATCCCAGACAAATGACAAGCGACATTACCTGACCGAGATGGTTTGTGGTCCAGCTGTGCGAAATGGACAAACGAAATGGTCCAGCTGTGCAAAATGGACAAACGAAATGGTCCAGCTGTGCGAAATGGACAAACTACAGAGATTCGAAAATCGATTTGCAGGAGACCATTAATAGTTGTATTAAAGCTTTTGACCCAAAACAAATGAATTCACCAGACATTCAGCAACAACCAAATCCATTTTGGTCTGGGAATGTCGTTTGCTGTTTGTCAGAGACAACATATTTTGAAATAGCTGTATCTGGGTTATGCAGTAGAACATTTGCATTATGGTTCATTTGACTACAACTACCAGAATTCCGGTTTGAAAACTCTGGATAATACAAAGACAATGAAGGCCTTGATAAGAGGAACAAAAGAAACCATGCAAGAAGTTTCGGAGGTACTCCCCAGGGTGGGGGTGTTGTACGTGCCTGGGCTCCAAAACCTGACCCTATTAAAGACCAAAGTACTTATTTTTCACAAGTAAGGGATTTTCCATACTTTTTTCTAACCTCGCCCCAAAAATCTGTACTCTTGCAATGCAAATCCATGGACATTTCTCGCTGTGGTTTTGTTCTCTTTCTCAATTAATTTTGAAGATCAACATCAAAATAACAAGAAACTAAGAGAAATCAATAAACATGTGTTGTCATGTCAAAATCATATCCTATTAAAGACTGAGAAGGCAAAGTTTATAACCCTATTTCAGACTAAAAGCTTGAAAGTACCCTTGGGGAAGCACCATAGATTTCTGATTTTTGTTTCATACTTTACAGAAGAAGTAGACATTTTAAAATATGATAATTATATAGAATTCCAGGAAGGAGTTCTGCATGCTGTTGTAGTATCTGACATCATTCAAATGTCCTATTAACACCAGCATGCACTGGAATTATAATGGAATCTACACAAATATGTTCTACCATCAATGTACACCATAGAGTTGACGTAATGGTTGTTGATCTTTTGTATCTTTAGTACAGAAGAAGCTGATTGGAGTTAATTGTAGTAAGTAAATATATTTTATAATTATTGTTATGGAGCATTCATTTTCATTTGGGTCACGTTTTAGGGGGAACCCTGTGGGGTTAGGGGTTTAAGGGTTGGGGTTAGGTTAATCTCGCCCCCCCCCCCCCCCCCTAAAACGTGATGGGTATATTCTTTTTAGATCAGGGTCAGAGAGGGGTTTGGGTATATACAGTATTTTACATTGAAATATGCATATTTTGTAAATCTAAATTTTGAGATTTTTTGGTATAAAATTATTAACTATATGGTAAGATTTTAAAATGATTTGAATGTCACAATTTATTAGGGTGTTTTTTAAAAGGTATTTTGGTATACTACAACATAAATTATTTCTTATGATATGACATTGAAGTCCAAACAAGACTTGGCATTTGTCTTTGAGATAATTGAGGTCTATACTTTCAGTTTAAATTCTCTCAACCATAGGCATATCAGCCAAACCCATCATTGATGTTTATGATAAAGGGGGAAAGAAAAATTATTAACAAATAGTCACCTCAGTGTCGGTGAATAGTGGTGGATATTTACCGAGCCGCTTCAGCGAGGTAAATAACCATCACCTTTCACCGACACTGAGGTGAATAATTGTTTTAGTATATACTACACATCAGTGAATAGCTAGCACCAAATAGTTATTTTAAACACTGACTCGCATACACTTAGGATGACTTGTGGGGTGCCACAAGGATCAACGCTTGGACAACTCTTATTCTTACTTTACATAAACAACATGCCAAACCGCTCTAAGAAACTCTCTTTTCGAATCTTTGCAGACGATACTAATGTTTTCTACTCGAGTAAAAATATGAAAGAGATTGAAAATGTAATGAATGAAGGGCTGGGAGATATATTACGTTACTGTGCTACAAATAGACTCTATGAACATGAAAAAGACCAACTACAGTGGAACCTCGATTTAACGAAGGGACTGAGGAAATTGGTTCGTTATGTCGAGGGTTCGTTAAATCGAAAACCTCGTTATAACGAATTTGCAGAAAAACAACCAAAATGTTCGGCGTTATATCGAGGTATAGTTAATAATTGTTTTGTAACGAAGTTAATAGAACTTGTCCCGCTTTTTTTCGTTTTTTATGCCACTTTTTTTATTTCAAAACGGAAAAAAGAGGGACAAGAGGCGACAAAAGGGACGAAAGGGTTTACTGACAAGAGATGTGTTCACGTTCGGATAGAGTTATCCCCGTTCAACCATTTCATCCCTTTTGTCGCCTCTTTTTTTATTTTTTTATGTCACTTTTTTTATTCCAAAACGAAAAAATGCGAGACAAGAGGCGACAAAAGGGACGAAAGGAGATAAAAGGGACGATCAAGTAGATTTGTGCTATTTGATACTAACTTTCAACGAGTGAACATGGAAATCGGACTTTGAAAAACTGCCCTGTACCTAATTGTGGATCAAAGTATCTTGTTAAATTATCCAACCACTTGGTACAAGTCCATAGATTATCAACTCAAGAACGTAAACCATATTTACAAGAAGCGAAACTTCAAAAAAGAAAGTTTTTGTCGCGGAATGTAAATCCAGTTGTTGATAATGGAAAATATGTTGGTTAGGAATCCTGCTTATAATGTTGGCCTAACTGAGAGACCTTCGCTAAATCAGCTAATCGACATTTGTTAAACGTAGTGACCGCGCCAATTTATTTTCTATAAAGTTGGAAACTTTTAAGGGTCTGACATTATACTCCCGATCCTTGAAAAGTAAAGAGAGAAACGATGGCTGCTAATCGTTCCAACTCAGATGATGAAATGACTGAAGATTCTTATCAAAGCTCTGATTCTCAGGAGAGCACGGACTCCACTGATGAAAGTTATGACGGAGAAGAGGATGTTTGGGAAAGAATTCGAAACGAAGCTAAAGAACGGCACCAGGAAGATTGGGAAGCGTTGGTTCAAAAGTATGAACACGATGGGGATAGTCATGAAGTTGCTGAAATCGAAGCCAGTAACGCTTTGGTTCCTGCCTATAGAAAAGACCTAAGAGAAGTGTTGTTCGAAGATATGAAATGGATTCACAGCTTAAGAAAAGATCCTGATTTCCGAAAAATCTTGGAAACAAAGCAAAACTTGGTGAACATGGAAGATTATGGATGGAAAGAAGCGACCGAGGCTGCAATTCACCACCGAAAATTCTTGTTGAATAAACAATTCCAAAAACATCCTATTCCGGAACAGAGTGTTCCCGTGATGAACAATACATTTGTACCTTTTTGAAATAAGTTTTATTAAGTCGATTTCTATTAATAAATGTCTTTAAAAATATTCTTCCCCTTGTCATCGTTTTAATATAAGCAATCAGTAAGCAGCATTTGTCAACAAGAAACACAAGTGAACTTTATTGATTTAAAAATTAAAGTAATTACAAAGTCAATCGTCTTTTCTAAAAATCTGTTCAGAAAACGCATTACAAAGTGAATCTATCTGCATAAGTCCTTCGTATTTTCTAAAAAATTGTTCTGGAACAGACAGAATATCTTGAGGCAAAGCCGTGTTGTTCATTGTCATTCAGTGGATGTATTTCACGTCTCACTACTTCAAGCACTTGATCAATGATAGAAGAGCCGTTGTTACTGAACTGAATATTTAGAAGATACACTGTGGTCCAGGGTAACTTGTAAAGTTCAGGAAGGTAAACTTTCCATGAGCGATGAATTTCAATGTTCAACATGTAGCAAACGGCGTTCATAATCTCCCACACACTCTGGTTTGACTTCGTCTTTTGCATTGTCGTAGAACAAATTCCACGATTCCTCTTCGGATAACATCGAGCAATCGTGCTGTCTTTGACTTGGGTGATTTGTTTCACAGCCATAACATTGTCTTTCTCTCTCGACATAGATTGGTTCTTGACAGAGTGCAGCATACACCAAATGTATAATACTTGATATCCTGGCTGTGAAATGCTCTGTTTCTTTCGACGTGTTCTACTTCATCCACGGTGATCGTTTTTCCTTGAACGCCTTCCATGTCAGAGTTGAATAAAAATACGCGAGCTAATAAAGATGCACTGAACGGAGTCTGGACAGATGATCAAATAAAGATAGCACCCTGATCGCTCCTCCGGTTCTGGCTTTATGTCCGCTCCAAACAATAGGCTTTGCCCAAACATGCCCGAATAGATCGATGAGAAACCACCGCACTTTATTCATGAGGCTAAGACAATAGAACCGTGACGTCATTGAATTAATGAGCGGGCCGCAAAAATTAGCATAGCGCCGCAAAAAAACAGGATAATTCCATCCCTCCTATACCTACTATCGCAGGCAGTGGTCAACTCGAAAGCCCTAATGCTACTTTGACCACGGCGCACGATTGATTTATTATATTTATTCTCACTTATATTTACTTCTCATATTCCCTTCTAATACTCATAAACTGTAACGTACATTTTTCTTTTTGAACATGTGCAAAATAAATCTGAACTGAACAACCCGATAAAAAACACTACTGAGGGTCTGCATAAAGATTCACGATTGATACCCTTTTCTCTTCTACAAAGGAAAAAAAGGTTTCAATCATGAATCTTTATTTAGACGGCCCCACTCTCTAATGAAGTCTATATAAGCTACGCACTTACCGCACGTTTAAAACTAATTATAAGCTTGAATCATATCTCTTGAAACGTTCACAACATTGATCATAGAATTACCTTTACCCGTCTCAGAATAAGTAACCACTGTCTTGAAATTGAGAGAGGGAGACATGAAAAACCATACCGCAAAACAAAAGACCGAATTTGTGCAAAGTGCTTGACAGACACTGAAGACGAATTCAACTTTGCAATCAGATGCTCAATTTAGGACTCCCTGAGAAACACGATCATCAATGTTGTAAACAGTAAACTAAAACGCAACAATACAACATAATTATGCTAACGACCACATTCTTTTTAACATGTTAATGAATCCACCTCCAGCAATACAAAAATAAGTAGCAAAGCACTTAGGTATTGTCCTCAATGTTAGTGGTACACTATTTTTCCAGTCTAATTATCCTATGTATATAATCTTTTTATACTGAGATAGTTATTAGCTTTCTTGAATCTCGAGACCAATGTACAAAAATGTATAAGGTGCTAATAAAATAATGTCTGTATGTGAGTCCAGCCAAGGGCTTGATTACCATGAATTTTCATAAGACCCTCGCTCATAAGTGAAAATCGGTATAAAGAAGGCAAGACTCCGGGTTGTGCTCCCAAACTGACGGTCATATTAAAGGGGCCGTCTCGCCCACAGTGCTTAGCGCGCTCACATAGCATAGCGGCCATTTTCGATGCCATCGAAATCCAGAGTTTTATGGCAGTGGTTTTAATCTTCTCTACATCTCTGCCATCCTTCCAGCTATCGTCAAAAAATCATACTAGGTTGAACCTTTTTTTATTGCTCTTCCTATTGAGCATCTTATTTAAGTCATGTAAATTTTAGTTTTATTTTAGGTGGCCGTAGTTCTCTGATGGCTGCCTGTCTCGTTCGTCATCGGGTCGGGTCGAACTTCTGGGTAAGGAGTTTCTGATTGGTTTTCCTGCTTTTAATCCTATTACCAAAATCGAATTCCTACCATTTTCAATAACGTAGGCTCTACGTTTTACGGTAGCAAACCTCCAAAGCTTTGAGCAGCTCAATTGGTGGTCTCGGTGGCGCAGGCCCTTGTGGTCTCGGTGGTCTCGGTGGCGCAGGCCCTAGTGGTCTCGGTGGCGCAGGCCCTAGTGGTCTCGGTGGCGCAGGCCCTAGTGGTCAGAGTGGTCTCGGTGGTCAGAGTGGTCTCGGTGGCGCAGGCCCTAGTGGTCAGAGTGGTCTCGCGCTCTGTGGTCAGAGTGGTCTCGCGCTCTGTGGTCAGAGTGGTCTCGGTGGTCAGGGTGGTCAGAGTGGTCTCCTAACCCTAACCTAACCACAGATGTCGTCTTCACAAACGAAGGTCTCGGGCCATCCACCGGGAGAGCCAGTGTAGGTTTTGCAATCTCGGATCTTGATTTCCTCTAAAGCTGCCCCAGGAATTTGGTAGGGTATTTTCCTGGCGCTATACAGCTTAAGAGTTGAAGCTCTCTGCAAAGGAATTGTCGAGTCGGAAGGATCTGAAGCAGACGAAGGACTTGTCGTAGTAGAGGAGGAAGTAGGATAACAGGAGGCAGAGTCTTCTCTGAGGCCAGTGTCGCTGTCAGTGGGTTGAGGGGAATCCAAGGCATCTAACTCTGTAACAGGGCTAGGGGCAGCGAGACTGGTACTCGTAGTCGTAACGGATTCACTCGTAGTCGTAACACAAAGCAAAAAGCGAACGTGATGGCAAAACTTCTTTACGCTCGCCTGTTTTGCCTTCGAAGCAAAACCACCTCGGCAATTCCTTCCCGTACAAAAGAACTTTCCTTCTCGGTTTGTCACGTGACAAAAACCCGAAGGATTGCTGGCGGTGGGCTCGCCACGGACGAAGAACATCGAAGTGGAAATCTGACCACCGCAAACGCCAGGAGAGCCATCAAATAAATTCTTCAACGTGTCCCTCATCGTTTCGCTACATGGGTAGCTTGTGATTTTTCCAAGTAACTCCGCAGCGCTGTAGGTCACCAAAGGCTTCTCGGATTTCGCACATTTCCGCGAGTGCTCGCAACTGAACTCTGCCAACTTGTCTGAGGCGGAGAACATCGCCCGCCGATCTTTGCAGGCTTCTTGCAGGCAAATCCACTGCCTATCGGACTCCGTGACGAAACAGCGATCTCCCCGGTTACTAGTTTGCACTGAAAACACCCCTCCATCGGAATTCCCTCCATCAATGCGAACGGCAGAAGGTGTGTAAACCTTCTGCTTCTTTGGTTTAGGCACATATTTGCCGCCAATATGGAATTCGCAGCCTTTGCATTTCTCTGGCTTCCAGCTATTGTAGTAAATCTCTTTACACCGTGGACACTGACCTGTCCCACGCCTGGTCCAACTCATATCGTAAAATATAAGCTTAATCTAGAATAGTAATGTATAAAACTTGTGAAGTAAAATTCGAATGATTACTGACGACGCCGTGATCGAGAATATATTCAAATTATGCGAATCGATCGAATGCTCTCATTGGATAGCTTTTCCCGCGAAGCGTTCTTATTGGTCACTTCTCTTGACCAATCGCAAACGGAGTTTCTGGATGTTAAGACCTACTGGGGTGTCGTCATCAACAAAAGGAAACAATTGTCCGTTTGTGTCCAAGATTTCCACCTACAACATGGAGAAGCTATCCTGACCATTACTCTTTATATTTAAAGATATATTAGCGCTTAGTTCGAGTATCTACCATCTTTGAGCCGATTTGGGTTGTTCAGTGAACACACTGGCTTACGTGACCATATGGCAACAAAACTCCGCTTGGTCGACCCGAAAAGAACTGAGCAGTTTCCTAAAATCATTTTCAGGGCTTTGGCGTTTAACTTGTGGAAACAGGTCTCTCTGGTTTCGAAAGACTTTCAGACTGATTTTCGGATTCACCGGGTCGATGAAAGTTTATACTCGCACGAAATTTGACAAACAAAGCCGCCGAGATAATAATTTCCCATTCAAGCGAGCTCTTGAACTGCATGGTTCTCTGCTACTGCCATCAACGAGATTGCCTGCTAGCAGATTTCTCTCTCTCTGCACGTTCAGATTACGTCCCTGCCCTTTGTACACACCGCCCGTCGCTACTACCGATTGAATGGTTTAGTGAGGCCTCCTGATTGGCGCCGCCGCCCCGGCAACGGAGCAGCGGATTGTCGAGAAGTTGGTCAAACTTGATCATTTAGAGGAAGTAAAAGTCGTGGTTAAATAAAGATGATTGGGGTGTACCCGCAGGAGATGCATAGCACCCACAATGGCTGCAAACACAAAAAGACTGGTTCTTGAGCTATCATTAGCCTCTCTACATCAAAAGATTAGAGGATCTTCGAATGTGGATAAGTTAGTGCCGAACCTCTTCGACATGCAAGGAAAAGTATGAGCTCCAATATAGGAATCTCCAGCTGTACCTCGTATGAAACTGCGCAGGGTCCACACAATTG
This sequence comes from Actinernus sp. WN-2022, assembly GCA_030867875.1. Taxonomy (NCBI): domain Eukaryota; kingdom Metazoa; phylum Cnidaria; class Anthozoa; order Actiniaria; family Actinernidae; genus Actinernus; species Actinernus sp. WN-2022. The sequence continues at coordinate 76,035,401 of JAOWCC010000019.1, forward strand.
CTGCACAATTGTGCGTCACTCCAAAAAAATCCTGGCTACGCCCCTTTGGACACAGCTGTGAAAGGAGGCAAGAAGCACCTTCGAGCAGGACCTATACAAGTTTATGAACAACTGTGTCTTTGGCAAGACTATGGAGAATTCAGTTGCGAAGGCGGGTGGACGTCGTCAGATGGTACGGTCTTCGGAGAGGAGTAGGCTACAGCGCTTACTTAACAAACCTAGCTATGCGCGATGCACAATATTCGACGACCATCTTGCCGCCGTGCACAACTACAAAAGCAAACTACTGCTGAAAAGACCGATATATACGTAGGCATGTCCATCCTCGACCTTTCGAAGTTGCCGATGTACGACGTCTACTATAACAAGGTTAAAAAACAACATGGAGACAGATGCAAGCTCCTGTACACGAATACTAACAGTCTCCTGCTGCAGGTCGAGATGGACGATAGGTCCATATGTGCTGATAACGAGCAACTATTCCAAGGCCCATCCGTTGCATAGCATCGAGAACAAAAAGGTATTGGGCAGATGAAGGATGAGTGTCATGGTGTGCCTATGCCGAGTTTGTGGGACTGCGGCCGAAGCTTTATTCAATCCTGAAGTCTGTCAATAGGAACATCCGGAAAGCCAAGGGCGTACGTTGAGCAGTAGTCAAACACCAAATCCGCCACGAACGGTATAAACTGTTTATTCGAGGAAAAGGTATTCCGTGAAGCGATGGACACCGAATGTGTGGCATTCACGTAAACAAAGTTTCAGATCTCGCGATTCGACTCCAAGCGCTGGCTTTCTCCCGATGGTGTAAACACACTAGCCTTCGGACACAAGGAATTAGTGCCCGCGAATACCATCGAACTCGACGCTTTCAGTAGACGAGCCCGTCTTTCCTAGGCGATGTACGATGAGGATCCCCTTCGGCGGGATCTCGGTACCTGGAGGCACCACCTGTAGCTCCTTACTTTGGAGCCGTCGTTCCGACATGCATCCGACAATTAAATCATAAAGTATAGGTTGTCCTCAGGGAGCCACAGCTCGGGAAATCTCGTACAACTTCAAGCTCTATATAGTATCGGGGGTCCGCCTACTACTGCCTTCAAGCACCCCAGGCGCATAGAGCCAAAACTTTGAAAAACGGGCTTTTCCACAAACCCAACAGGTCGGTCAAACGTGGGCTCAGCCTGATGGACCTCCGTTCGTTGGGCTTCGACACGGGTCCAGTGTGGTCGCGGCATATGATTTGGTCCTGGGAGATAAATCTACCACATGGCCTGTTTGGCGAGCCATTGCATCTACGTAAACTAGTAAAACCAACTGCGTACTAAATATTTGTATTTTTCGTTCGTTCATCACCACAATGCCGAAGAAACGAGCTATTTCGCCAGAGCAAATCAACAAAGTCGCCTCCCTCCAATGGAGAAGTCCCCGCAGCCGAGGCTCGTAGACGCTATGGTATTGTGACATCTTGTCTGTACAAAATCTGGCACAATGCAAGTAATGCATGGAGCCGCTGCAGTCTGTGCCGCACTCTGGAAACATAGTGACAACACCTCCACCATCAAAAGCACTTGCGCGCGAGGACGATGAACTATCTCTAGAGACTAAGTTTAGCATATTTGCAGAACAGACCACCGCTACTTCGAAGTTTAGAGAGAGGTCTCCAGCGGCTTTCCCTATCATATGAAGAAGGCCGCCATGAAGTAGAGAGTATGGTTAGCGATGTAGAAAACCTAGAGTACCTCGCCGAGCAAGATGGTATACAAAGAGGCCATCTCAAGACTGCTAAAGAGCGCTGAAACCTGCATGGGTGAACATCGGTACTACGGTCTTGGTTCTCTGAACTACAAACCTCTTGTATCGAGAGTGAAACAGATCGTAGAAAAACGTAGTCGCCCACCAGGCGGATAGGCTACGATAGTCTGAGTGAAAACAACGTGCAAGCTAAGTGTACCAGTGACTGCACGAATGAGACCTAAAACCGCCGAAGGCCACTCCAGATGGAGTAGGCAGACGTCGCGAAGAGCGCGCGGGTGAGAGGAAGTGGTTTTATGTTAGACGTTTCCTACCCTCAGACTTCGAGTGTGAACAAAACATGGAAGCAAAACAAAGCACCGGCAAATACCTATCGATGGAACAATATGAGAAGTTCAAGAAGGTGGTTACCGATGAGTTCACGATGATCAAGGCCACTCTGAATGCGATCCTGGCCCGGCTCGAAAATCGCAACGCAGCCACTTCAGGCAGTGGAAAACCCAAGGTGGTGAGGAATCTAATATTTACAATAGAGGATGTCCAGGCCTACCCATCGTAATATGTCGAAAAAGGTTATCCCAACACACTGCAAACCGCAAAGTCCAGTTAGTCGGTCTTTGGAAATGGTTCAAAGGTTCCTCTGTCCATGCAAACAGCTCACTACATGGGATCTCATCAGTCTTTGCTGGTCCTATTGCACGATGGAAGGGTCGTTGCCAGCTCGATCGCGAATGCGAACAACCCGCAGTCCCCTCCGCCGCGTTGTTTCTGAGTCTAAGGCAATTCGACTGGCGGTTTCTTGTCCTCGGCTAAACAGCGATAGCACTCGGCCAACTGTATCGTCATTGATACAGCTAAAATCACTTCTACTGTTCATTTCGTGTCAATACAACCTTGCTCTCTGTCTTTTTAGGGTTTAAGCTTTCAAACAACCTTTCTTTGAACACTCTACGTGTAGCCGGTACATCCAAAACAATTATGACTTCGTGCTATTTAGGTGGGGGGACCAAATACGCGAAGGCAGATCAGATCTGCTAGCGATTTGATCCGGGGGGATAGTTTCCACTAGCGGATTTGATCCGGGGGATGAAATCCGCGGGGGATAAAATCCGCTAGGACACCGGCACTGCGCCAGAACGCCTAATTTATATCCTATTCTGTGCTGATACAAGATTTAGAAGAACTTTTATGATATTCGAATGAATATATATATATTAAAGCGTCTATATTTGTTTGTGTTGGTTATTTTTTTGTGTTGATACTCAGGGAAGTCTGGCGAAGTGCCGTGTATAAACTGAATGAAAGTGGCAGGAGCAGTACTGTACTGTGACTGGCGAACTCGACATGCTGAATGTCGATATATCCAAAATGGCCGCCAAAAATCAAGAGGGGGGTGGTCTATCCCTTCGTAGAAAATATATAAGCAAATACCGTGAACAAAAATCCTGCAAAAATACGTTGGATCCGAAGTGAGGACCTATGCAGCCAAAAGATTAACAATTAAGAATGAAAAGTCAGAAGACTACAGCAAAGCTGATATACAACGTAAAATTCTAACACAAAGCACTACGGTTAGCTAGGCCTGACACAAAAAGCGCTCGGACTAGATTGCAGCCATAGACAGCTGTTTTGTTCTTATTAGTCGTCAGTATGGCATAGCAAACAGTACGCGGGCTTCGGTGCCACTGCACTACCGACCCGGACTGCGCTAAGAAGCATCTAGTTACGAGCTCACAGAAAAGCTTGGTTATCGGGTCACACGTCATTACGTGTGGCGAAAAGCCAAAAACCAAGCAAATCTGAACTAAACGTGTCAGTACTCAGTTTGCGAGAAATATAGTTATGCTGGCCAGACCAGCTTTAAGAATGGTGACAGCAGGAATAATCGGATCTATATAAGACCTACGGTACAAAAATCCATAATAGAAAATATATAAGCAAATACTGTGAACAAAAATACGTTGGATCCGAAATGAGGACCTATGCAGCCAAAAGATTAACAATTAAGAATGAAAAGTCAGAAGACTACAGCAAAACTGATATACAACGCTTTTCGTGTCAGGCCTAACTAACCGTAGTGCTTTGTGTTAGAATCAGCTTTGCTGTAGTCTTCGGACTTTTCATTCTACCTCTTCGTACTTGTAAGTTGTTTTCATGACACTTTGACAGATTCGATAAAGGCACAAGGCTAATAATTTATTGAGACAGTTTCCTTGGAAACATGTAATGTGACCTTTGAACTTTAATTTAAGGAAATTTGAAAAAAGCCTGTGGCAGGAAGGTAGAGTGTTTTAATTTGGCGGGTATTTTACTGTAATCGAATTAGGGTTAGTGCATACTTTATTGGTCCAGCTAGAACGGTTGGATTTGATACCCTCAAGTTTCAACGAATTTAAGATACTTTTCCACGATGTCTAGTTGGACTGAAAAACTACATGGTAAACTGCATTAGTTTCACCGGTCTTAATTCTGACCTGTATGCGCTCTACTCTCCTCCCGAGGCCTTATATCATATTTTCTTGAAATTGAGATCAAAGGTCACATGGTCCGACGTCGCTATGGCAACCATCTTTGCCAGAACGTTAAAATGTGGACTCTACATGAGATATGGTGATTTCAATGTTATCGGGTACAACCAAACGAAGGTAGACAACCCCTTTACTTCTAAGGGGTGTGGTCATTAATTCTTGACCCAGGCCTTAATATACCTGAGATCGCCATCCTAATTATTTGATCTTCACGTACGTAAAAGCAAAGGCAAATTCCTTAATATCCCCTACTCTTTACCCCCGTTTTAGACCCGCCGCCGGTTAACGGTTGAAGTATGATCTCAATGAATTCCAACCTTAAGTTGTACTTTAAATTTTACTCACCGTTAGTTTAATTTTGTTATGCATCGCAACAAATATTTATTTATTAGACTGTTTATTTAAACGAATAATTAATAGTTTTTGCCCCAAGAGCATATAAGCTCATCGTGGAGGCTTACGCCAATATATAATGAATAACATAAAAATGAAAAAGACAATAAATACTAACACTTAATGACTGACTGGCCCCGAGGGAAACTGTGAGTTTTGTTTCCCGAGACTCGCTGTTTTCCGAGAGGCTACTGAGTCGAGGGAAACATCGACTGAGCCGAGGGAAACAAAACTCACTAGCTGGTTTCCCAAGCGACCAGTCATTAGTGTTATTGTTTTATACACAAGTTTAACGACTGTTAACACAGCTGCAGCTTCCCAAACCCGTGAATAAACTTCCAGATTGAACGTGCTCCTACAGCATTGAAGGGGGAGGGGTTTTAATTTAAAGGACACTGTCTATAAAAGCGACCAGTGTTCCAAAACTTTTTCCAAGATTGTAGTTTCATGGCGGCACAATAAAAAAACTAAAATACGGATTTCGACGTTGATTGTTATACCCATTTCTTGCATCTATTGACCTTACACTTGGCCACAATGTCCATGGATAATCGATATTCATCCATATATTCCCGAAATAGGTAAGTAAGCAATTAACTTAATGATGAAATTTTGGGAGACGTTTTGGTGACCTTATTAAAATTCTCCTACTCGCAATCGATCGCTTTAAAATGCATCGGACAACAGAAAGTCACCGACAGATACTGATACTGGAGGAAAATTAAACAATACCAATACCAATAGACTATGTAAATACATGGTCTAGGAGGAAGGTACGGTGGCTCATAGGAACAAAACACTTCCCAGATTAAAAACACTAATGCCAGAATGAAAACACGTCCCAGAATGAAAACACTTGCCAGATTGAAAACACGTGCCAGAGTGAAAACGCTTGCCAGAATGAAAACACGTGCCAGAATAAAAACACGTCCCAGAATGAAAACACTAATGCCAGAATGAAAACACTTGCCAGAATGAAAACACTAATGCCAGAATGAAAACACTTGCCAGAATGAAAACACTTGCCAGATTGAAAACACGTGCCAGAATGAAAACGCTTGCCAGAATGAAAACACTAATGCCAGAATGAAAACACTTGCCAGAATGAAAACACTTGCCAGATTGAAAACACGTGCCAGAATGAAAACGCTTGCCAGAATGAAAACACTTGCCAGAATGAAAACACTTGCCAGAATGAAAACACTTGCCAATTTGCAAAACACTGCCAGGTAGCGGAAATAAGTCAAAAGAGGCCAGGCTACATAAGTTCTAATGATGCCATTTTAGAGACAGCGCGCGTCTTCCACGGTCAAAATGCACTGGACCCGAGTAAATATCCAAGAGAATGGAAACTGGTAACTAATATAGTAACGCCTGGTCATTATTAACATGTTATTGAAATAAATAAGTATACCTAATTTCGGGAACGTTGTCATAAAAAAATAAAACTTTAAAAATTAAAAACACAATCGAAACAATAGCTTTGCGGTTCGCTGATCTCTTGCATTGTCTTGTTTTTATTTATTTAAAGTTATTGTTTATTTGACAAAGATTTTGAAATTTGGTTATAGCGCGGCACCATACACAGAACGATGAGCTAGAGCAAACATTCGTGAATTCTGTTTGCTATTTGACAACGAGCTGTACCGAAAGCACGTCTGTCAAACCCGGTGGCCCAGGTTCGAATCCTCAATTTTCATTTTTATTTCAAATTCCCCTCCCCCGGGCCAAAAATGTTGTTCAAATGTCCCATTCAGTACAGGGTCATATTAGGCGATTAAATGTCCCTACCCCCGGGACACCATGACACTGCACTTTGTCAGTGCACAGTCGTAGCCTTTTCGATTGCGACTTGTTTCTCGAAGAGCAGACAAATCTTTGTTATAATTTGCGTTTGTATAGCCCGAATTCGAGATAAATAAACACTTGAAGTTTGATAAGTATATATTTTGTTGATAAGTATATATTATGTTTCGATTTGATCGGTACATTACTATTAATCTTTTTTCCCCTAAACCTATTTAACATGTCGGTTTCCCTTCATTATTCCTCCCGATTAATTTTATCTTTCGTTTTGAAAAGCTGGTTTCCAAATTTTACAAAACAAATGTTGTGACAGAACCCAATACGTAATTCAACTTAATATTCAATCAACAAACTTTTCAAGAAAACTTGACTTTTTGAGCCGATGAAAACGTGCTGTCCAAAAAAACTCCCGCGTCGCGCCAGTAAAATTACTGAGCACCGGTCAAACCGGTTTTTTGCAAGTAAGGTAATTATAACATGTCACGCAGGCTATAGTCACGCTCCTCCCAACAACGCCGGTGGCACGTTACGATATACGATATATTTCGCGCCACGTTTTTGGCTGATGAAATCCCTTTTTAAACCACTCAACCTCGTCCCGTTATACGCATTGGGCATTCGTTTCCGACGGATTTCATTTAAAGCATTCATTTTCACACCGGCTATGAATAATTCAACGGCTTTATTTAGATTTCCCGCTAAAGACTGAAAAAGTTACTATATTAGTTACCAGTTCCCATTCTCAGGATATTTACTCGGGTCCAGTGCATTTTGACCGTGGAAGACGCGCGCTCTCTCTAAAATGGCATCATTAGAACTTATGTAGCCTGGCCTCTTTTGACTTATTTCCGCTACCTGGCAGTGTTTTGCAAATTGGCAAGTGTTTTCATTCTGGCAAGTGTTTTCATTCTGGCAAGTGTTTTCATTCTGGCATTAGTGTTTTTATTCTGGCAAGTGTTTTTATTCTGGCAAGTGTTTTCATTCTGGCAAGCGTTTTCATTCTGGCACGTGTTTTCATTCTGGCAAGTGTTTTCATTCTGGCACGTGTTTTCAATCTGGCAAGTGTTTTTAATCTGGCAAGTGTTTTGTTCCTATGAGCCACCGTAGGAAGGCCCTGTGAAAACAGCATTCACACAAACAAACACAGACAGTTACCAAGTTACGAGGGTATCCCAGGGGGGTCCTTGTTTCCTTGTTCTCAACGAAAATTACATTCTGTTCCCTTGTTCCCAAAATTGTTTCCAGGGAAACAGTCAATTTTTCCATTTAGAAAAATGGAAATTGTTCCCTTGTTCCCTAAAACCTCTATTCATGTTCCCTTGTTCCCCGATATATTTTTAGTTTGTTCCCTGTTCCCAACGGATTTTTCGGCATCTCCCAGGGGTTTCGAGGAACAAGGGAACACTAGCCTGCTTACAGGCTCACGTTTTTTTTCGGAATTGTTAGTTTTCGGGTCGGGCTTGGGTTACCTGTGGGCCGAGCGAGGCCTCGCTCGGCCCACAGGTAACCCAACATTTCCACCCAACCCGAAAACTAAATATTTCCGAAAAAACCTGAGAGCCTGTAAGCAGGCTAAGGGAACACGTCAGTTACGGGAGTTACCAGTTACCAAGTTACGTTATCATACATAACTTAGGGTTTACCTTTCCGGGGCCTGGAGAAGAGTGGTGCACATGAATTGGAGGGGGCTGGGGACGAGGTTGAATGTCCGATTCGGCGCGTAAAGACCCCTGGGAATGACGTACGACTACGCCTTGTTCAGCTTGCAAGAAATCATGGCGGCTGCCAATGCAAAGGAATCTGTAACTACTGCGTCTAACTACCAAAACGGGCTTCCATCCGAACAGGAGAACGCTACCAAGATACTACACAGCTTCGAGGTTCCTTATGACTGTTTGTTGTGTGGCTTGCAGCATGTTGGGCCAGAATTCGGACCTTTGTGTTGTGTTTGTCACGACTTCTTGTATCCAAATGGAATTCGGTTTGCGATCACGAATTATCGTGCGAAAGCACCGGTACCCGAACCCATGAAAGTAAATGAGGATTTGACGCCGAGTGAGATCGCAGCACGAAGCAAGCTCCCATATTTGTCTCTCTACGAAAAGGTTCGAGAGCCATATTTGATTGCCAATAGGATTGCCCGTGAACTGTTTCTGCATGTGATCAAAGACGATTTGGTGGAAAATTTACCATCAGAAAGTAAGTTGAAATACTGTATTGGATTATTTATTTATAGGTTGTATTGTCTGAAGGATTAAGTGTAATTTACGACCCCAATCGAAAATTTCCTATTGAGAATCACTAGAAAATCAAACATTTTAGAACGATCCATGATTTTGCCATCCCCTGTCAATATTTGGGGAATTTGTCGTTCTAAAATGTTTGATTTTCTAGTGATTCTCAATAGGAAATTTCGATTGGAGTCGTAAACTACACTTTTGTCCGTATTCTATAGGAAAATCGGACTCCGATTTGGCTAAATTACATAATACAGGGCCATTTCTCAATATGTCCCTGAAGAGTCACTGGCTTAGCCTGCGTTGTGGCTCTGGAGTATCGGAGCGCAGTGAGCGAAGAGAGAAAAGAGGGGGGATGGGGTGGGGAGGAGAGGAAGAGAGAGCCTGCCGGCAAGCCATGGTTATTTTGGTACCACCCACTAATTAAAATGCATAAAATTAGTAAGTCATTCAACCAATTCATCCAATCATCATGCAGTGGAAGTGAAAACCATGTTTAACATAGGTCAAACTCGCGTGGAATCTCAAGGAATCTCAACTCGAGCATAAAATTCAAAACAAAAAATATACGAACTTGGAGAATGTCAGCTGATGCTCCGAAAAAAAACATTTGAAGACAGGGCCTAGCTAAACCCAAACCTGTAAATGTCAATGACTTTTGCAGGATATGTAATGTATGTTTTAAGGTAGCGTTTGGGAATTCAAATATTTCCATGGTGAGAATCTGTTCAAGCCTTCAGAAAGAAAAGAGAGCCAAGGCTTAATTCTAGCTGGTGCCTGCAAAAGTATTGGTCTTATTCCAAAATCTGCTGCTCTATCAGAGCGGTCTTCATATTCTGAAATCTGCTGCTCTATCAGAGCGAGTCTGTCGTTCCTGAGGAAGGAAGATTCGAAATGCAGTAGAGAACTACACCTTTGTTCGAGAAAGTTTGCAGGATAAAGATAACTAAGATAAAGAGAACTCATTGCCGCTGAATATAAAGTTGCCACCAAATCTTAAAAGAACATTGCAGACCACAATAACACTGGAACAAAGTTCTGTCAAAAGAAGCGCTAAAAACCAACCACGCAGCGTTACGAAATCATCAAAGCAGCTCGTATTTTTGGAAGCACAAGCCTGTTCCTTGTACACACCGGTCCAGTTTCAAGTATTAAAACATCAGCATCTGTATCAGTGCTGCAAGTTCAGTGTCAGTGATACAGATGTTGAAGTTTTATTAATCAGTGTTGTACATGTATCAGATACACAGACACAACACAGATAAACAGACACAGGTTTTATTGATCAGTTCTGTAGCAAACAAAAATAAATATTTAATGCTAGATAAGTGTCTAAGTAAACATTGAGTATCTAATCAGTACTGTGTGGGGTTTACAGAGGTACCCATGTGACTCAAATGCTGCATTTGGATTGCCTAGCACCCTCATAAATTATTAATGAATGTAACAAAATTAAGGCTAGTTAATGAAGATTGTACACATTGTTGTCCAAGTTATCAATAAAACTACAGACAGCAGATATGAAACATTGAACTGCAGTTATTCTTGTTGGCACTTTACTGATAGGTATAACTAGTTAAATATAACTATATTTGTTTTGTCAAGACAATAATAAATTCCTTAAGGTTACCGGATACCTTCAGGGTGCGTTTCCAGTCTAAATTATGTAGCGCCTCGAAGAAACATCGTAGATAAATCATCCATGTATCATTTTAAAGCTTATAAAATTGGCTACAAGAATACATAAAAAGTTTTGAGTTCTTTGAAAATCTCGAATTTTCCGCTATCCCGTTTCTCGGATCTAGTGAGATGGCTTTCAGAAGCTCCGACTCCGAAAATATTTTAAAGTTTTAAAATCTGTTTGCTTTGTCGCATTTCAGAGGAATCGTATTACAAAAGGGTGTCGGGGAATTTCAAAATTCAATTTAGTTCAAAAGTTATCATGCTCTCCGTGAAAAGGCGAAAAATAATCAGAGTAGATTTGCGGAAAACGCCGTCAAGAGCTCTATTTTTAGAATTTTCCAATTCCCCGACACCCTTTTGCAGCGGAGATATTAATTGACATTTTGTGAAAATTTCAAACAAATCGACTAAATTCCTCTTGAGTGGGAGCTTTTTTAAAACTCTATTTTGGTTGAAAATCGAAAGCGTAGAAAATAGCATTTTAGAAAATCTAGCCATCTGTCGTGCGTGAATCTGAAGCCCCGCCTCTCCAACAACTCTTGGCCAATCATTTCTCATCACAATTCAACTCTGTCAAGATTTCCCGCCAATGTCGATTTCCGATCAAAGCTTTGCGCCGCATCGAGAAAATGTTAATATAGCTGGTTGTTCTAGTTTTCTTGTGTGACTTGAAAAATGGGAAAGACAAAAAGACCTGGAGGCACAAAGCCAAGGTGAACACCTAGAGACGCCTTGAATGCCAGCATAGTTAGTAGAGGAGACAGCGATTTGCAGGCAGCTGAAACAGCACGGCAATAGTGAGCTAAGATCGTGGTGTTGGTTTCAAGCAATTCAGAGTCACCGTCAGACTTTACGTTTCCATCTAAGCTTTCTTGGAAACAAATATTTTCTCGGCTGGCTCCTATCAATTCTTCATGTTCAGATGTGGGCCACTAGGCACTCTGTCTGAAAGTGAAAATACGAACCCTTGTCGGGTTTTACGAGGACTCCTATGTATGCATTTTTTCTTTTCTTTTTTCTTTGTTTTCCAGCTAATGGCATCCTGCTTGCTTTTTTGCATAAGGCCAACAACCGATGGAATTATGGAATCATGTGTGGAAAAACGTTTCTCAATAAACGTAAACATTGGTATAGGAAATAAATTTAATATTATATGCACCAGCTTTCTTCACACCATCGTTACAGGCGAGTGAGCACTTGTCATGTGTTTATTGATCTGCTGTCAATCAAACAGAACCTTTTACTTCCAGTCAAAAACTTCCTTTTGGTATTTCTCCGTCAACATTAATTTTTATTCAACGAAGTTTTTGGTATATGAGACACTACTACTAAAACTACATTTCTGTGCGAAAACAAAAAATTCCCATCTTTTTCGTTTTAAAGGTATCCGGTAACCTTAAGTTAGTCAGTTGGTTTCAAATGTAGACCTTTTTTTGATTTAGACATTATAACCAAATCATCGGCATACAAGAGACAGCTGATAGGACAATATTATTTATCTCTAGTGGATCGGTATTTTGTAGGATTTAGTGATTCAGGTACAATGTATGTAGATATAAAGAAAAATATTATTGAAGAGCATTGGCAATAGCATGAAATCTTGTTGTAGTACTCCTTTGAAACATCAGAAGCTTTCCATTAAATATTGTATCATTAATCTTAACTGTTGATTGGTCGTAGGAATAGACCAGTTTACTGTTCATGCACAGTTGTATTTCAATTATTTCTTTATTTGGTGGGTAGGCAGATGTTAGATAATGGTGGCCTGCCAGTTGAAACAAAGACGAACAACTGTGCATGAACTGTAAACTGGTCTATACATCAAGTGTATGATTGAGAAGATGTTTCCATTGATACCACTTGTTTAAATTTTTAGTTATCTACATTTAAAGGATCACCTTTGTTGTGTATTGGTACAATGAAGCCAATGCTATATTCTGTGAATTTTCCAGACTTCTATAGTGAATACATTATTGAAAATCTCTTGGAGAGGGAGTGTGAGATACTCTTCTCCATATTTGAGAAGACATTTAGGATATCAGTTTCTGGAGATTTGTTGGTTTTGGCTTGGTTAATCGATTCAATAATTTTGTCTGCGGAGATATCATGAATTTTATAATAAAGTGCTGTAACAGATACATTGCAATAAAAATCCTAAATCAAAAGTTCATCAACAAAATAATATTTTACCACAACTGCCGGTAATCTCGCGATCTGATTGGTTGAAGTACGGTGGTAAATGAGACAACGGTGCTGACGCGAGAAAGTTATAGACAACGCTGGCTCTTTCAAAGCTGTCACGCTTGCTGTGCCTTGTGAGTCCACAACAAATTTTGACCATGTGATGACGTAAATCGTGGTAAATAAGAGTCCACACCACGGAAAACCAGAGGAAATTTGCTAAATCTTTCCAACCATTTTGGGCTTCATCAGTTCAGTTTGTTCAATGAGAAATCCCTGAAGAGGGGAATCCCTGAAGGGGGGCAAAAACACTAGGAATCTCACCCTGGGGAGGGCAAAATTACCATGGATTGTCAGTCAGTCATAGTTTCTGTCATACTGTGCTGTTGTGTTATTTTGTGTCATGAAGGAAATTAACATTATTTTCTACCTCCGACTCTTGATTGTTCTCTTCCTGTTACTAGCTGGGTGACCTGGCCTTGCTTTGATGCCTTTATGAATAAGGTAGTCTGTGTTGCATCCGAACTGAACCCCGGCTTAGTCAAGACAATTATTATTTTTATTTCACACTGATTCGAAAACGTAAATAACAGGAGTAGCATGAAATAATCAATGGATTGAAGTCATTAGATTAAAAATAAGGATAACACAATGTCTGTGTGCAGCAGCCAAAGTAGCACAAGGCTTTCAAGTTGGCTGTGGTTTGATGTGAACATTATTATATACTATGATGTTAACAACTTATAGAGAGACGAAGAAGAAAACATACATACAACTGCAATAGAAATGAGAAAATCAGGAATTCAGTGATCGTTGAGAATTAAGTTTGATGATTCAAGAGATAAGTTTTTTTTTTTTTTTTTTTTTTTTAAGAATTAGCTGATAGGTCTTTTAGGTCAGGAGGGATGCTTTCCCATAATTTGGATGATGCATGTAAGTATTTGATAGCCTGAATTTCAGCTGTCTCCTCTGGTTCGTTCCTCCCTCGAGAGACATCTGAATCCAATAGCCGATAATGCCATCCAGAAACGTCACTACCAGAAAACCTGGTAGTAATTTTTGATTGGTTCGTATTCTATAATTTCGCATAATTATCACAAGTAACTCATCCAAGAAGACGGCAGGAATCACTTTGGACTCTCGATTGTTGAGTTTCAGTGGAGTGATTGTCTTTGGCAAAGACCTTGAATTCGAAAGGAAAACATCTGGAAATGGATTGAAAGTGTCCTGCACAATAACCGCCCGACTGTCCTGTAAACATGTACATTTTATCGCGCTGCATCCGCGGGGTTGTTGATAATCAATTATTTGTTCACACTCGCAGTGGTAAAGAATGTCGCTACTCTCTTCAAGGAACTGTTCTTTCCCGTAAAAGAGTCTTCGTATTTCTTCGAAAATTCGCCATTATCTTTTTATGTTTTTCTACTTTTCTGTTGCATCATTTATTGCGGGCGACCGCAGGGAGCCCGCAATCCTAATAGGCACAACAGATCTCGATTTGTACAAAAAATGTTCTGCCTATTGGTATGATTGGAATGCAGTCACGCAGGTTAGAAGCTTGTCATTTCAGCTGATCACGTGCTGGAATTTTACTTCACGATCCGAGCCGTGCGAACTGCGTTTCTTCGGTAAGTTAACGTGTTTATTCCATAATATTATAAACAGTATTAGCATAGACACATAAATAAGACATCGCTTTGTATTTTGGAGGATTTATTTTTGCAGTGCTGGTATGTTTCGTGTCATAAATTCGCTACAAAGCAGGGCTCCAATTGATCGAATCCTACAGGGCACGTACGCGTGGAGATTCTGACAGAGATTAGTGAACCATTTCTTGGCTCAATCCAAGCGAATCGTTCTTTACAAGATTCCTACCCAGGAACTGAATTGTTAAATCGTTACTGTTATAATGTGCTTGTTATAACCCCATAATACGTTTGAATCTTTATGATGTCCATTATCACCAAGGTAAATGAAATAGAGCATTCAGGTAGCCTGTTCGTCTGTTGCGAAGTCAGCATGAAAAATATTACGGGGTTGAACTGTTTTGACGCAAAGAGAGCTGTCAACCTGGTACTTCTTTTTATGCCGACTTCACAACAGACTACCCTATTTCCACCAGACGTACTCACTTGTTTGCTACTGTTGTGTTATTAACCTTTGTTGAACATTAAATTATATTTATCGTTACTGCTGTGGTTATTTTAAAGCTCCTATAGACTATAGTCTTATGGCTGTATCGCGTGACTGACCATCGATTGACAATCGATTGATCCTTTTCCGCTATAAGGACCAGGGAGATTTCGGAGGACCCCCAATAATTTTATATTAATTTTTGGTAGAATTACTATTAAAAATGGCAGCAAAATATACCAATGATCCCCAACCTGCTAACAGAGACTCTTCTTGTGTTCTCTCGCCATTAGATTTCGTCTGTCACGAAGAAAACAGGCCAGCTACACGAAAATAAGAACAGCTACGCGAAGAGACACACACACGAACGACTCTTGGAAATACCTAATAGTAGAAATGCTCTGCTAGGAGGGCAAGGGTACCCCAATACGTACTACACTCCTGTTTATGCCTTTTATTCAAGGTGGATAACCTTTGGTTGTATAAAACAGGGATATAAATTTGAGATCTCATCCACACCAGTGCCGGACTAAAATCAAAGCCAACATTAAGTAACGCTTATTTTCATGAAATTCGAGCTGCCTGTACGAGCCCGCACTTCATGACCAGGGGTTACAACTAGTATAGGTAATATCTCGTAGCTGTGTTGATTCGAATGGCAGATCGCAAGACAAAGATCAACGGAAAGACAAAGATCAACTGTACTTTGCCTCCAAATATAATATAATATAATGATTTGTTGCTTCGAAAAGGTTTTCACAACATAAGAGGCACTTTAGAAGTAAATGGGATGGAAATACATATATAGGTAAGGCTTTTATTTTGGCCGGCATAATCTCAAATGATTTCTCAAGGCGAGCGATGGCTTTGTTTTTGTGACCCATGAACTCTTACTACTGCCGTGACAGTTTTATTTGCATAAATTAAATTGTTAATCTGCCTGACCTCACCGGACAGCATTATCGGTTATTGGATTCTCTGTGGGGGGAATTAACCAGAGGAGATGGCTGAAATTCAGGCTAAGTATTTGAAAGTGAATTTGCCATAATTTGTTCTTATACTAGGCCTACATTGTAAGTAGATTTTTTCTGGATGAGTATCTTGTATTATGAGAGTGGATACTTGATACAGGGATGAGGAGTTCAGTAAATATAGAAGGGATACTAACTGAGTTGTTCATTATCTTATGTGTAAATATAGATTCTTTAGTTTGACGATATTTTCAACTTTGAGAATTCCAAGAAGATTAAAATATGGGTCCAGATTCTCTATCCCTTTAATAAAGAATATACTTCTTATGCAATTGTTTTGTTTGACAGAGAGTTTCTTTAACCCTTTCCCTCCTGCACCGCCCGTAACCCCCCAACATGAAGCATGTACCTGGAGAAAATTATTGCATCAAACCTAGACATGCTGGAAATATGATGTTGTGATATTATTTCAAGGGATGAATGACTTTGAAGCCACAGCTGTAACGGGGATCACTTGACTCTCCCACTTTGGAGAAAAACTTTTTTGTTTTGGAGATTGTTGTTCATTTCTTCGCTTTTCACGAATTTTGAGGAGCTGAAAATCGGCTCAAAAAACCCTTCCCATTCACACTTGAAATCAAAAGCAAATACAAAATCACCACTCAGTCATTACAGTACCTTGTTTAATCTTTCCAACCAGCAGGTTTGTTTGCATAAAATGCACCAAACGACTGTGAACCATGCCGATGTTTACACTGCATTTCACTCGACCACATTTACCTGCTCCCACCTCCAACTGCATGTTGGGTAATCAACAAAAAATTCACAAGGGTCTCCCCTCTGGGACACCTGTAGTTTTTTTTTAGAAGTCTTTTACCCCTACAACCAAGAGCGGTGATTTGGACTCAAGCCGTTGCTTTAAAGTGACAAAAACACATCCTAATAGGTTGAGCAGGGGGAAAAGACAACCAACTGCAAAATTTCAAGGATTTCAGTGAAAAATTATTTCATGTGTCTCAAAGCAGAAACACAACAGAAAAATCCTGTGAAACCCCTCACAAGGCCTACTAAAAGCAAACCAAGTACTTTTCAGCCATCCTCAGACTTAATGATGTCCTCTAGCTCTCTAGTGCAGTGGCTTTTTTCTCCCAAATTAGAGCACATTTCATTGTAAACCCTACCGAAGCAGCCATACCTACCACTAACGAGTGCACAGAATTCTCCCAAATGGCATTGTGGGAAAAGTTTGAGCACTCTGCTTAAAAAGTCAGCAGTATTTAACTGCCCCGGGCTAGCCAAACTTTAACTGGGGGGGGGGGGGGTTGAGTTAGCACTCAGGATTTCACCAACTGAGCCAAACATGTCCAGTAGGGAAAGGGTTAAACTAGTTTTGTAAGTGTTACCCCCAGCTCATGATGCCATAGTTTCGATATGGATAGATAAGTGTGTAATAAAGTTGCTTTAAAATATGCAAATCAAGAGAGTACCTTAGCTTATAAATGTTCCAATATTCTTAGCTATTTTGTTATTAACATTCTAGCAATCTGATTATGCCAGGCTGTCTGCATAACAGTGTCAGACCAAAAGCTTGTTCAGACCCCCTGCATGGTTGCATTGTTATTTGTAATTGATTCTGATTGGCTTTTACTAATCCTCATTCTTACATCTTCTGGTTGGCCATTCAGCTGACAGTCACCAGACTCATGGGACTTGCAGCTAATTTGCAGTTCATGTCAGAGGCCGCTCGGTTGAAACTGTTGATTTGTATGCGAGTCAGTTGTTCACTTGGGAACTCGTCATTAACGTGTGCTTTACTTTTCGGAGATGGGCATCTGATTAGGTTTTGAAGTAATGTCACATTATTAATAGACTGCCTGTGCTTAATTGCACTCGAGAGGCAACCTCCTGAAGACTTACTAGTATCCGTCACGGCAAAATGCTCGTTCAAGATTTACACAAACAAACCTTCCATGCACCTTGGAAATATTTTATCTGTGTCACATCCAAACTCCACTCTGGTGAACTGCTCCTGTTGTAGCAAATGAATCTCGATTTCAAACTGATATTGACTGAGTGTACAGATATCATGATTGCTCTTCTCGATGTGTAAAGCTGCCATGTGGTGGTGATGTAGCGATGATGTTATCGGTCACAAGATTTTCAGTACTCACCTGTATCTCACTTGTTTTAATGCCAGGCAGCTCAAACTTTGACAGACATGTATTGGATCCCCACGATTCAGTTACATGTAGTGGTGATGTTGTAATGATGATGTTATCAATCACATTATTTTTAGTACATGTACATGTATGTATCTCTCTCAGTTCTTATGCCAGGTGGCTCAAACTTTGACAGGTATGGTATTGATATTATATATTAATATGTATGACAAACAAGTACAATAATATTACACCCGTATTAAAGGAGCCACATTGGTTGCCAATAGAATATAGGATCAGTTTTAAGATCTTACTACTTACATATAAGTGCCTGAATGACACAGCTCCTATTTATCTGAAAGATCTAGTCCGTCCTTGTGTACCGAAATGGCAACTAAGATCTGCCTAGAAGAACCTGTTAGAATTCGCACCATATAACTTGAAAGGGTATGGCTATAGAGCCTTCTCTATATCTGTGCCTAGGCTCTGGAACTCACTACTGGACTTTATAAGAGATAGCCAAACAGTTGAGAGATTTAAAATACATGTTAAGACTTATCTTTTTAGACAGGCATATTTTATTTTTTTATTTTTTGAATGAATTTTTCTTAAGATTTTTCTTTCTATATTATATGTAAAGCGCTAATGGACTGTAGGGAATTGGTGCTATATAAATGTATTATATTATTTAAATATGTAATTTTCGATGAAATACCAGTGTATATCTCTTTCTAAAAAGTGATATCTTCACGTGTGAAGATATAAATGATATCTTCACACGTGAAGATATCACTTTTGACAATATGACTTGCTTTCAAAGATTTCTAGCCTTTTTAGTAGCAGATTGAAACTGGTATTTCATCGATAATGATATATTAAACAGAACATTACATGGCCGCTTGGAGATACAAATTTTATCTTCTCGTGTTGATGAAATATCTTACTCGTTCGCTGCGCTCACTCATAAGATATTTAATCAACACTCGGAGATAAAATCTGTATCTCTGTGTGGCCATGTAATATCCTCTATATTATTATTATTGGGTCCCCATAAATCACTTAGTGGTGATCTCATGACAATGATGTCATAGGTCATGTGACTTTTAGTACATAATCATATCTCCCTCACTTCAATGCGGTACCATAAACACCAACGTGTGGCCTAAATTCAATAGGGTCCAAAAAGATGTGGGGGGAGGGGGGCTAAAACGGTTCTCTGGCCGATTAAAAATGAGCGGGTATCATTTTAATCCCGGCTATACTACTCCTGTAGTACATAACCATATCTCCCTCACTTCTAATGCCAGGTGGCTCAAACTTTGACAGGCATGGTATTGGGTATTTTTTAAATCAAAAATCTATATTCAAAAATATTCCGATAAACCTAATAAAATATCCATACAGGTTAAGTTTGTGGGGTAAACTCGCTGTTTTAATAAACTTCACGTGACTAATAAGGAATACTGTTCATAGGAGTTGTGGGAAAAAAGCAAACAAACAAACATAAATTTAACATTCACATTACACTCACTCACTAAACCCTCCCAGTGCATTATGGTTCACATTTTGTGTCCCAGTCCCACAATGCAATGCATTACATGTATTAGTACTGCTGGCTCACTTGCTGTGGCAGCAATAATTCTTATTACCATGTTCAGAAATTCTAAAACCCACTTGCACTGACCTCAAGGGAAAAGATGAGACATTATTAACAATTATTGACCTTAAATTCCTTCTATTTCTCAGTTCTTCAGGTTATTTTCTCTTTTCTGGATGTCATCTCCTTATTCATGGTTAGTCGAGTTTGTCGACGCTGGCAACAGCTAGTAGGGAATCGTGGTCAGTGGAAAGATTTCATCTTCAAACTATGGCCTCTGCTCCAGCCTGCGACACCATCAAAAGGATGGCAGAATCTATATGTGCAGCTGTAAGTTAATTTGAGTAAATGTTCCCACTTTGTCATTCCACTGTATAATGGTTAGATTATAACTTTGTGCTGGTTTCTAAAATGTGAGGCAATGGTTTGATCATTGGTTTGCCCAGCCATTGAATATGCTTGTACAGTCTGGGATCCACAGACACATACAGCACAGAGCAGCCAGATTTATAACATTAACACATCAAATGCAGGTGATATGCTAAATCAGCTTGGCAGCGAGTCCCTTCAAAGCAGGAGGCATACACTAGGGCTCAGCATGATGTACAAAACAGTATTGTTGCTGTATACTACTCTTCCCAGTAAACTGCGACACCCCAAGTTTTTTTACGGCCCCCGTGATTCGAATAGTCTGTACCACGTGATCACTGTTTGGCATACCGCCGGTAGAGGTTTTTGTGTGGTGGCGTGAGAAAAGCGACGTGTTGTTCTACATTGTAGACAAATAATGCCTCGTCGTAGACAGTAGAATGACACATTGTAGACAAGTTTGACATTTCAAAACCGCAGAACGACTGACTATGAGATCTAAAATATGAACTACCATCTTAATATGAACTACCATCTTAAAATATCTCAGATGAATTGGCAAAATATTTCCTCCATTTACCTTAAAAGTTAAGCCACGTTATGTGGTTCTTCAAATACGTTCAGTAATAAACTCCAGAACTCAAACAAGAGCGAGAAGCAAATTTTTCCCAGCGATTTATAGACTTTGAAATCAACAAGGCAGTCAAAACTTGTCTGCAACTGGCACCGACAAGAAATCTACCCGGCGGTACAGAATATTCACATCACGTGGGCCGTAAAAAAACTTGGGGTGTCGCAGTTTACTGGGAAGAGTAGTACATTGTATTCCAAAGACTTCATGAAACCAATCCAAAGACAATCCTGGCATGTCAACACACAGCAGGGTCTGAAATTAACTTTTTCACGTAGGCGCCAACTGGAAACTAGCCAAAAAAAATATTCACCAAAGACTAATTGTGGTCGGCACATTTCAAGCGACGCACGACAAAGAACATTTGCTGGCATGTTTTATTGGCTAAATTTACTTAGGAAATTGTGTGACTTCGGGATATTGTGAAGACTTTAGGGCGACTAACTCTGAAATTTTTGTCACCAACACTCAAAATTTAGTCGCATTATCACCAAATAAGGTGCAATTTCGGACCCTGCACAGGGATATGAACTGGCACCCTGTTCATCAACCAACTACCACCTGTACTCCTTCTTTCCAAGGACAATACATAAATGAAATATATAGCCTTCCAGAAACAACAGGGCAACTCCCAAACCTGGATGGCTTTAAGAATAAGCTGGCATATGGCTAAAACTGACCAAACCAAAACTCCATGCTACTCCCTTGAACACTGACTGATTTATTTTTATTGCACCGAGCACTGTACATTATTATCATTGATGGTACCCTTGTTCTATTTTTTTTCTTTTTTAATTAGTTGTACCTGCACTGCACAATCTCTTTTTGTCATATGAACAGTAACTCTTCATTACTGAAGGAGGTTAGTTTTTGTGGGTGAATTACATGTAAGAAGAAGATCACATGAGAAACACTTGAAGACATGTGAAAGAGAAGAATGAAAGAAAGCTATAAGCAAATGATTAGGAAATAACGGGATTGTTTTCCCGATTTGTGCTATATTGTTCATCTTGACTTAGTTTCATTGCACTATTTTGAACAATATCTTTTTGCTTGCAGTCTTCAGAGCATGACTTGTCTAAGATGTTTTGAACAAGGTTTCACGAATGTGCCAGTAAGTATTGCTATAAAGTATTCATAGTAAAGCCTTATATTGATGGAGCACCAAGTAGGTAGATTTAATTATTCACTTCCAATATCGGTAAGTAAGTCTTTTTTTTTTCATTGAAGCACACCACCATATTCAATAGGTCAACTCAGGAGCCCCTTACCACGAGTGTCTAGCTGTTAGGGATGAGGTCAAAACAATGGTACTTTTACAGGACCCAATTTTGAGTGAAGGGAGGTTGTACCCAGAACCCACCACCTATGTTGGCAAAATCTATATTTTTGACCATAAATATCTTCTTGAATAATAAGAATACTTATTGAAGAAGTAACTATATTTCTAGTTTCTACAGGCAGAGAAGAATATGTCTGCATTAAAACCAGGTATCCCTATTTTATAACGTGAGAAAATCACCTTCGAAAAAGGGGTAGGGGGTATTAACCACCATCCCCCCCCCCCCTGACAAAATTGGGTCCCATTCCAGGGTTTTCAATAACATTTGAAGTAAGTGGCAAAACTTGAAGAGTAGGCGGCGAGCATCGAGCGCCATTGGCGCAAATATCTAATTTTTGGGGAATTTTTCAATCAAAGTAGGTGGCAATAGGAGATATTGTAGTTGAGTCTACGAATAGCAGTTTCAGCGGTATTGACCCAAACGCCTCACTTCAATGTAATGAAGCGCTATTCAAACTGTGTATCTAAATTAGTCGTGCTTGTTTAGGAGGGTGTTGGTGTCGTGTAAGAATGATGGTTTCAATGGCGCTTCATTACATTGAAGTGAGGCGTTCGGGTCAATACCGCTGAAACTGCTATTCGTAGACTCAACTACAATATCTCCTATTTCATGTAAAATACCCGGCAAGATTTGCCGGCTGCCGGCTTCTATTGAAAACCCTGCCATTCGAAATCCATTGTTCTGATCTCTGCCCTTGGCCTTATGCATTCATGAGCCAGTCTGTTCCCAGATCAGGCTATTTTTAGCTGCAAAAAAAACCAAAGAGAAGTCTTGTGAACAGTAATTTCATGCAACAATGTACTACTAAGGCAAACAATGCTTCCTAATGATTTATAAAAATATATATTGTTACTGACAGTGTAAAATGAGAAAAGTACCTCGCCATTGTGAAAAAGTAAGCATTTTATCTGCCTACCACTTGTAGGTATGGGATTTATTTACCTCGGGCATTCTAAAAATAACCTGATCTGGGAGTGTACTGACTCGCAGACCAAGTATGGGAGATGGTCAACTCCAAGGTACATGTATTTCACATTCAGAAAGCTATAAAAAAGGAAAACTAGGCATTTCAGTCTGCATCAACAACCTTCATAAATGAACTTCTCTATCTCATGTTAATGATTGAGCAACTTGTATTGAGATAAAGACATACAATAGACACAGCAAAACATTAGAAAAAGACCAAAAAGGTATTCATATATTGAAGGGCTGTGTGCCACAAGGGCGTAAGTGACTCCTGAACATGTTCTAAATTCTCCCTTAGAAAACAAAGAACTTGAAAAAACTTGCCCCCCAATCAAAATTTCCATACAAACGTCTGTAAAAAAAATCCGAAATTTTCCGACTTTGTGGGTCTATAACTTTGCTCCTATTCAAGATATAACTCTCAAATTTGGGATTTTGGCTAACTTTGAGGTGCTCTTTTCAGTAGTATCAACGGTTTTGCTGTTATACGTATATATCAAAAGTTCAAAGAAACCGTGGAAGGGTCTATTTGCTTTAAATGTTGTATGTGTCCGATGATGATTAGCAAAAGGCTCAGCTGTTCTGACCTTTAAATTTCATGCCATTTAGGTCAAGCAGTCCAATCAAACCAATGTAGAAAGGCCCTTGTTTGGATAAACTGTAGGAATTACTATCAAACAGTCGGCTAACTCCAGTACAGGCTCTAGTAATAATTTCACTGACCGAGGTGACTCCAGAGTCTGGATCCAGAGTATGTTATATACTTCCCTTGGCAGGTGAAAATTCGGAAATATATGACTGAACACAAAATCTTATAAATAAGGAACATTTTCCCCTATAAATAATAAAATGGTAAGCCCCTGTGATGGAATAGGATTTGTTTGAAGAAGCTCTTCAGTGCCATTATCAGGGCCCCCGAAAATGGTGGATTGAGAAATTTGTGCTTACAATGCATCTTGGTTGAATGAGCTCCTTTAACCTATATCAGTAGTGGATTTTTGCCATTTAGTAGTTCCCATACAAAGCCTATATATACAGACAAATACACACAATTAGAGCTTGGGTTGCCTGTGTTGTTATTGATTTGATTGATTTAATTTGAGACATTCGGATCAGAGTCTGATCACAGGAGTACAAACAATAGGATTCAAGGTCCCTTCTTGGCCTGCCTCTGTCAGTGGACCTGCGATTTTATGTCCTTATCTGAGAAGATGTGAAGGTCTAACCATTTGCAGTTGTTATGGGTTGCAATATTGGTTAAAAGTAAACAAACGATGATTTCCCTGCCACCGATATATTCGAAGCACCAAGAAGCGAACTGCGAGAAAACCTCTGGTATCGGTGGGTGCGAATCTCGCTTTCATGAGGGTCAAGATCTGACTGTCTTTTCTGATTGGAGGAATATTTAATGAGCCCAACAAGAACTGTGATTGGTTAGGGGAACAGGAATTATTTACGTTTGCTGGCTCAACTTTGATCAAAATCTGCTCAATCTAGTAGCAAATTGTGGTATTCATATGATTCCTGAAAGCATCTATGAAGACATTGTATCATCTGTACTAAAAGATTGCTTTCCCAAGATAACATCATCCACTGATGAGCAAGGCAAAGCGTTATTTGGCGTTATAAATCGGAAATCCTACCGACTGGTCATGGCAAGTTGATAATTCTTCAGTTGCTACCAGATATAAGCAAAGAATTATCATTCAGAGGGTTTAGTTATCCATGGAACGCAATTATTAGTTATCTGCCCTCTAAAATCATTGGCGGACTCTCACATTGATCAAAGGTCTTTTCGTACTTTAGTCGAATAGTTCTGTAGCATAATTTTCTTGACACTGGATCACTTGTGAAACGCCATTCAGGTCGGTATTCGTTGTAGATCGGCTACATGATTTAATGTTTATCCTGCAGACTCTGCAATGGTCATTTGTTCGAGAATTTACGGTGTTGAGTGGTGTTTTCATTTTATGGGGAGTTCTCTGCTGTGAAAATAATCCCAGGTCGACGAACTTGTCTTGCGAATTGCATTTCACTGATTGTGGAACAATTATAGAATACCCAGCCATTTGGGTGATCAAAAATTCATTTTATCAAATTTTCATACAAACCTTCTAAAAACCTAACCCTGAGATTTAAAAAAAACCTAACCATTTTCGACTCCAAATCATTCATAGAAAGACCCTACATACACCTGCACTATAATGGAGAATTTAGCATAGTTTAGCACAGTTTTCAAGTGATCTTTTGAAGTGACTGGGTATTCTATAGTTTAGCTCTGATTGTAAACAAATTAATCTTCTGGCACATCATTCTTTTACTCTGACTACTCCACTGAACAAAATTATAATGTAACATACACATGGTATCTCTCCTGAGTGGTTGATTGTTTAATTACTCAGTTGATATGCTTGACAGTTTTCAAAACATGAAAGTGAGATTTGCACGCACCGATACCAGATGTTTTCCACTCTCACTGATCGCCGTTTTGCGGCTTTCTCCACGGCTGTTCTCTTTAGAAAACCTCTGGAACCAGGGTACTGTATCACACACAGTCTGTTCAGAAGTTTCTAAAATGTGGAGAATACCGTACCCCGCCCGATTAGAGTACTGTTAAAACTGTTTTCTTCACTTGTAGTTCCGGTGTTGTTGTATGGGTGTGGGGTGTGTATTTGTTGGGAAAAACCGCTCTGATATCTTTAAGCAGAAAATGTTTAAGGTAGTTACTGATATAGAGAAGCTTTATCTGAAGTTTTACAAAAGAGTTCTGGCTGTACATTCTAACACAACTAATTTAGCAGTCTATGCAGAATTAGGTAGAGGTTACAAATATTTACAAACCCAGACTTTTGTGATACTCTAGTGGGAAAGCAGCAGGAGTGTACATGTATGTGAAATCAAATTTTCAGGGCATCATATTTACGAATTATACTTTGGATTTATGCAGTGCAAAATCTCTCACTGAGCTTTCCGTTCGGCATAAATTTGTTTAGCTAAATCTGTTAAAGAGAAAATGTGTGATTCTTTTACCAAAACATGAAAGGGTCAGGTTCAACAGAGTGACTTGCATAATCATTGTTGTGGCGGATGGTTACTTACTTTTCGTCAAGTTAAAGTAATAATAGGTTTGGAGAAATATCTAAGCTAAGTGTATCCTCACATAAGTTACCTAGTATTTAATCTGGCTGATACTAAAACATTCCATTATGTATTTATCATACAACGGAAGCCGTCCCGTAATGATCATAAACCCAGTTGACCTTTTTTTTTTTTCGTATCGTACGTCATGTGCTGTGTGCATTTTTCTCCCATTCTTTTCTTAGCCGACTGTGCAGTTCTGAAACAAAGTTGGTGTAATGTGCGAATCATAGACAAGGTTATTAACCAGCTTGATTTTAGTTCCCACAGGAAGAACTCAGACGTCTTGTAGAAATCCAGAATGAGGAGAAACAGCAACTGGAGTTACAAGCAGCAAATGCTTCCTGTGCTCTTGGTCAGTTTGAGGTGAGTTATTAGAGAGTACAGGTTTCTTATAAAGTTGCACCATTAAAATGTGATTGTGGGTGAGACTCAGGTTGGTTTGGACCCTACACGTTTTTTTTGATCTAGTCAAACCAAATTACCATTCAGTGTAACTCATAATTTATTGGTAGTTGTTCACAGCATTTGACTAGAGCAGATTTTGTATGAGTGGGATTGAAACTATGGCATGTGTGTTGCCTTACCATAACCATGCTGTTAGGATAGGCACATGCCTTGCACCATTTGCGCTAGAATCAGCAACGTTACGTGCCCAACATACAACTGTTTAAAGTTGTTGTTCAGGTGATCGGCAGTTCTTCTCCAGGAATTGATTTAACTTGCTAATTTGAAAGCCAAAGTCTAGGCATATTTTTTTGTTTTTGGTGTTGTTGCTGGGTTTTTTAGAAGGTTCGAAATGTTGAAGAAACGAAAGAATTTGCCCAGACAAGGGGCCTGGTAGGGATGTGTCATAATAGCACAGGTAACCCATACAATTTGCCCAGACAAGGGGCCTGGTAGGGATGTCATAATAGCACAGGTAACCCATACAATTTGCCCAGACAAGGGGCCTGGTAGGGATGTGTCATAATAGCACAGGTAACCCATACAATTTGTTCAAGACAGAGTACCCTGAATGCATTTTGTCATCTAAACAATATGGCGACTGTGCAAGCCATGTTTTGATCATTTTGGGTCACTGAATACCCACTAGACAAATCAAGAGCTAAAGTTGAAGGGTGTATACTGAACAACTTTATTTCATTATTCAAATAATAACATCAATTGAGAATTCTAAGATAATGGTACAAATTAAAGGAACAAAAGAATCCATGCCAAGAGTTCCTGCAAACATCCCATTATTGTCATTTAATTACCCACCGTACCCCTAAGAATATTAACACTGAATTCTGAATTTTCATTGATAGAAAGCCCATCAACCCACCTTTGTCATCATTACTCCAAACACCAACGAAAAGAATAGAAAGTGCAGAGCAAAAGCGGAAATCAAAAAAATGTTAATAGACCCAATTGATGGAATCCGAGCTGTTCCATTGGACAATTCATATTATTACTGGCACGGCTCAATAACTGGGCCAGCTGAAAGTCCTTACGAGGGTGGACTGTTCTTCCTGTTGATAGAGGTATCTTACAATTTCCCATTTTGGCCACCAGCTGTCAAATTCCTGACTCGAATATTTCACCCAAACATCAGTCACCATGGAGATATTGGCATCGACTTACTGTTTCATAATTGGACCCCTTCATTGACAATATCAAAAGTACTACTGATAATCAATTCATTATTGATGGATCCATACTGCGATGTGTCGATGGAACCTGAAGTTAGCAGGCTTTATTTGGAGGACAGAGATGCATTTAACATGATTGCTAGGGAGTGGACAAACAGATATGCTATGTTTCATGTACAAGATAGAAATAACACCAATTGAAGGGGTGAGCAGAAAATGACAATTACTGCAATGTGTCTGACATTAGCAGGCTTTGTTGGAGGATTTAACAGGATTGTTAGCAATAACAGAGTCGAGGATTAGTAGGATTAGCACTTAAGCACCGAGTTTACAGTTCATGTTGTTCTAAGTTGAAAATAGTTATTTTAATGCCTCAATGCGTTCAAGGAAAATAACTAGTATAAAATGATTATAGAATACATGTATTACAAGTACCCATGAACCTTATTTTAGATATCAATTTGAAATCAAGTGAATAGCAAAAATATGTTGCTTTGATTGCAGTGCTGCTGCGTTAAAGTGCCTCTATTAAGTGAACATTTTAGTCAATTTGTGCAATTAAAATTAAAAAATAATTTCCGAGAGTGTGAACGCTAGTTTTCTTCGTTGTAGTCGCATAATTAGCCGGTAACAAAATGAGTGGGGGACTGGAACCGAGTCAGTAAAACTAATTCAATTAATAACTAGTCAAAGTGAGCATTATTTTCCAAAAGAATAGATCACCTAGCTAGTCTGGAAAGTTTGGTGAACTTTGGCTCAATATTGACGATGCTAGAAGGCATCAAATATGTCAATTTTCCCATACAAACTCTTCTTTTTTAACGTTGTCCCTCCAAACCATACACCCCATTCCAATATGGCGGATACACGGCCGTAGCGTTGGGGCGGGACACGAAAACGAGGGTAGTTAGGCGGAAGTCGATGTCAAGAAGGTCATGAGGCGGGAATTTCGCGCAAGTTTTGAAGCGAGTTTGTTTTTTCGAGAGGGTTGGAATAAGTAGATTTTATCCCGAGTTAGAAAATATGGTGGATATTCAGGCTATCGTTTTCACTGAAGAATATATCCCTCAGTGAAAATGATAGTCTGAATATCCGCCATATTTTCTAACTCTGGGGATAAAATCTACTTATTCCAACCCTCTCGGAAAAACAAACTCGCTTCAAAACTTGCGCGAAATTCCCGCCTCATGACCTTCTTGGCATCGACTTCCGCCTAACTACCCTCGTTTTCGTGTCCCGCCCCAACGCTCCGGCCGTGTATCCGCCATATTGGAATGGGGTGTATACATTCATTGTAACATTTTGGAGGGACAAAGAAATTTTAATTGCCTATAATTCAGACAAGATTAACTTGAAATCACATCAAACTTGGCACACATGCTAATTTCAACATGCTCTATCAGGTGATGAACTTCATTTTAGAATTAGAGTAATTCTGATAAACTCGGTCCAAGTCTCCTGCTCGTTTTGTTACTGGCCAATTGTCAAAATCGTGCGCCAAATTATATGTCGTTAATGACATGCTAATTATATGCATGACGTCAAGTGGTTTGCACATATTTTTCTTCCTAAATACCGGTAATTTTTTTGGCTAATTCTCATTCTAAATGTCTTACTCGAGGAGCCTTGCCATCAGTCATATTTTTTCTCAAAGATGCCTTGCCATTGGCCATATTTCTAAGTTTGTACCATTAACGTCATAAAATACGAAACTCGATTATCAAGAGTTTTGTGAGACGAGTGTTCCAGTTCAGTAGACACCGCTTCATCCCCTGAAATATTGAATAAAATCATTATTTGCTTTACTACAAGGAATTTTACTAGCTATATTATATATTTACCCTGCAGTATATGTAGCCAGTAGTTACGACTCCCCAAGTTTTAGTGACCGGATATTCTAAAGTTGCGCCTTCATTCGAGTAGATTGCCAGCCCTGACGATGAAATGGAGTGTAAACATATTCTAATATGAAGTATACTGGTAACCACTCACCTGAGCGATTGCTCGGTCTGAGTCTCATTTTAATACATAATTCTAGCCGCAAACTGCGAGTCTTCTGTGCGTACATCGGTGATCCCTCTCGTGTACATCAGTGACCCTCTGCACGTATATCCTTTTAAGGACGTCAAGGGCCCATTGACATATTTAAATCGGCCGTTGCTAGGGAAAGTTTGCAGCAACCCGGAAAATTAAAGAGTGGGCAATGATTATTGTCAAGGTGACTCCTAGGGTAAAGTCTTGTAGTCTGATGACGTCATAAAAATCAGAAAATTTCTAAACTCTCCAAGGATTTTTAATCTACTAGTAATTTATGAATATTTTCCGAACCTACGAATTAAGGCGCATAAAACCGAGCATGCGTTTGCCATTACGACAAAAAATAAAGATTTTACAACACTTTTCAGTCCAATTTTTAGCTTTTTTGGCGAATGAAAAGCCATAACTTTGGCATTTATTGTCGGTTTCCAAAATCCATGCTCGATTTTGTGGAGAATGTGGTCAACAACATTAACGGGAAAAAGTTTTGTGTTTAGTGAAAGCGCGCTAAATGTTTAGGATTTTTAGCAACTGGAAGTGAAGAAATTAACGCATGCGCAAAAGTACCTGTTTTGTGGTCGTGAAATTGTCGCAGAACTGTTGTTGCAGTAAAGTCTACAATAAATGGTCGAAGAGGATGTGCATATTCTCCTATTTCCTCCGACAATGGCCAGTTTTGGGACTTGGCTGAATACTCCAGTCTGCAATGAGCCGGCTTCGGACTGTGGCCAGGAATCCATTTCGCGGCAAACCGAAGAGCCAATAGAAATCAAACTAAAATTAGACCGAAATTCGACAACTTTCACTTGAAATAAGTTAATCTCGTGGCGTTCACAACAGTTTGTTTTCCAAGGATGAAAACTCACCTGTATTGTAATTAGTTGCACTGAGGTTCAATCACAACTTTACCAGGAACCCGAAAGCATTATCTGGAGACAAGTGTTCATGTTTGTGGAAGATTGGAGTTGAAAATCACTTCACTTCTTGCAGTGTTCTTGAGTGGCCGTACTTTTCTTCGTGTTTTTAGAAGCCATTTGACAAATTTAGATACTATTTACTAGATGTTATTTCAATCTATCAACAGTAGAAAGATCTCGGCTACATCGGAGATGATATCGAATCATCTCACAGCAAATATGTCAATGATGTCATTGGAGGTAGCCTTGAAGAAGGTGATAGTAAATCCTTTTGGAACTACATTAAACTGAAAAGAACAGTCTGTTGGAGTACCACCACTACGTGATGGTGACGTCCTTACAGAATCGAATAAAGGGAAGGCAGATCTCCTTGATGACTGGTTTACTTCACTGGATAAACATATAAGAACTGACGTGTTGCTGTTAGACTTTTCTAAAGCATTTGACTCAGTACCTCACTGCCGACTTCTAAGTAAATTAAGTTGTTATGGTATTTCTACTAAAACTCTATCTTGGATTAAGGGTTTCCTTCTAAACCGCTCCCAATGTGTCCAAGTGTCTAGTGCTAAATCTGATTGGAACGTCTCTTCTGGCGTTCCTCAAAGCACTGTTTTGGACCCCCTCCTGTTCTTGGCTTACATAAACGATATAACATGTAATCTTAATTCACATGCATATTAAGTTGTTTGCCGATGATGCTGTTGTACCGTGAGATATTAGATATACACTACATGAACTTACTTCAACAAGACATTAATACCATCTCAGACTGGGCGCAAACCTGGCAAATGGAATTTAATCTAACTAAATGTAATCAGATTGTCAATTACTAGATCTAAGCAAAATCTGCCTGCTCAGTACCAGATGCTGGGTCACGATTTAGAAATAGTCTCATGCCACAAATATATTGGCATATCTATTCAAGATGACCTAAAATGGGACACTCGGGTTAAATCTAAAGCCATGAAGCTACTTAGAAACACGTAGATACTTAGATTCCACTACTATGATGTACAAAAGTGTAAATAATATAGTTAACTTACCCTTCCCTAGTTCTGTACAATATTCTGATTATAGAACTCGCTCATACCATCCATACAAGTTTAGACATATTTCTACCCATATAAATGCTTATAAGTTCTCTTTTTTTTTTCTCGTATAATACCTTTATGGAATGCATTACCACTATCTGCTGTCACGGCAGCAAACGCAGCCAGACTTGAACTTTGGAGTGAATTCGCTTAGCCCATGAAATATTGATGGTGAAATAGTGGATGGTTTGGATTTTATCCAACCGTTCGTTAATTCAACAAATGTAGGTGCTGGTTGTTGGATGTCTTTCAAGGGTTAAGCGAAAAACCACTTCATTGTGCTACGTTTACTCTAAGTTATAATAATAATTAATCTGTTGTTATTTGAAGTACTATAATATTTATTTATTATTTATGCATTTATTTTGCCATCGACCGCTGTTAATATCCTGCATAGTGTTATACTAAAAGGATTAATAAATATGAGAGGAGATGAGACAAGTTTGCTTTCCCATACGTCGGCGATTTCCTGACTGACTTCATCACTGTGTTGGCGGTGCTGTACGCTTGCCGTTACTTTTTTACTCGGTACAAATTATTAATTATTTCTCTTTCTCTAGATTCAAGTACAGTTAGGCGCCTTTCGAGTCCTGAACGATTCCTTCAAATTTATCGGATTGAGATTCTTATCAAGTATTATTTTCTTTCACACGATAAACCAAGCTTTTCATTTTCCCCGCTACAACTTGTTCCGACTTTTGAACACTTTACTTCATTCATTCATGAAAACCTTTCAGGTAAACCACGAATAACACTTACAAACATATGTAAGTATTAAGACTATCGGGTGGCCGGTGAGCACGCATAAAACTAGCCTGAGAAAACAGCCGACTCATATAGCCGAGTCGGCTGTTTTCTCAGGCTTGCAAAAACCGGAAGTCAAAATCGCATCTGCTGCTGCGAGGATAACAACGAAATATGTCAATGGGCCCTTAAGGGTGCGTTTACCAATTTCGTCGCTAAGCAGCGACGTTGCTTTGAAGGGTCAGCGCGCGCGCGCTCATGCAAATGACGGGAAAAACTTACTTCCGGTTTAGTGAAAAAGCAACGCGCGCGCTTCGCAATTCGCTGGCTAGCAAGCTCCACTCCTCCAGTTTTGTTAACATTTTGTAAGTTAGAAAACATTGAAAGAGAAACAAGAGTTCCCTGAATCTAGTGTTCCAGCCACACTTGGTTTACATTGAGGACTCGGGTTCGAACCCCAGGATAATTTTTTTCTCAGTTTGAATTGTTTTCTTTATATTTCATCTCGTCGTTTTCCTATGAATCCTAGCCCTACGCCAGTGAGAGCTCGTTGTTTACCTGTGAACCCTAGCTCTAGGTTGGTGAGACCTCGTCATTTACCTGGGAACTTGTTTACTGACCGGTTAGGGTTAGGTTTACGGTACGGGTTAGTGCATGTGAAGTTTCGGTAAAAGGGAATAAGTCTCTACCAGCTTTCGATTGACCGTGAGTAACCAAAATGGTGGTGGAGAGCGGCCATGAATTTTTCCCTAGTCCCACGCGTGTAGTCCGCCATTTTGAAACTTTCAGCCTCGCAAACTTGGGCGACCGCCTATTGTGCTTCCTTATAAGGAGGTCGTACGATAGACCCTTCTCTCGCGCCATCTCAAGAAGAGGCGAACCTCACCCCGCAAACTCGACCTCGCAGCTGACTGAACCGAGTGAAATTTGAAATGCGAATTCGTTTTGAGCTAGAAATCATAGATTAAAACATTGTTTTAAACTACAAAGGAATTCTTCCGGATTATTATTCAGTGAAATAAGTATTGCACTCAACTAGAACACAAGCCTCGCTAAATTTATAGAAATGTTACTCTTACAAAAGGCGATCAGACCTCGTTAGTAATGGCGAAGAGTCGAGTCGCACCCCCGAAGAACTGAGATGACACCTCCCCAACTAGAGTTAATGGTAACACTGATAAGCGCGAAACTCACATGCCAGCTTCATCCAGAATGCTCTCAAGAAGAAATTTCACGATGTAAATCTCACCATGTGGTGGTCAGATCGTCCTTCACTGGCTACACAGCAACAAGCAACTGAAACAGTTTGTCAGAAATCGCGTC
This sequence comes from Actinernus sp. WN-2022, assembly GCA_030867875.1. Classification (NCBI taxonomy): domain Eukaryota; kingdom Metazoa; phylum Cnidaria; class Anthozoa; order Actiniaria; family Actinernidae; genus Actinernus; species Actinernus sp. WN-2022. The sequence goes on from JAOWCC010000019.1 coordinate 76,069,034, forward strand.
CAAGAGATTAAGCAACTGTTCTCAGTAACAACATGGCGATAGTGTCTCGTATTTGACAACCCTGCAGATTTGTTAACACGAGGTATCAGATCAGCCCAGCTAGTCTTCATCTTCTTGGTTAGAGACAGATCGCGAGTGACCAACGTGAGATCACAATGCTGTCCTTCATGGACGAAAACGGGTTACTTCGCTGCGACGGGAGGATCCACGACGCCCCAGTTACTAACGCTGCGCAGTTTCCATTGCTTCTTCCTCCGAAGGTCCCCTAACGGTTCTTAAAGTCATTCGCGACGCACATGTTTGTCAACTCTTACTGCACCATGCCAAAAATACTGGATCCCATGCAGCAAGCCGTTGGAAACAAGAGTATCTTGTTGACAGTTCCAAACTACCCGAGCACCGCCTCTAAAGTGAAGGTTGGCGACATCGGTCTTGTCCACGAGGATCAGTGTATAAGACTGAAGTGGAAACTCGCCGTTGTCGAGTTTGCCGATCCGTGGCCAGGACGGCCATGTTCGTGCTGTCAACAAACGCACTGGCCAATTAGGAAGGTCTACCCACTCGAGGTTACAGCGATGAATGAACCCCGGCAACAAGCGACAGAAGAACCACAGCAGCAGATCCCGAACAGCAGCGACACGAATCGTAGTAAATCAGCGGACGTACCACGATAAACTGAAGTTATTAGTCGGCAAGGCATCTAATACGGCTGTGTATTTTTACGAGTCATGCATATTTTGGCGAGCCAAAATACTGATAAAGAGTACAAATACAACCATATAGATGCTTAACGGAGTAATAATATAGATACAAAAATACTCAATTCTGATTGGCTGAGCATAGACGTTAATCACTGACAGCAGTGCAAACAGTTAATTCGATGCAAAAACTAGTTAATTCGGTGCAAAACTAGTTAATTCAGTTCTCCTTTTCATTTTTGCATCTATATTATTAACCGGTAATCATTAGTGTGCACAGTGCTTGTGATGTTTGAAAATTCCACAAATAACACTCGTCCTGCGGACTCGTGTTACGCACTATTACTCGTTAATTGAACACATTAATGATCACCAATACAACTATCGTAAATTTGTTTTACAACAAGAAACTAAACTAAACAGCGGGCAAGGCGTTGGAGACGAGAAAAATAGCACGAAACAATTGATACGAGCGTGACGTGTCCTCATTCCCATGTAATTAGGGACCGGACACTATTTGGCGGTAGGGTGGGGTTGTACTGTGCTGCTAGGATAGTTTGTGGTAGACGCAAGTTTGATCATGTTACTCCAATCTTACATCAACTCCAATGGTTACCTGTAAAGGTCACTCTCGAGTATAGCTTAATTACTAGATTTGCATTGTGGCAAGCCTCCAAAATTGTGACCCTGCAGTTCTCTGGTCTCACAAAATAATGACCCTCCCCTTAGATAAGCCCCCCCCCCCCGCTAAATAATGTCCGTTCCCTTAGCAAATCAGAAAACGAGAATGTTACCAGTTGTGCTGTCAAAGTAAGTTTTATAAACTTGTTACACGTGCATGCTATGTTCTAAATCTCAGCTATCGATATGAGGAGCGTTCTATTCTAAATCCACAAGCTTCATTTGTTTGCACTTTAACAACATCGAATACAGGAATGTATAAAAAGGCGAACTTTTGAGTTTTTCCCTAACATAAACGGCACTATGTGACGTTCCTACAATCCTAAGCGGCAATTCCAAGTCAGTTCCTCGCCCAATCACGTCCGTACTTCCAGGCCGTCGCAGGGGACGCAGGTATCCATACCCAGAAGGCACTGCGTGTTCATGTTATAGAGCTTGTGCATTTCATCCAGACTCCTGTTGCCATCAACCACCTAAATATGGCAGTCGATCCCATTAATAAATTTTGTTTCTTAGCATCTGGGGAATTCGAGGAAACTTATACCACTGAAAAAATGGATGCCTAAATACAGTAAACACCCGCGTATAAGAACCTAGTGATTAAGAACCTGTTGAGCCTAAAAATTGAAACAGGTTCTTGTTTGGAAAATCAGTTTAATTTTGTTGCAGTGTATAGGGCATAGACAACCTGAAATAAAGCAGGGTATGCACAGTCTTACGGTTTAGACATAATTATATGTTTCTTATGCATAAGGAAGGGACCACACCCATATAGACTACGGTTGTTTGACCAGCAGCAAGCACCTTTTCCTCTTAAGAAAATAAGAACCTATTTAAGAACCTAAATAGCCTAAATTCTCAGTAGACACCAAATCTATAAGAACCTTTTTAGGCTAACTTGGAAACATCTAGGTTCTTATACGCGGGTGTTTACTGTATACATGCATCAGGAGTTCCGGACTTCCGGTTGGATCACACTGCATTCTGGGTAGGTGGGCTCAGAAAAGTGGGCATCAACTTCCAGAGCGGCCATATTGTATTTGAGCGCAGTCAACTTGGAAACTTTATTAATCCCGTTCTAAAGCTTAAACATCGACTTAGAACTCCCAACTGAAGAATCTGTAAAGGTAAGATATTCCGTGTATTAGGTAGTAAGTTTTTGAAGTTGCAAAGGAGCAAAAATTGACTGCACTCAAATCCAATATGGCCGATCTAGAAGTTGTTGCCCACTTTTCTGAGCCCACCTACCCAGAATGCAGTGTGATCCAACCGGAAGTCCGGAACTCCTGATGCATGTATAGTGCTGTATTTGTCTCCTGTAAATTGTACACTAAATGTCAGTTATGGACCGATTTTCATGTCCATAAAACTCATTTGGATTTCCCGCGCGCCGTGTCCGCATGATATCGTAAGAAACAAACCGAGTACATAATAGATACAGCCCACACCGAGTAATCCTGTACCGCTCGAGACCTGTATTCTGATTGCACCATTATACTGTAGCTCTATTGTTTTTGTATTGCACGTTCTAAAGATTAGGGCGTTTTGTATTGTTGGGTAAGCCAATCGGCTGTGGCTCGTCAGCAATGCTGCATCGCGTGTCCAGCACTATTGCAGAGCGTCTTCATCAAAATTGCATGGCATGTTGTTGGAGCAGAGACACGGCGCAATAGGCAAGTTACGTACTCTCACGGACGAGCACGCCATGGAGGCTAGAACGGGAGATTATTTTCTAATAGACCAGTTTACGATTCATGCGTATAGTTGTTCTGTCAACTGGCGGGCCACCATTGTTTACCATTTGACAAATAAACAAAGGAGCGTTTTTTTTGGGAAACCGCAATATATTTGGACGAGAAAAGAATGGCGCGAGGACAAAAAGGAAGTAGGGGGAGGGGAGGAGAAGGGAAGGGAACACCTAAGGCAAGGCCTGTTTACCAGCGAACGAACGTTCCTGATTGGTGCGGTTCTGACAATATTGACTGGCACCAATCATGCGTTCATCCATATCGTATTTCGAGGAAAACTTCAGCGTAATCAGCGAAAGGTTCGGCGAAGCAGACTTGGAATATTTCTTTGTACAGCGGGTTAATTTTCCTGCTCTAAAGCTAACTCTCTAAAGAATGCTGGAACGGACGGAAATAAGGTTTGCAACAACTTGTTGGGTTTTGAAAAAAAGTTTGATTTTCAACTCCTTGTTTGGTATGGCGTATAACATGACATGTATCTAAAAATGACAAATATACGGCCATCTACAAAGTCAATACGTTATGAACCAAGCCCGGTTACAAATTACAAATTAAAATTATAGTGTGTTTTGGTTCAGATTGAGAGTTGCTTGTGACCTACGCCAAAGCTAGACACAATGGTGTTTGCATAATTCCCAACATGCCACAAAACAGGGAACAGCGTGTAATAAACACGAATACAGGCAGCTTAGAATTTATCATAATAATTATGAATGAAATATCTAACTTCAAAATCACAGGCCTTGCGGGCAGGCGTTCTCTCCTCCCCCCTTCTTCCTTTTTGTCCTCGCGACATTCTTTCGTCGTCCAAATATATTGCGGTTTCCCAAATAAAACGCCTGCATTGCAGGCTAGCGCATGAACCGTAAACTGGTCTATGCTAAATCAGCTTTTAATAACTTCCTATGCATGAGCCTCCATTGTCGTCTGTTAGAATACGATGTGGTTGTCTGGCCTTTGCGGCCAGCATTGCTTGAATATTTTTCTGCGTATAGACTTTTTTAAATTGTAAATATTTTATCATTAAAATCGATTCTATATCAACTAAATAGTTGAATGGTGAAATATTTATCGATTGGAGTGTTGCGTACCCTGGTTCCAGAGGTTTTCTAGAGAACAGAAAGAGAGAACAGATCGAAGAGCCGCGAAGCGGCGAGCGAGCTGCGAAGCAGCAAGAAGAGAAAACCTCTGGTATCGGTGGGCGCTAATCTCACTTTCATGTTTTGAAAACTGTCAAACACGTCAACTGAGTAATTAATACATCGACCAATCAGGAGAGAGATACGCGTCACATTATAATTTAGCTAGAGTAAAAGAATGCTGTGCCAGAAGATTAATTTGTTTACATGTCAAATGCAGGCGATTCAGTTCACAGCAGAGAACTCCCCGTAAAATTAAAACACCACTCACTGAAGCCGTAAAATCTCGAACAAACGACCATTGCAGAGTATGCAGGATAAACATATTTAAAGCACGTAGCCGATCTACAACGCATACCGACCTAAATGGCGTTTCACAAGTGATCCGGTGTCAAGAAAAATATGCCACAGAACTATTCTGAAGTTCGAGAAGACCTTATATCAATCTGAGAGCCCACCAATGATTTTAGAGGCCAGATAACAATAACTATTACGTTCCGTGGATAACTGAACCCTCTCAATGGTAATTATTTGCTTATATCTGGTAGCAACTGAAAAATTATCGACTTGCCATGATCAGTCGGTAGGATTTCCGATTTATAACGCCAAATAACGCTTTGTCTTGCTTTATATCAGTCTGTGGGAAAGCGATCTTTTAGTACAGATGATACGATGTCTTCATAGATGCTTTGAGGAATCGCCGTACGAATGACTACGAGATCGAGCGGACTTCGATCGAAGCTGAGTCAGCAAACGTAAATAATTACCAGTTGACCATACGATATCACAATGATTACTTATCCTTCCGTCCCTGAGAACAATATATCTAACCAATGACAGTTCTTGATGAGCTCATTAAATATTCCTCCAATCAGAAAAGACAGTCAGATCTTGACCCTCATGAAAGTGAGATTAGCGCCCACCGATACCAGAGGTTTTCTCTTCTCTCGCTGCTTCGCAGCTCGCTCGCCGCTTCGCGGCTCTTCTGTTCTCCGCGGCTCTTCTCTTCTTTCTGTTCTCTCTAGAAAACCTCTGGAACCAGGGTAAGTGTTGCGTGGAAGGTTTATATTTCGAACGTGCGAATAACGTGACGTCAAACAGGTAATTTACTGTCAATTAATTGTCCTTTAGACGAATATTTGGCAAAATCACTGATATATGCTTCAAATATAACAGATGTTTATAAAATATCATTTATCTATACCAGCAAGTTTTTGTATAATAAATTATTCCCTGGTTGACGTCACGCACTCATAACTCAGATGCAATACTCAAGTTATGTTATTTAGTTTATTTACAGGTAGATAACAAATTTGGGTTCATATGCACTTTAAGCCTACAAAAAGCCGGGAAGTCCGAAATTTAATGAATTATTCCACACGAAAAACCAGCTTACGCGTCCAAATCAAACTGCAGTGTAAGCCGTCATTTGAACTCTCTTGACATCATAAAATGTTCACTGAAAGATTTTCAACAGACACTTGATAGTGACCAGACCCTACAATATCACCTACAAAGTAATCATTTTGTAATTACTTACCACAACCGGAGCGGGGAGGGGATATTTCTTCTCAATCAGCCACGATTCGTGCCGTTCGTGTAAGGCATTTAGAAGATCCTGTAAAGGTCAAGAAAATACAAGTATTGTAAATAGGACAGCACGAAAATAGAGAATTGACACCAGATTCTCATTAAAACTGTTTTCCACCACGTTTATCCCGATGCAGTTTTTTACCTGCCTCGTCTCCACGCGTCTGAAAATTGCTGAACGAAGCGAAAAGCGCCTGGGACGAGAGCGGAGCAAGAGGAATTATGGGTTTGCGCTCACGGACGCTGTGGGGTACTACCTCTGGGACAACCTCTTTGGAAATAGCTGTATTTGAAGGTTAGTCAAAGAAAATAGGATAAATTACCATGGACACAGAAGTTTCCTCGCTCCTGCATCGCTTCCTGATTCTCTCCATACACTTGTCAGGAGTTGTTCTTAAATAAACTGTGAAAGAAGGAGTTGTTGTAAATCAGCATAATAATAATAATGGCCATATTTATATAGCGCCATAATCACCAGTCTCATGGCGCTTTACATATGACTGACGTATCCGGTCAGTGAATTATTTCGGACTGCTTTACGGCGCTAATAGCTGCCACGCAGTTTACAATGTTGTTTACTCTCGGTCGTAATACATACCAACGCAAACACCGTGATCGGTAGGCTAACACAAAAATATTTTCGACCGTGTTTTTGGCTGGTTTACCGATCTTGTATCGAGACCTGTGTACGTAGCTGATATTAAAAAATATCGAAGTATACTGAGCGATTTACTAGCAAATACATATACTGTGGTTGAGCAGTTATGGGTTACTATCCTCTATCGAAGTCTGAAGACATCTGAACTCCTGAACTGTGAGAGCAACACTGTCGCTCGCCAACACGAAGCCAGAAATACACACTCAGCACAGAATTAATTTATGATGAGCCAAGCAATATTAAACTTAAACAAGAAACCTCTCACGGCCGAGGTTTTGGTTCGAGAAAATAAAGGCTTCCAACAATTCGCTTTATAGGTCTGTAATATAATGAGCAGACTGAAGTTTTGGGAATGAGGGTAAAGCTTTTAATTAGAGATAACCAACAGGCATTTCAGTTAATAATCTTTAATCCAACAAATACCAAGATGGACTCGTAATGGCTCATCATGTATAGCAAGAACAGCAGACAAAGTTACATAGAGGCACACAAATTGACATAGCTAGCTCCATCACAGGATGGACAGGATACAACTTATAATATGGTACAAATATAAACATACATTTGAGACAATCAACTATTAGTACTCGGAACCTGCAGTATAACAGAACAGCAGACTAAGTTGTAAACGTGTGTTACATGAATAAGTAGTGTTTAAATTAAAAGGTCAACTTCTTTAATTTACATACGAGAAAAACAAAAAATCCTGATTAAATTACATATATACTAGGGGAGCAGAGAATGAAAGTCACCGCGCTACCGGCCACTCCTAAAGACTGCTAAATTCAGCTAATAATTCTTCCCTTTGGTTATTACTAAAAGGATTTCAAATGAAAGTGTATTTCATCTTCAATCTCATGTGGCTCAAGTGAAAGCCCAGATGGGCTCTTGTTAGAAGTAGGAGACAAGGCCAACAGCTTATAAACGTCCCTGCCCAAGGACGCGGCCGGGATTCGAAACCCCGACCTCCCGCACTCTAGACCGTGCTCTACTACCAACTGAGCTAACCAGTGAGGCGGTTAGCTCTGTGTTGCCATGCAGGCACTATATGCACTGCAAGCCATCAAAACACCTTAAGTATGCAGAGTATTTGGTATACATGTATGAGCAGTCTTTGGGCCCAGGCTGTCTGCTCAAGCCTTGCAAAGTAACAATGCATATAGGTTTTATTCATCTTCATTTTAATTTACCGTATGTTTTATTTCTCAGTAAATTAACATCAAATTTATCCCTGTTTAAAGGGGCACGGTCATGAATAACAGGCGCGGTTGAGTAGGTTTTCTATCGCGAGGAACAAGAAGTAATCGTATCAAACCGTCCATATCACAGTAATCTCACAAGTTAGTGCACCATAGGTCGTAACTCCAGAGCGTTAGGTCTTTCCCCTTTCATATTTATTAGAAATTCCATGTTCAGATGTAGTTTTACAGCTGTATGGTCATATGTTTCGATGGCATTAACAAGCCTTCGAGCTCCGCTCAGGTCATGGTGGACGAAGATTGAAACGACTGGACGCAAAAGGGTTTTTGAGAGCCGGAGAACTTCTATAGCTTCAAACGTATATGAGGATTGCTCACAAGGCTATCATGTGTGAGTCTCTGGTGTTATTTGGGCTTCAGGGAATTCTTGCTTGGAGATTTCGCAGAGTCTCGACAGCATAACTAATTGTAGTGCGAAGCTGTCCTTTGTCACGGAAGTGCACAAAATTTCAAAATCAAGTCTGTTTTGAACTCTGAAAAGAGATCTAACTGGGCAAATTCTGTCAGATTTCTCCTACAATATGTTCAGTATAATACAGTGTGTAGTTCTCTCGTGTAGAAAAATTAGCACATTCTATTAAATACTTCATGTTCAAAAGTTTAAAAAGCTACCACAGTCAGCATTTGGGCTCTCAAATTCTTAAAACAAAGCTCTGTTTCAAATTCTGAAAAGAGATCTATTCGGCCAAATTCTTTCAGCTTTCTCCTACAAGATGTTCCGTGTTATAGTTGTCTCCTGTAGAAAAAAAATCAACATTCCGTGAAAGATTTGTTGTTCAAAACATTAAAAAGCTACGACGTAATTTATTCCTGGATGGTATGTGTACAGTCTGCCGCTGTCAGCGAGTTTAGTACGGTCGAGTGCATATATTTATAGCTGGATTAGACTAGTTTGTTCTGTAGCCAATAATCCCTTATATAGTTTCAAACTTCTGTTGATTGCTCAGAAGACTATGGTGCCTGACCTCCTGGGATTATTGTGGAATAAGAGATTGTTTTCTGTGAGATTTCCTACACGTTTACGACCATAGTGTAGTCCGCTGCGTGGCAGAAGTGCGTAAAAGTGAACTATAGCTCCAAACGTATGACGATTGCTTATAAGGCTAAGGTTTTGACAGCATGGTGTAGCCCAAACTGTCCTTTAGTTATAATATATGTAAATTGAACAGTGTAAATAAACTTGAACTTGTCACGAAAGCGTGTAGACTGACTAGCGCTCTTACAAGTTCGATGTACGGCCTCTCATGCACTCGATAAGAACTTCTATAGCCTCAAACGTATGACGACTGCTCACAAGGATATCATGTGCGAGTTCCTGGAGTTATTTGGGCTTCAGGGACCTCTTTCTGGGATATTTTGTTGACAGCATAGTGAAACTCCCAAGTGTTTTTGCATATATTAAATTGCTCAAAATCCGCACATGCGCAGCTCATGACCGTGCCCCTTTAAAGACCACTATGGGAGAGACCATGTGTACATGTACTTCATAAGGAAAAATAAGGGTTTAAAAATTGTCAGAGGGTCAATTAAGATGTTGGTCGAGGGTCGGCCACCGTGTGATATATGACATAACTTTAATTATTATAAACCAACTAGTGGACTATTACAAATCCTGCATTCTGATTGGCTACGCTACTATAGGTCTATTTGTGATAGCCCATGGTAGAGAAAAACCGCACACATTTTCACGAAATAAAAAAAAAATTCAACTTCAATTTGTTTCTTTCTATAGTTTTCTATTGTCCGACTAGTTAGTTTATACTAAAACAATTAGACCTCTCGCCCTCATGGGCTACGAGTTAAATAGCCCATTCGGCTGCGCCTCATGGGCTATTGACTCGTAGCCCATTCGGGCTGCGGGTCTAATTGTTAATTAGACATGGTTGATTTGATCAGGTTTACAAACGTGGTAACTATCATTATTATAACAATATAATTCATTCAGCCATAATTTAATATTGCCCTAAATATACACTACCATTAAAAATTTACACTATTGTAACTTGTAATAATTTATTATTTAAAACAATATATTAATAAAAACCTGCTTTACATGAATGCTGTGTGAATGATTATAAACATGATTATAAACATGATTATAAAATGATTATATAATAATCTTTTTTAGGTATTCACGATGAGGGCGTGGTATAGAATAGTTATTCTAAATATAACACTTCTTAAAATGTAGCGTGTGGACATATTTGATCGACTTGTAAATAATTCTGATAAATAGTCCGGACATAAACCTTGATGGATTTTATACATCATAATTGTCATATGTTTATTTCCTCTAGTTTGTAGATCATCCCATCCAAGTTGTTGAAGGAGAGTATGGGATCGTATGTCATAAGAAGATTTTGACATTACCTTCGGAGCTCTATTTTGTAGTTTCTGTAGTTTATTTGCTAACGTCAATCCGATATTATCCCACACAGAGCTGCAGAGCTGCTTTTCACAGTATTAAGGTTTAGTTTATTAGCCGTGAATCAGTCGTTGATTTTGCTTAGGTCATAATTAATATTTAATTCAATTTCAAGTATGTCTCTTCCAGATACGCATATACTGGTGTCGTCGGCATACATTTTGCAATTTGAATAATGTATTGATTGGTGTAAATCATTTATATATACCTGGTATTAAAATAATAGTGGTCCAATAATTGACCCATTAGGTACGCCGCTGGTTAAAACCCCTTCATCCAAGAACGAGTCGCCTACAATGCAGATTTGGCGTCTGTCTTGCAGATAGGATCCAAACCAATAGAGGTAATCGGCTAACACTGTTGCCACCCAATTCAGATCATGTGATGTAAACAGATGCTACTCTGGGGAATTATTCCTTTTTCATTCTAATCATAATGCAGTCATGCCTATCTGAATAAAATTAAATTTCAAAGAGTCAATTCTCCAGAGTAATGTGTTTACATCACATGATCTGAATTGGGTGGCAACAGAGTTAGCCGATTACAATCTATTGATTCAATGCTAGATGATGAAAACCATAAAGTTGAAGCTTTTTTAAAAGAATATTGTGATTAACAGTATCAAAGGCTTTTTTTATATCAAGAAAAACAGTGCAGTTCAAGAGGCCACTATCCATATTGACGAACCAATTGTTAGTTGCATCAAGTAAGGTTGTAACAGTTGAATGTAATGAGCGAAACCCAGATTGATATTTAGATAGTAAATTATTGGAAGTAAAAATACTTTAGACTGTCACTATACTGATAGTACGGAAATAAGTCTATAGTTATTACTGTCACTTTTACTAACCAATTTAAATAAAGGTGTTACACTGGCCTTTTTTCAATCTATTGGAAAAATACTCATCTCTAAAGATAAATTGAATAAATGGGTTAGAGATGATGATAAAACAGGTGCTGCCATTTTTAGGATTTTTGGAGGAATTCTATCTAAGCCAGGTGATTTGGAACCGCTAAGGTTTTTAATAAGCTTATAGTAACTAAGCAGTACAGGTTAGTTAGGCTAAATTTACTTCCTGTCTCCTACTGGTTAGAATACTTAGACCTGGTATACTCTTGTAAATGCCGCCTCAATCTCTGTAGCTTAGATACAACTAGTTACGTTATTCCCTATTCCCAGTCATCAAGAGTCACCCGAAACACTTCCGCTAGTTCTGGCTACAAACCTAATTTATGTAAAACTTATACTTTTAGAGATTCCTATTTTAATCGTATCGTGCTTCTATGGAACTCCTTGTCACCTGAAATTCAAACCAGCACCTCTATAGCTTCTTTCAAGAAATTACTTTGCGCACACTACCGTTCGCTTCTGTTATCAACTTTTGACCCAGACCGCATCAGAACATATAAGACTATCTGTTCCAAATGTCGTTCTACAAACATAAGGTCAGTTTGCTGCCGCTAACTTTAACTTCGTACACCATCATGCTAAAATCGACATTATCATCTACATTTAACATGTACTTAAAATATTTTTCTGATTATATATATATATATATATACATATTCTTAATGTGTTGTATTAGTAAGTAACGAGGCTTAGCTTGTTTGGACTTCGAGTATTTGTCTCTGCCTGTAAAGCTATTAAATAACTTTGTTAACAGGAAAAAGTTTAAACTCAAACACACTTGTTTAATACTGGTCAGGTATAAATTCCTTGAAAGTAACATCAGTTGTATTGACTTTGTCGGCTGATAATTTTGCGTTTATTTCAATGAAGTGCCTGTTCAAACTATTTTCTATATTTTGGGGTTTTGTGTATGTTATTCTGTAGACTTTTAACTGGTTTATCACGGTCCATGAGCCTTTTTCCTGGAGCTCAGGTCATTCAAAGTCTTCCACATAGCTTTCAGATTATTTCAGTTTATGTCAATTTGAGCACGATAATATTCAGACTTAAATAAATAATAAATTTATCTCTTGATACTATAGATGAACTTTATTTTGTGCAGTTCTGTATCTGGACCAGTCAGATGGATCACCAGATTTATTAGCTCTTTTCTTCAAATAATCTCGTTGTAGCATGTTTTCTGTTATGTCTCTAGTCATCCAAGGGGCGGGCCGACTCCTTATTTTCTTTTTGCGCAACAGCGCATGTTTATTTAGTACTCCTAAAAAAAATATTTCCATTCATTCCAAAAGGTATCAGCAATATTTACACAGAACAAGGGCCAATAACAAGCAGATTTATTAAAGCCAGTTAACACCCCATGTGTTTATACTGGCGCGATTCGATTATCTTAGGAGGGCCTTGAGGGATGCCAATTTTGCGAACTGTGTAAATCATATTATGATCGCTCAAACAAACGTCTAAAACTCCTGAATAAGATATTTTCTGCACCTCATTTGTGATGTGATGACAAATAAGTGTCTTAGAGGTGTTTGTGATTCTAGTGGGACAAAGGATCGTTTGTTTTAACTGAAATAATTGTAGGAGATCTTTGAGCTGCTTAGTGTGGTTATCCAGTTCATTAGCTAATAGATCGCAATTAGTGTTCCCAAAAATATGAAATTCTTTGTCCTCATTGTCGAGCTTTCTCAGTGACAGTTTAAACAAATCAGAGAACTTGAGGTCTATACCAAGTTGAAATTATAAAAGGTTTAATTGCTTTTAGGCTTGAGAATTTCAACAGAGATGGCTTCTAGAGAACCTTCAAATATATCATTATGAATTAAATAATTAATGAAATTGTGTAAGTGTAATGCGGTACCACCACCACATCTAGATCTATCGTGACAGATAATATTATAGCCTACAATGTTGACTTCAGAGTCAGTGATAGCTTCAGAAAGGCGTGTTTCGTTTACAGCAAGCAAATCCAAGTTCAGGCATGAAAGAAGAATTTTTAATTCATCAAGATGCTTGGGAATGCTTGCTATATTAAAGTAGGGTTCACACAGGAAAGTTATAATGAAATTCCATGACTTTCCCATGACTAAATTAAAAAATCAAGGACTCAAATTAGATTCTGGAGGAGACAAGAAAAACTAGAAAACGTCATTTAACTGGGCCTGTCCACCCACTTTAATATTGCTTGAAAACTTTTATAATAATAATAACCGTTCTTAGAACGCATTATGCAAGCCTCGATGCGTTTACAATATGAATATAAATTTAACAGTACTTAGTTTAAAAAGATTCGAGATTTACATTTTTCTTAAAATATATAATAATGAATAAATTGTTCCACGAAGCAATAAATAAACACACTATTCTAAATTATAATTGAAAAGGTGTGTCTTAAGACACGACTTAAAATTAGTTATTGAATTTGCACTTCGTATCCTAGCTGGTAGTGCATTCCAGAGCCTGGGTCCTGCGATCGAAAACGCGCGGTCCCCATGCGTGGCAGAGAAGGATTTGGGGACGGTTAAAAGACCCAGGTTGGAGGAGCGCAAACTACGGCCAGGAACATAAGGCTTAATTAGATCATTAATATAAGATGGTGCGCACAAATGGATAGACTTAAAAATTATTAAACAAATTTAAAAAATAATTCGCTCTCTAATAGGTAACCAATGTAACTGGCGCAAAATCGGTGTAATGTGCTCCCTCTGTCTAGTGCGTGTAACGAGCCTTGCTGCCGCGTTTTGCACGCGTTGTAATTTAGACAATTCTGTGGCAGGTAGCCCATACAAAAGAGAGTTACAATAATCCATCTTTGATGAAATAAAAGCGTGAACTAACCGTTCCGTACTCGACTTACTGAGGTATTTTCGTATTCTTCCTATGTTCCTAAGGGCGTGTAACGCGGACCGGCATATTTTATTAACCTGAGTGGCCATAGTCAAATGACGGTCAAAAATGACACCTAGGTTATGGGCCTCATTTACAGGTACTATACTATGCTTGCCAAATATTATGTTACTAATAAAACTAAACCTAGAAGAAAAATGGATTATTTCCGTCTTTTTTGAATTGCATGCGAGTTTGTTCGCGAGAAAGAACGTTTGAATGTCAGTAATACAATGATCTAAATCAACTAAGGCTGACTGCCGAGACGCAGGATTCATCGTGATATACAGTTGTGAGTCATCAGCATAGAGCATACAGTCCAGACCATGTAACTTGATTATGTCTTGTAGAGGGGCAAAGTACAATATAAACAACAAAGGTCCCAACACCGAGCCTTGTGGAACACCAGAAGTAATGGGTTGGCTCTTAGACTCTGTACCATTTATCACAATCTTCTGAGAGCGACTGCAGAGGTAGGACATGAACCAACTTAGGACTGTTCCAGTAAATCCAAACTGAGATTTTAGTCTATTTATGAGTCAGAATATTATGGTCAATAGTATCGAACGCAGAAGAGAGATCCAATAGCACCAGGACAACTTCTTTCTTTTGGTCCAAAGCACGGAGGATATCGTCTTGAACCCGTATTAGCGCAGTCTCAGTGCTGTGGTTTTGCTGATACGCCGCTTGCAGACTAGGATAAAGGTGGTTCATCACTAAATAATTACGAGATTGACCAGCAGCAATTCTCTCAAGCACTTTTGATAAAAATGCCAGGTTCGTAATCGGTCTGAAATTACCAAATTCATCAGGATCTAAGGTCAACTTCTTAATCAAGGGAAGAACACGACCTTCCTTGAGTGCCGTAGGGAACACTCCAGTCTGTAGGGACGAGTTTACAATAGCAGTGATGGCAGGAAGCACAACATCGAGACAATCCTTCAGAGTACGAGTCGGTACGGGGTCAAGGGCACAAGACTTAGAAGGCGCATCCTGGATAAATTCACGTACGGTTTCCATGGATACAACATTGAATTCTGAGAGGGAACTAGAGCACACAGCACTGACATTGACAGACATTTCAGGCACTTGTACAAGGGACAGACCATGACGCAGAGTTTGTATTTTTTCTGTGAAATATAGCTACTGAAATGCTCCGTAAGTTGTTCAAGCGAGTCGTGAGAAGGGAGTGGAGACACAGGCTTTACGTGGAACATCCCGTCAATCAACCGGAACAGTCTCTTTTGATCAGTGTTTTCTATTTTCGCCGTGTAATATTCACTCTTGCTTTGTTCCAGCAATGCATTGTAGCTACGACACTGATCACGATAGATCTCTTTGTGTACTGTTAGTTGGGAGGCAAGGTACGCTCGTTCGCATCGACGCTTTTCACGCTTGGCCGCACGCAGCTCATCAGTGTACCATGGCGCATGCGGGCGAAGCGTGATGGCGCGTGATATAACTGGCGCATGCTTGTCTAGCGCATCCTGCAGAACAGAATTATAGAGACGAACCAACCCGTCTGGATCAGCGCAGTCCAACCGATCACGTGACATCAGAGCCGAGTTCGCAAGGTCAGACGTAAAGGCCTCAGTGTCCATGTCCCGCAGTTGGTTGTAACGGGCCTTTGTCGATCGCGGCCTAGCAAGGGCAATAGAGCAAATAACAGCACTGTGATCAGATGGTAGGTCAGATAAAGTCGAGAAACCAGAGAGCATGTTATCGTCATGACGGTCAATAATGAGATCTAATGTATGGCCACTGCGATGGGTAGATCCCACCACATGCTGTCTTAAACCAGAAGACTCAAGCATGTCCCTGAAATTAGCGGCCAAGGGATCCGATGGAGATTCCATATGGAAATTAAAATCCCCCGCAAACACGAGATAACTAGATGATATATAACATTGCTGTCTCTAGAAGTGACGAAAATTCTTTGAAAAACACAGCTGGCGTTGCTCGATTCTTTTTTGATAGTGGCGGTCTATAAATAATGAAAAGTCTGACCGAAGAAGAGCTTTGACTGATAACCAGATCCATGTACTCCATCGATGAGAACGACAAACGCTCATTTTCAGTCACTTTAAAACCTTTGCGGAGCAGTATTCCAACTCCACCTCCAGTTCTGTTCACTCTAGGGACGTGATGGAAATTAAAGTCCTTTAAAGTGTTCAGAACTTCAGCAATCGTGTTATTATCATGATAGTCGCCGTTGAGCCATGTCTCAGTAATAGCCAGGATATCCAAACGCTCCGATATGACCAAGTCACAGATCGAGGCAGACTTCTTGTTTACCGAGTGTGCATTCCATATACCAAACTTGATACATGGCTTACTGGTCGAAACCAAGGGAGTACGAGGCACCGTGACGAGATTGCTAAAATTGACTGACGAGTGGCGTTGTACATTGAAGAAAGGATTGTTAAAGACACCTACTCTATTGGTAGTGTGGACTGGAATGCAGGCAGGAATGTTTGAAATAACATTTTCAGTAACAACCGGTTGCCTGTCTGCACTTAGGTGCACTTCCCAACCGGGATTAATTTCGATGTCACCAGAAAGGAGTAGAAGTCTCTTAGTAGCAGTTGCGTTCGAGTAATAAACAGCACGGCTTTTGGAAAGTTTAAGTTTCTTGAATTTACCATACTTTATGCTTCCAAGTTCTGTTGTTATACAATTGAAAAGACCCATTGTGTTGTTGATGAAATCCATTGTATACGCCGACTGAAGCATTTCACCCAACTGGAAGAACCAACGGCGAGGTACATTTAACGAACTATAGGGCCACGAATACTTTGCAGTTTCGAAGATAGATTTGTCAGACATGCTCCATGAAGACTCTGGGACAGATCCTGTGTAAGGTTTGGCGTTGAACACTTATTAAAGAGTAAGAAATTAAACAAAATCACTGAGACCAGAAAAGCGTGTCTATAGTCCCCATTGTGCTAATGTTATGTTAAAGGAAGGAATACTACCAATGGAGCACAGCTTATTTCAATGTAACATAATAGTATTATCTTTAGCATGTAGCCAGGACTCTGCCGGTTTTAAAACAACCAAGTCAAAATCATCAAGTAGCAGATGGATAATGATGAAGAGTGCTGAAAGAGAACCTACTAATCTATCTAGAATTCTGCAAGAAAAGTCAAGCATCAAAACATTCCAATGGTCGATGATAAAATGCCATGACTTTTCCATGACTTTTGACATTTTTGGAAATTTCCATTACTTTTCCAGACCTGGAAAATTATTTTTGAAATTCCATGACTTTCCATGGCTTTGTGAACCCTGTAATGAAGGCCATCTTAAAGCCTCTTGTTTTGCTGAACGATTCAAATGTATCAATAGGCTCACCTTGTGTTGAATCAATATTAGTGTGTTGCACTATTTACTATGGGTGGGATGATCGGTGGACTGCAGCTAGTCTCAGTATTGTTACAGTGGTGCTGCTGGTTGTGGAATCAATTTGAATTAATAAAAGTAATATCGGCAGCTAGCTGCTTGGTGCCTTCTGTGTTCAGGTGAATACCACTCTTATTCAGGGAGCTAGATGTGATGTTAGGGTGAGGAAGATAGTCCCATCTGTTCTGATTGCAAAATGTTCGTAGTGTTTTGTTGGCTGCCAATAACTTCTAATTGAGTTCACGGTTCATATCAGATCGGACCAGGATCTCTGAGAAACATAATTTATATTTGTATCAGGAGTACGCTTTTCAATCAGGTTTCCTATGCATCAACAAGTGTTTCTGCAATGTCTTTGGCCGAGCTAGTGGCAACTGAAGGTAATTTGTACCTGCATGGATAACAATATTTGTGGGCTCTGTCTCCAGTGTAGGATGTACGTAGTAGTACTTCAGGTCTTTGGCTAATTGGCTCCACTAAATGATTTTTAATATTTATAGCGCGCAAATTAGCATGGGCATATGATCAAATGTGCATTACAATGCAAACTAAAATGCAACATAATACTATAATATCTAAGGATAAAATAGTAAAACTAACTACATCATGTACAATAAACAGAAATATCTCTTAAGTGTTCCTAAAAAGTCACGAATTTGAGGCCTAATTTCATGTAATGTGGTCAATAATTAAAACTTGTTTACAATCTAACTAATAATATTATAAAACATATTAAAACCTAGCTAACTATTTAAATTATTATTGGAAAATGTCTATCTAAAGGCTTCCTTAATAAGATAATATGTCTTAAGCATACTCAGCTGCTGCTGTTGTGAATGCTCTATCTCCAAGCATTACCTTTATTTTTACATTAGGTGGCTGCAATAATAGCTCTGAATTAGAGCGTTGGGCATAGCTGGAGCGTTTCCTTATCGTAATTAGTTCACTAATGTAGTCTGGAGCAAGTCCATGTATGGCCTTAAAGGTAATAACTAATATTATCATATGACCCATACGGCCCTGCGCGTGCTTTCCTTTCAAAACCATTTACAAAAGTCACGTGATGAGGGCCAGACGTGTATGGCGTCAGTGGGCCGGAAAAAGCCGTCCAGCCCTGCACAATTTTGTCTTGCTGTTTTGCGGTTTGATCTACAAAAAGACATGGTCATATGATAAAAAAACCTATTGACTGATCTGAGTTAGGTCGGGCCGGACGGGAAAATATTTGGCTCTTGGTCATTTTGTACGTCATGACCTCGAGCCAAATATTTTCCTGTCCTGCAGTCCTCCCACTCAGTCAATATTAGTACCAGCTATTTCAAAATTGATTCTATATTTAAAGGAGCCAGTGTGAAATATATAAAACTGGAGTAATATGAGTGAAACAAGGAACTTTGCAAATGAGTCAAGTCACACTTATCTAGTGGTTTGAACACGTTGCAGTTTGTTAATAAGCTGGGTTGCCAGCAGACCATAAAAGAGACTGTTGCAGTAATCGATTCGATCTATTAAATTATAAAAGCATGAACTAGCATTTTAGCAGCATCACTATAGTTAGGTATTTTATAATGCTGTTAGGTATTTTATAATTTCATAATAATTTTCTAATACTTACTGATCAAATCCAGTTCAGGCTGCTCCTTGTCAGCTATCCAGTTAAACCAGTCGTTATGGACACCATGTTCTACTGACGTCATTAGCCCACTGAAAGGGAAATATCACAAGTTAATTGGTCCAAAGGAATATACCATAAAATGCATGTACACCAAATAGACACTGTGGTAAATAATTATGTTACAATGAGACAATTAACTGTAAACCGGGAGCACTTCGACAATGAGAACTACCGGTAAACACATTACAGAATGAAAACAAAGCATTCCAACTTTATACAAATCCTAGCATATCCACACAATTCTCTTCGTTCAAGAGACTTCATTCCTGACCACCAAGTTTGCCTTTTACCAGATTGAAGCTCAAGCTAAGCAAGTTGAAATGCTATTGTATTGTACTCAACACTGATTGGCTCAAGTAACCATAAGTTGAAATGCTTTGTTTTTGTTCTGCAATGTTATTGGTTCTCATTGTCTAAGTAGCCTCGGTTACAGTAGTTGCACAGGAAATGGTTTAATTTTTACCACTGGCTTTTAAATAGTTTTACATATTTTTGCATGTTAGTTGATCAGTTAGGGCTCACTGTAGAATTGTGCTTTTCAAAATTCTTGTAGGCTTAAGTTGTACTACCGGTATATACTATTTTGCAGTAGTATGCCAGTGGCCCTTCCATCTAGTAAAAGGTACAGTTATCTGTAACACCTACTTTAAAATTATTGTCCGAGAGAAACCTCCTTGCATGTCCTCATACATTACAGTCGTAATGTCAATAGTATGTCGTTAGTATGCATAGTCATTCCCAAATTATACCTTTTGGTCTCAGATTTCCCTCTACCCCATGTAAAAATAAAGGTGGGATCCCACCTGTCCCACCCGGGATCCCGGGTGGGAATGGCGGGATCCCAGGTGGGATGGCGGGATCCCACCAATCCCACCTGGGATCCTTAGGCAATCCCACCTGGGATCCCGCCTATCAGGTGGGATTGAGGCGGGATCCCACCTGTCCCACCCGGGATCCCGGGTGGGAATGGCGGGATCCCAGTTGGGATGGCGGGATCTCATCAATCCCACCTGGGATCCCGCCTATCAGGTGGGATATATGTACTCCCACCCGGGATCCCGGGTTGGAATGGCGGGATCCCAGGTGGGATGGCAGGATCCCATCAATCCCACCTGGGATCCCGCCTATCAGGTGGGATATATGTACTCTCACCCGGGATCCCGGGTTGCAATGGCGGGATCCCAGGTAGGAAAGTGGAATCCCATGTGGGAATAGCAGGATCCCAGGTTGGAAAGCGGAATCCCACCATGAATCCTTAGACAATGATCCTCTCTACCAGCAGACAGGCCACCTTGTGGACCTATACGTACTCCCACCTGGTATCCCGAGTGGGATCTCAGGTGGTAAAGTAAAATCCTGCCAATCCCACCTGGAAGCCTTAGAAAATCCCTTCTACCAGGTGGGAATGGCAGGATCACACCTGGAAGCCTTTAACAAGAGGCTATGAAATTAAGGTACTATGAAAACTGTATGTTACAGTGTAAATACTAATATAAATCTTATCATAGGATACACATTGTACATATGCAAAGTTATATGCAGCACTTGCTTCCAAATTTGCATGCAGCTAGAACATTCATGAACACCCTTATTAGCCATCACATGGTAAAAATTGTTGTGGATTTCACAAGGCAAAGTTTATTTGGCACCTGACAGATCCATGTCCAGAGGAAACATACACCCAAACAATTCTTGATAGAACAAATTGGAACTCAAACCAATAATAAATTGGCTTTCAAACGATCTAAAGTTACTTAAAGAAGCGCAGATTTCATAACTTTCTCTGGGAAAGAGGAACGCTGATGACTGGCTGAAACATTATGAGATTTATACAGAAATGAAGTACAAGTTGCGTGAGTTGGCAGTATATTTAAACTTGATGTCTACAGGCAGGTACATGCTCAGCGATCGATCGAGTGACTCGACTTATAATACATGTATAATAATTTCCGTTAGAAACAGCAAAGTCCTGATACAACTCATTGCTGGTTGCACTATATGTCAAGGTTTCATGCAACCAGAAAAGGAGAAGAAAACATATAGGTTGGTGTTTGTGTAAAACTAATATAAAAGTGAGAACCAGTTCTGAGTTCTGACAGGCCCAGCTAGCATGCAGCATCGGGTGTTAAAATGGCCTTATGACTTACATGCTTTCCCATGCAGACACAGCAAAACAGATGAAGAGGAGTTGGTTGACCAGTTCATTAGCATTTAGATTCCTTGAATATTATAGCCAGACCATTTCGCAAATTAATCCTCAGATGAATGAAGCTCAGGTAAAGTTCTCAACAACAAACAAAGATGGCGGCCGTGAAATAATCCCAAGATGTATTGCTTATCTAAAGACCACTGACCTGATTGTGCGGGCACAGCGTGCCATTTTCGAAACTAACGACTTTTCGGCGGCACAACATGCAATCTCTTGTATAATATGGCTTCCAGACTGAGCAAAGGGTTTTCAAAACACATGGGAGATAAGAAAACTATAAAGGTAAGATGTGATCATTCAATTGTTGTGGATTGTAACAAGAAAATGGAATATAGCGCTTGGTTATCATACTTTTAGTTCAGCTGTTGTTTGAACGGGTTCGATCATGCTCGTGCACGTGGTCTAGCTGCGAAACCCTAGCTGCGAAACCCTAGCTGCTTGTAGTTGTATCTTATCCATTTTCAATGACGAAATCCATAGAAAAAGTTTACCAAGTTTATGTAGAGTGTAGAGTGAATCTTTTAGCTAAAAGATAGATCGAAATCTTGTAGTCATGGAGTACTACTGTTCGAAGGAATCCGTTCGAAGAGACTGAAATGTCTCACTTTTAATTTAAGACTGTGTCACTGAGTGTCAGTGATATTTCACACTTCATTAGTTCATACAACAAAAGGTAATGTTGCTTTTTAGAAGTGAAATTGCATGTGTTTATACATTGCAATTCAAACAAATTCAGTCAATACTTTAAGTTCTTCTGTAATTTAGTGGCATCGTGAAATTGCACTTCGAGGGTAAATACAATTTCACCTCAAAACTTGACAAAAGTAAAATTTCACTTTAAGGTTTATTTCACTTCACCACATTACAATCTTTTCGAACAGTGTGTGTATAAATAGAACACTACAATTTTGGAAAATAACTAGTGCTACGTACATCCCTCGTATTCAATAAAATTAGTTATAACACTCTACTGTCTTGATCCATCATAGGCACAGCGCATTCGGCACAGCACTTTGTCACTTGATCTCTCGCAAGTGCTTGAACAAGGAGAGGTCTATCGATTTGCAGATCAGATCAAGTGCATGAGTTAGAAATTGTGTGGATTCAGTTTTAGTGAGCCAGTGCAGTATGAGACCATGAAATATAATGGACATCAAGTTAGTTTGCAAAAATTCTGCCATGTTTTGTGGTAGAGGTCTTTTATTAGATTTTATGTTACCAGTCTATAGCCAGCGGCTTAATCATACCAGAAGAGAGTATAAACAGGATTTATTATAATTATATATATACCAGGGCAGCAGAAATCTTACCTGCTCTTAATACTATCTGCAACTCTGGATATTATAATTATTATCAATTATTATATATGTGCAACAATGAAAATAATATTAAGACATCATTTTCAAAATCTACATTTTTGCACTTCAACAGACTGTGTTGAAATGTATTGACATTTTGTGAATGCATTATGTACCAGCTAAGGAGTCCATTTCATAATAATAAAACAAATTCGCTTCATTAATTTGTGATATGTGTGCTGTCCTGGGATGGATGTAGGCGGGATCCCGTCTGGGATGGATGTAGGCGGGATCCCTGATCTGGGATGTAGGCGGGATCCCACCTGGGATGTAGACGGGATCCCACCTGGGATGTAGGCGGGATCCCACCTGGGATGTAGGCGGGATCCCTGATCTGGGATGTAGGCGGGATCCCACCTGGGATGTTCCATAATCCCGGGTGGGAGGGCGGGATCCCGGGTGGGAGGGCGGGATCCCGGGTGGGAGGGCGGGATCCCGGGTGGGAGGGCGGGATCCCGGGTGGGATCCCACACAGGATTGGATGGCGGGATCCCACCTGGGACGTTCCATAATCCCGGGTGGGATCCCAGGTGGGATCAAGGTGGGATCCCAGGTGGGATTGGCGGGATCCCGCCTTTGATTTTTACATGGGGTTTTTTGTAAACACTGGGCACATGAAGGCCAGTGTACATTAGTGCAGACAGTGTGCATGTACAACGTAGTTAATATATAGCTACTGCTGTACTGTGTAGGTCAACCAAGGTCTCATGTATCACACCATTCCTCCTCGAACTGCATGATCATTGGTGCATTAACATTAAATTTTAAGGTCTCAATAAAGGTTTGAGATGTCATTTCAGAAAAATGCTCTTCAGTAGATTGAGTCCCAATTTAAGCCACATATATGTAGACATGCTATTTTATTAAGGTCTTGAATTGAACAAAGTAAATAAATATATTTAATTCATTTTGATCAAACGTTATTTAAGTGTAGTTGTATATTTTTCAACATGAAATGACTCTGTCTGCAAGAAGGAGTGCAGCCCTTGAGGCTTTGAAAATATATTTTTTATTATTCCTTTAGAAGCCCAACTAAATTATCTAAAATATGTTTGGAATTTTTTATGTTGCGTACCGTATTACAGATTTCATCCCTTTTTCTTGATACAAACCAGGTCATAAAACCTGAACGAAAAATAATTTCAAAAATCACTAACTCTAGATCTCATAGCAGGATATGCATATCAGTTTGCCACCCTTCCCAGCAATCCTTATTCCATTATTTACCTTGCGCAGAGGTTGTGTTCAAAACAGTAGTAACCACTGTAAACACTTCTCTCTATCATCTTAATAGGGGTAGTCTGAGGGTTTAAAGGAAATATTGATTGCTATAAATTATTACTAAAATTTATGTTATCTGGCAAGTGTTATTGGCCACTTTAGAAACAAGTAGGGGACTGGAACTGAGTGTGGAAATTTAATCACAAGATCACATAAAAATGAGTAAGTTTACCAAGTTTGGGGACGTTTCATTGGATATTTACCATCTGGTGAGCTTTCAAAAATTGCAACAATAAGAGACATTATTTTGTATGGATTGGAGGCTTTGTGAGCTAGCTTTCTTGTGGTTCACTTTCTTATCGGATTAAATTCCCACACTCGGTCCTTACAGTGTAGTTCCCTACTCATTTCTGAAGTGCCCAATATTGTTGCTCCAAGTGCATGAACACTGAAATCAATAAAAAAGCTGTAATGTAGAAAGAAACAATGCCTACATGTGGTTTTTTGTGAATTTCCATCAACGTCAGAAGGCAGTAGGATTCAAAGAGGTAGCTCCATCTTTTGCAGTCTTTGTAAAACAATTCCTGCAAGATTTCAGATTGTATAATGCCAAACATTCAGGTACATTTGAAAATACATAGCCACATATTAATTTATGTAGGATATGACCAAAATGTGAATGACGAGTAAAAATATACACATGCAGCCACATGCATATTATTAGCTGGATCATATTGTTTCATATATACAGACTTCACAACTTGTTCTTCAAGGTCTTTGCAATCCACACTTTTCAAGGACTTGTTTCACAGGATCACACATTAATTACATCAAAATTCTATGCAATTTAAACCCAATGTCAGACCCTTTATTTGACTTGTTTGCACAATGAATCATTCAGTGCTGCTCTAACAATATTTTGGAGGCAAAAATGAGTCTGTTTTCCTGTCTTCTCAAACATCCAAGGAGGTTTCAACAAAACTCAAGGGTTTTGGCAAAAAAAATCAAGGTCTTTAAAGGAGAACTGAACCCTAAAATCAACCCAACGTCTTTACAAAGATGTATTCTAAAGAAATAAGTTCTGATATTTTATTTTTCTGTGTTGCGCGTCTATGAGGAGAAAATTAGTCTCCAAGTTCGATTTTCCGCTGAAAAATCTATATTGTGTGGCGGCTCAATTCAGTGAAAATTTCCCCATAACGTACGTCACACATACCAAGGAAGAACGATCACACCTCTAGCACAAAGAAAGCACAATGGTCCGCAATTAGAAGCCATTAGGCCTGCTATTCAATGTAGGGGACGGCATGGCAAAACTAATTTATTCCCCGTATACTACGTCACAAATTACAAGACTTGAGCCGTCTGTACATACCGGAGGCTGTGAGGAAGGTTTTCGGATTTTCTCTTGCTAGACGCGCAACAGAGAAAAATTAAATAGCAGAACCTATTTATTTCGAATACATGTTTGTATAGACATTGGGTTGATTTTAGGGTTGAGTTCTCCTTTAAAGGAGAAAACCCAATCTGTCAAAATCCAGTATTTCAAGGACTTTTCAAGGCCAGAGTGCAAACCATGTGGATATACATGTATATAATTATGTACATTAAGTAATGGTCCAGATTGCAAGAACTGTTAGTAGTAGCTAGAATCCATTGTTCTGCGGCAAGGAGCCTCCCCTACATACGATTTTGCTTGAATATGCCTTACTGCTTTAGGAGGTGTCTACAGTCCAAACTACACCTCGAAAATGAAGTATTTTTTTATGCTATTGACTCTTTTTCTGTGAAAACTCAGACAAGCCACCATCCAGCCAATTGGATATTAAGAGGAAACAAAACATTTTTCAATCGCAAATTTGAGAATTTTCCCCACACACGATATTCTTCAAAATTAAACCATAGTTAGTTTGATCAAAAATAAATTCAAATAAAAAATAAATAAAATGAAAATGCATTATTTCGATGGGCTTCTATTGAATTTATAAGTATCAACCCATGAAATTACAAGAAAAAATATAGAAAATTAACACCTTTTAACGTTCCTTGCCGTGGAGCACTACAGTTCTTATCTGGACCATTACTTAATATAAATCTGCAAAAATAATGTTATTAATAGTTTCTTGTGTATATCTTTTGCATAATAATACTGGTATGTTTAAGTTCCTACCTACATGTACCAACTCTATCATATTTTTTTAATGTAACCAGAATCACATATATATTGTTTTAATTTGGCCATGGCGGAATATGCATGTACACCATGGCCAGGTTGTTCAAAGCAAGGTTATAAGCACTAACCCAGGGTTAAACTGTACCATGGAAACCCCCATTAAATGTCATTTTCCAGTCAATATAAAAGCTAACCAAATACAAAACCAAAGCAGTACTGAATGATATTACTTTTGACACTCAATTAAAAACTACTTGATTGGGTTAAAGACTTTAAGATATTGTCAATCATCAATCACTTTTATTTGTTTTTACTATTATGTTTTCAAATGTCAGAAACATCTGGGATGCTCAGGATCAATTCCAGATCATTTGGAATTTTCCCAACATAAAAACCTCATGTAATGCTTTAATTAAAAGTTGTTTCTTATTTTTTAACATGCTGAGGAATCATAACCCTGACAAGTCTGATATTTTATTATTAATTAAGCAATACATTCATGAATTTGTTACCAGAAGATTCTCGCCACCAATGTTCTGCCACTTTTTAACAGGCTCTTCAATAACCTTGATTAAAGGAAACCAGATCTATGGATTAGTAAATTGTGTGTACATTACTAAGCCTTAAAGTGCCTATAACCCCCCAATTTACATTGATTCAAAAATATAGTGCCCTGACTAAGAGTTCCAAAAAATAAAAGTGAAAAAACCTAAACTTCAACGATTTTAGTGGCGTCAAAGTTAGGGAAAAAATCTGTTTTGGGCTGTTGGAAGTCAGCGCGAGTCTTGGCGAGGGCCTGGAGTAATGTGACGTCAATCAGACATCATTTTACTACATACTACCAGAATCCTTTGCACAGTTTCTTTTGTTCCTTTAATTTAGACCATTGTCTTGCTATTCTCAAAGGAGTTGGAAAATCTGAATAAGAAAAAGAATTCAAAAAGGAAAAATATCCTATTATATAGTCTAATCAGTATGAAATAACTGAAAGAAAGAGCACATCGAAATTAGTAAATTGACTTTAAGTTTGATTTCACCAACTGAGCCAAACATGTCCAGTAGGGAAAGCCACCAACTTGAGAAAAAAACAAATATCCTGTTCCCTCAAAATGCCAGAATGCCCCACCAACAATTTTACCACAGCGCCGCCCCTAGCCTGTAATAAGCCCAGAAACCATTTTGCTATATAGGCCAGATAAAAAAAATACTTGTTTAGCGTAGAAAATATATAAGCGAATACCATGAACAAAAATCTTGCAAAAATACGTTGGATTCGAAGTGAGGACCTATATATGCAGCCAAATATAAACAATTAAGAATGAAAAGTCCAAAGACTACAGCAAAGCTGATATACAACGTAAAATTCTAACACAAAGCACTACGGTTACCTATAGTCCTGAGACGAAAAGCGCTCGGACTAGATTGCAGCCATAGACAGCTGTTTCGTTCTTATTAGAACTCGTCAGTATGGCATAGCAAACAGTACGCGGGCTTCGGTGCCAATGCACTACCGACCTGGACTGCGCTAAAGAAGCATCTAGTTACGAGCTCACAGAAAGGCTTGGTTATCGGGTCACACGTCATTACGTGTGGTGAAAAGCCAAAAACCAAGCAAATCTGAACTACCGTATTTCCTCGATTAAGCGCCCACCCTCAATTAAGCCCCCCCCCCCCCCTCGATTAAGCGCCCCCTTGGCAACAAAATTTGAAATAAGCGACCCCATCGATTAAGCCCCCCCCCCCTCTCCCAATAAATATGGCACAGTAAGAGAGATGGTATACAACTTGCGTTTTATTACAAAGTTACGGCATGTTCCTATATGTAGTACCATATTTAAGTTATGTTTGGCTGATAAGGGAAATTAGTTTCTTTTCTTCCAACTCACAGTCCGTGATTATTAAGTCCATGTGCTTGCGTGCATAGCTCTTGTACCCGAAGCAGCTCGTTCTTCAGCCTTCTTCCCATTTCAACGCTTTGGGTAAATGCTGTGAAACAGCCGGGGACGACAAGACCAATTTCCAGTTTCCGTGAGCCGTATTTCCTCGATTAAGCGCCCTGGGTGCTTATTTCAAATTTTGTTGACAAGGGGGGCGCTTAATCGAGGGGGCGCGCTTAATGGCTCACGGAAACTTGAAATTGGTCTTGTCGTCATTATTCCTGCTATTGTCATCATTTTTAAAGCTGGTCTGGCCAGCATAACTATATTTCTCGCAAAGTACTGACACGTTTAGTTCAGATTTGCTTGGTTTTTGGCTTTTCGCCACACGTAATGACGTGTGACCCAATAACCAAGCTTTTCTGTAAGCTCGTAACTATAGATGCTTTTTAGCGCAGTCCGATTCGGTAGTGCATTGGCACCGAAGCCCGCGTACTGTTTGCTATGCTATACTGACGAGTTCTAATAAGAACGAAACAGCTGCAATCCAGCTGCAATCTAGTCCGAGTGCTTTTCATTTTTTATTTTTCATAAAAAAACTTTAGAAAGTGTAAATGCGCCCACGAACACCAATCCCTACATGTACCACTTAAAATAATAATGCGCCGCCGCATTAAATATTTTAACATCGACGCCATTTTGTTTCTAAATCACTGTTGTAGATGCAAACCGGTGTCCCTATGTCTTGTCAAGACAAAATAAACTTCACATAGAAAAAAAATAAACCTCCCTACCTGGAAAAAATTGAAATGGGTGGACGCTAAACAAGAATGTTTTTTATCTGGCGTTATTAATACTATTTTTCTATCTTCATGCCATTTATATTTCACCCTTGATGTCCACTCAGGAAGAAGTCTGGTAACAATGGTGTCAGAGTGAAGCCAGTTGTGCCAGAGATCGCAAAACAGCCTTTTGCACGATATGATGTCACGTGATCACCACCAAGCCTCACTTTGGCACGTGATCACAAAAGCATGACGTCATCACGCATATTAGGCACATAAATGTCTTAGGCCATAGGAAATTAACGTTATTCTCCGCCAACGAGTGTAGATTTTTCTCTCTTCCTGTTACAAGGTTTGTGTTGTGCCTCCATGCTGTTTCTTGACGTGTTACTTCTTCGTTTGGAGCCGCGTGTTTTAGGGTATTTTTCGATTCTCTCCCCCTTAGTTCACAACAACCAGAAGTACTCAAAACCAAATGCGGTGGCACCACAAATGCTCTCTTACTCTGTGCAGTTCATAACGATTCGTCACTGTACAGTGTCTTCATTTGGACTTTCATTTATTGAGCTTATAATTAGGCTCCCTGTGGTTTCATATGAAAAAATAAAAATTAATGAAAAAATATTCCACAGAAATACTAGTAACTACACGTATCAACTCAGTAATTAATTTCTCAAATTAAGGGCGCGTTCGTTGGGATATTATTATTCCGAAATAAGAATATTCTGGTTGTATATTGATGAATATATGTGTTGGGTTTCCTGTGGTATAATGATACCACCCATGTTTAACACACCCTAGCCATTATGATGGATCTAAATTCCCTGAGGGATCTTACATCATTGGGAAAATCTACAGGAGCCAGCCGTTTCCACTCAAAATGAGCCACAATACTACGGGTGTGTATAGCTTACCCAGCAATAGAAAACACACTCAAACAATGAATGTGCAGTACAAAAACACAAGAGCTGAAGAATAATGGGACCAATCAGAATACAGGTCTGGAAGAGCTACGTACATTATAACTGTACTGCTCTTCTACAGTAGGTGTAGGGACTAGCAGTATTATATGTCAAGAGGAGATTTTTCTAATTGCCACGTAATATTTGAATAAAGTACGTGCCAAAAACAATAGCCCTGCAGACTAATTTGAATTCCATTTCTCGTAAACACAAATAAACTCTTGACTAAGAACTGATGTACATGTACAATGTAGCATACACAGACACATACTCAGTTAGTTTTTGCTTTTATAATACTAAATAATAATAATAATAATAATAATGAACCGCCTTAGTTTGGTGTTCCATATTCAGGTCTATAGCCCTGATGACAAAAATTTAATTTGTTTTAGATTTTCGCTTTGGATTAACACTCCAATTAGTAACATAATCATGATTCAAAAAGTAACACAAATATTGTGAAATCTTTGCTAAAATCGATTTTAGCTTGGCACAAAACTCAGTCTTTAGTCTCTTGGTTTTTGGTGCCTTCACTGAGTTTTGTAAAATATATCTCAATATTTGCAACAAACCAATGTCCTATTCAATGGTGTTGTTGTAATGGAGTTGATGAGTGGATTGTATTCACTGGAAATATAAATGTGATAAAAATTTCACATTTTATTACCTCAACAAGTGGGTTCTGTTTGAAATACTTCAGTAAAGTAGTTTTTCCACTCCCAATGTTCCCTTCTACTGCAATCTAATGAATGATTTAATAATTAATAACACTGATGGACAATCAATTTCTCACCTTTCAAACTGTGCCTTTAAGTCAAAAAAGTTGATTCACACAGATATATCTGTAATAATCATTACTTATAATGGGAAACTCAAAGAGGAATAAAAGAAATTCAACAATAGACCTTTATTTGAGTCTTGAAGACACTTGAAGACTAGCACTTGATTGGCTTAAATACTTGATGGGCAACCCTATATTAATACCTACATGTATTAAGTTGTGGCATGAATGCGAGGCCACAAGCACTTACAGTACGAGCAAGTTGCAAGATGCCATACTGTAGCCTGTGTATATAGCCATCTGTCTCCTCTCCCAATATTTTTGCTAGATGCCATTGAGTTTGTCAACTTCCACGAATCCAAATATTTAATTATTATAATTAAAATTAATTTGTCTTTTTTATTACCATTTTCGTTGAGGTGCGACCCTGAAAGTTTCAAGTCATTTAGCCGCCTGTCAATCAAACATTAATTAAGTCTAGGCGGTAAAAGCTTTGTGTGAGACTCGAGACAGACAAGACGACCCGAGAATGAGCTGAGGAGGTGACTGTATTTCAGGCTAGTGCTTTTCGAGACTATGAACCATGTAAAAAATAAAATTTAACTACATGTACAGTCATGTACTTACTGTAACATTCTTCTGTGAATATGTTGGTTTGTTAATTTCATCATTGAGAGAACAGTAATCACCACCTCTGATGTCGTTAAAACCAATCATGACCAATAGTTAATACCTAGAAGATCATTACAGCAAATAACATGGTCATCAGTGAATTACACGGTCTACATGTTAGTATAAACAGGTACGGCTGGTTTTATAAGGGACCTTCAACATATTGTAGTACCCTGTTTAATGTCCAAAGGATGTTTCATATATAAGCACAGGAAGAAAATGCCAATTCCCAACTTGGGTCAAACCTAGGGAAGTCCTGGGTCTAGTCTGGATTTTCAACTTGGGAAACATTTAATACCCAGCTTTGTAAAAATAGAACGAAATCCCAACATTGGATGAAATTGGGAAATGTACAATTTCCAAGTTTGACCCAAGTTGGGATTTAACATTAATTAATGCCATGCCAATCGTGGGTTAATAGCATGAAATAGACCCAAGCTAAACAATTTTCCCCCAAGTCCTACCCATACTTGTCCCAAGAAATGCTTAGCTCACAAGCTTATATTAACTTGACTCAACCTCGCCCCAAGCTTGGGAAATGAGAATTGTCCAATTCCAAAGTTTGACCCAAGTTGGGATTTAACATTTCTTTTCTTTTCCCCCTTAACATCCACATTTTTGATCCAATCTTGTTCCCAGGACTGTTTTGGTCTTATTAATAATGCTCCGCACTAACATCCAAGCCTTCTCAAGCAAAGTAAAGCCTGGGATTTTAAGCCCTCAACCAAAAATCACTAAAATTTGTCTTCATTTGCACAGGAATGTTGAACAACTCTTTTGCCAGAAGATTAAACTACTCAACCTTGGCATTTTTATCATTTAAGAGGTCATGGATGTCACATGATCATCAATGTGATAAAATACTAAATTCAATTTGCGTTGATGGTAAAACAGGAACGGTAATTAATACTTTCAGTGCATTTAGACTACTCTATGGGTAAATCAAGATCATAATTTGGCACAACTGCAGAATACCCCCTCCCAGATGTGTGTTACCAGTATCAAGATACGCGTATCAGACGTATCACTCGGTATAATTGTACATCAGGATTTTTTTCAGTTTCAGTTTGAATAGAATTTACATTATTTACGTAAGAAGAATAACAAGATATGCGTACGTATCACTCAGAATATTTGTATGGACATTTGTCACGGCTTAGTTGCAGAATACCTAGAGTTCTTGAGGAGAGGAATCGCTCACTTAATTAATTTATGAAATGATCATATAAACTAACATAAATTAGCAGTGGTTTTAAAATGTACAAATTTGACAGCAAATGAGTGAGGATGGTTGTTTAGTGTAGTGGTTGCGACGTTTGCCTTACGAGTAGGCGGGAGCGGGGTTCGAGTTCCAGAAAATCTCAAAATTGTTTTACATCCGACCATTTTCTTGAGAAGTTTTTCTTGAGAACCCTAGCTCTAGGTGGGTAAGATCTTGTTTGCTGACCGGTTAGGTTTTATTTTTCAGGGTAAGATTTTAGTTAGTTTATATCAAGCGTATCAGACGTATCAGACGTATCACTCGTATCATGTGTATCACTCGTATCAGGAGTACCTGTATCAGGGGTATCAGGTGTATCAAGCGTATCACTGACGTGTATCATATGCATATCAGACGTATATATAGACGTTTATCAGTTCACGGGTGTCACGTTTATCGGTGTCAGGGGTGTCACGTTCATCAGACGTGTCAGGGGTATCAGTCGTATCTTTGGTTGTGAGATTCGTTATTCGGAGGGGGTATTCTGCAGTTACTCCCATAATTTAATTAACACCTGGACTTTACATGTATTTATTTGTTAAGTTGATTAATAGGTGAAATTCAAAGTCACATGCCAGCCAAAATGTGATTGTACATGTATTATCGAGCTTCAAAACAAGAAAACAGAAAGTTAATTACGATTTTATGGATCTGTGATCCCCAACACTGCTTATTCAGAGTTTCCCTCACATTTGTCCTTTGGGAGTCCATTATTGCCTTGAAACCTACGACTCAGATGGTCATATGATCTTATCCAGCCAGGCCTTTTAAAAGGCTGAATCCTCTCCCTTGATATAGCCTATTATAAATACATGCACAGTCGAACCTGTATATAACGGTCACCCTCGGAATTTAGACATTGCCCGCTTAATACAGGTTGGCCGCTTAATACAGGTTCACCAAAATACTTACAGGGCGTGGACAAATGTCAATTTATTTGCATATTATGTACAGTACCAACTCATTCAAGCTTACAATAATAACACAATCAAGTGATATCTTTTAACAAACAAAGATTGTAAGTGCATATGGAATTCATTAAACAGTTGAGCCGGTTGGTGAATGAACAATAATGGCTTTCACAGTAGCGAAGTGTTGATACGATGGTGCAATAAAATCATATTTTGATTTTATTTTGTGGTTTTAGGATTCCACTGAAAGGTGGTCAAAATAACAAAGACAGACAAACACAGGACTGCTCAAGACTGGCTGCGACCGCTTAATAGAGGTGACTGTTTAATACAGGTCCTCCTGAGCTCGTGGACCTTGGAACGCGCTCAGAAGGTGGGTGTATTTCAAGCTACTCCCTGGAAATCTGTCAACTTGACTCGCCAGTTACATATTTAATACAGGCACTGGTCATTTCATAGTATTCTATATATGGAATATGGGGGAAATATTTCACGAGAAATCAAATTATTTGATATACAACGAACCTTAAAGTTAGAGGCGATTATAAATTTATGTAGCTGAACTAGCTTCTTGATTTCTTCTGGGTTTACGTTTATTTCGCCCCCGATTAAAACATTTTTGAACGAAAAATTCATAATCTTGTGCAAGAAGCGGGGAAGCTCAAACTCAAAGTCAAACAACCCGCTCCAATCGAAAATCAAACATTTTAATAGAACGACAAAATTCCTAAAACATTGACAGGTAGAGCTAGATCAAGTAGAGTTTGTCGTGCTATCAAAATGTTTCAATTTGGAGTGATTCTCAATACGACAACAGCGAAATTTCGATTGGAGTCGCTTATACCATACCCTGGATACCAGAGGCTCGAAATCGTCGGGGCGAGCGAAGCGAGACCAGCTGAACTTGATTTCAGTACGAGCGACGAGCGCAACGGTCGTCACGCAAAACAAAACTCCTTCGGGGAATCAAAACACTTTCGATCGCGGCACATTACAGTATATTCGTACCTGAGCCCCTCTGGAACCAGGGTACTTATACCACGGCCCACGGGGCATACACAGTGTAGCTCGAACTATTGAATTCACTAATAACACATGCACGTTACACGAAGAAGTTGATCCCCATTTAATAATGGTTAGAAAACCTTAACATGATTTAGATGAAACAGTTTAAGAGATACAGTAGTGTGCGTGCTAACTTACCTAATCTTTCATAGGATCTTGTAGGTACACAGAACAACTCTTTTCAGATTTTCCCGCTCAGTAAATTGTTGGACGTCACGCATAAGCACGTGACTCGAGACGCGGTAAAAGGCACGTGACAAGCACAGGCAGCCCAAGCTTCTATTATGGCTCAAAGCTCGAATTATTTATGACGTCACGGCTTGACAGAATCGACTTGAACAATAGAGTTTTGAACTAAATCTGCTCTGCTGAGGAAAATTTAACTTCGAATTGTCTGGTTTCCAGATATCAGCTGTATCAATGTTCATTCCACAATATTTACCTTATTTGGTGGCTGTTACCGCTATTCTACGTTCTACAAAATGCATTTGATAGCGATTTCCTTTGTGCTGTTGCTGTTTTGTCCCCCTCCCACGACCGTGATCCTTAGCGTTTAAACAGTAGATTGTTTTGATTTGACGTCATAATGATATAGGTCAATTGATCTCTGTGTTCCCTGATAAGCTCTAATAAACCACTTACGTTCAGGCTCTTCTAGTTGCACTCTTCAGTCTGTAGACTCTTCCAATCTAAGGCATAGCATAAACTAAAGTCTCTTGACTGGGAGTGTTAATTATTTATGGCTTGGGGGGGGGGGGGGGGAGGTTAAATCATAGGCGGGGGGGGGGGGGGAGTTTTAAGTGCTTTTATATGGGGTTATCAAAGATTTTACCTACTCCTTGGGGGGGTCATCAAAGTTTTTACGTACCTGTCATGTAAAATGTAATGACGTTGTTGTAATGCTAAGCCAATGTTTAGTCTCCAGAACACAGGAAACCGGTGTTTTAGAGAGCAGTAAAATCTTTAAAATTTAGGCTCGGGCCTTCGGCCGTCGCAACATTTACACTCAGTCTGATTTGTTTTATTCATACGCAGGATCGTATTCTCCAAGTTCATGATCAAAGGCACATCTCCATAGGGCAGATAATGCATTGGTGTTCAGGAGATTAGTTTTGCCAATGCCGAGCTTTTTTTATTTTCATTTTTTATTTATCCGAGACTACGGAACAATGCAATATGATGCACTAGAATGCAATATGGTGCACAAATTATC
The DNA here is from genome assembly GCA_030867875.1 of Actinernus sp. WN-2022. Lineage (NCBI taxonomy): Eukaryota > Metazoa > Cnidaria > Anthozoa > Actiniaria > Actinernidae > Actinernus > Actinernus sp. WN-2022. The sequence goes on from JAOWCC010000019.1 coordinate 76,104,593, forward strand.
AGTACCATTTCAAGTACCCATCTGGGAAGGAGGGTGAGGTAGAGAGTTCCAGAGAATACATGCATATATATGTTTTCTACTAAACAAAGGTAATGTATCATGGGAAATACCATGAATCTAGAAATATTAATAGTAAATTTAATAATTACATGTATATGCAGTTTGCATTCTTTCTTGCACATCCAACTTTTTTGTTGGGAGGGAGGGGGAGCAATTTTATTGGGGGGTCATCTAAGTTTTAATTCATTCATAGGGGGGGTCATAAAAGTTTTAACAAGAGAAGCATATGAAATGCCGACCCCCCAATCCACAAATAATGAACACTCCCTAATAAACCCTTCCATTTTTTTTTACCTTTTATATATACGTATAACAGCAAAACCGTCAATACTGCTTAAAAGAGCACCTCGAAGTTAGTCAAAATCACAAATTTGAGAGTTATATCTTGAATAGGAGTAAAGTTATAGGCCCGCAAACTCGGAAAAGGTTACAGACGATTGTATGGAAATTTCGCCCCCCATACAAAAGACCGACATGTTTTGCACGACCGACCGCCCGTCCACCAGCGCGCAGATCACAAAGGTTTTCGAGCTCGATTTTGTATGGCTTTTAACGCCGTCCTCTCCTTTACATTCAACCCTACGTTTATGGGATTCTGTGATTTTCGAAGTTATCTCAATGATTAATGTACTTTTCCGTTACATCTCCGCGTGCACGCATACCGAGTCATGTTCTTTCTGTTGTATGCCGTCTCCTTTGCCGTTACATATGCGCGTGCAACTCATCTGCACGTGCATAATTTGTTCATAATTGTCTGCACGCACGCATTATATTTCCGTATACATCTGCGCGTGCATCTCAACTGCACTTGCACTTTTTATTTTCGTAAATTAATTGCCATGACATTTACATATATGCGCGTGCATCACTTCGTATTTAATTTCGTAAATATTCATATTATAATTTAGATATTATTAGTCTTTTTATGTATCTTATATTTATTACTCTTTTTTTTGTTTTGCCTTTTTGTTGGCGGACGTTTAAACACGAGCCTCTAGCTCGGATGAAGGGTAACCTATCCCCCGTTTCGACATTAATAAATGGTATTGTATTGGTGCACGGTCGGTCGGGTGGGCGGGCGGTCACGCCAGCGGTCGGTGTCTCTAAAATATCACTCTCATGGTGCCCGCGCGGGACCTTCAATATTCGAATATTAACGCTGAATGCAATGACTACAGACGCATGTACGCAGGGTTAGCCTCATTTTGAAGTTAAATATTCTTAAATACCAGCGAGAAGGTGCAAAACGCTGGGTCTGTAGTCATTGCATTCAGCGGTAATTTTCGAATACGAAACTGGACTGTTCAATAAAGATTTTTACACTCGTTTTTAAAAATATGATTAAAATAATAAGTCAAGACAATTTAAACATCATTTTTATTCTATTACACAATATATAAAAAGTGATAAAATGTCCAGTATATTGAGTACAAGCAATTAAAGGGTCATCTCAACCAGCAACCTTTGCGCACCTCACGAGCTATCAGTTTCCTTTCCTGTACTCCAATTCTGCATTAAACAAATTAAGGTATTCAGGATCTATTGATTACTGTACGTATTTCTACAAACCATTCTCACTGGAGCTGAGCTGCTGAGGAGCTCAAACTATAATACTGGGCTTTAGCAGTCATTTCCGATGGCATCAAAAGTGGAGGCTGGGATGGCCTCCTTAATCTGTGCACAGAGAGTGGAATAATAGAGTGGAATAGTTATGAAAACCAGTGACCTTATATTCTTTGTTATATGTCTTTGTTCGCTTTTTTCAACCATGACCGTGCACAAAACACAATAGAAATTCCAATATGTTAGTCAATCAGCCAATAGAAACGTGAGTTCAGTCGTTCAGGGGACGCTAATGAGCTATAACCGTGTATAATCTTTTGTCTTATCCTTTTCCAACATAAATCGCAGCGCTTTTGTTAGCCCCGTTGAAGTTTGCCGGGTTTCCTAACCATTCCACTCTATTAACAATGATCTATGCAACAAAATAGTACATGTTTTGGAAATTGCAACATCAAACAATACAAATAGAGTATTGAACCATTCACTATAAAAGTTTCATAAATGTACGTACTGTCTTCACTCAACAATAACTCATTTCATTTGTAATTAATTAAGATACCAAAGCTGTGAAAAACGTTTGGATTGGTTAAATTTACTTAAAACCAGTCAAACAAAATTTATTAGCCGAGGGATGTAGATAATAGCTGGAAAACGTCATTGCACTTGTCTTCAATATTTTCCAGACTTTGAAGCAGAAAATAAGAATTGCTGGCTTTCACTTGACGTCATAGCCGCCATTAAACAATAGATTCATCGTTAGCTTCTTTTGTCACTTGTGACTAAATATAGGAATGCTCCATGCTCCGACTCCTTTATCCATATTAAAGTTCAAGACTATCTAATCAGTCGCCTTCGTAGTTAAACCAGCAATATAATATAATACAATACAATGGCCCCCTTTTACTAAGTGGCGAATCCTTGCTGACGTCATTGTTTATATATTTGCCTCATTAGCATAAATTAAACTTCAAGCTACAAACAAACGGACTACATCAGTTGAAAGAGAATTTTAAACTTAGTAATCACCGAAAATTTCAGATTGATATGCTAAATATTTACGGAAAAATTTACTTTTCAAAACTGTAAAATGGGCTGGGTGGTATTGAAGAGTTGCTGACAGCCATACATTCATTGTAAATTTTGAGATTTTTAAACGCTCATTCCTCAAAATATATTTATCATATCGCTCTCAAATTTTCGGTGATTATCAAATGTGACAATCTCTTTCCATTTAAGGACTGTTTGTTTTAGTGTACGTCGCTTGAAGATTGATGTATGCTAAGATTCGCTTATAATGGAGCCGGGTCTGTCACGGCGCCTGATATGTGAGTTGAGTTTGTTGGGTCCTCACTCTAAGGGTTTTTCTCCAGGTTCTCCAGTTTTCCTCCCTCCACAAAAACCGACACACTAAATTCCAAATCAGTGTTTTGTTTTAATTATATACATCCCTGTTATAAGGCTATAATATTATCTAATGTTCAAAATGGAACTAAAGATAACAAAGGAATTAGTGTCTAATAATTACCACATGATCATTTAATCCTGTAAAATCCCATTATAATTGAAGGGCTGTGTGCAAAAAGGGCAAAGTGTCTCCTGATCACATTCTCAATTCTCCATCAATTTCATTGTTTTCAAAGGGAGAATTTAGAACGTGATCAAGAGTCACTTACAAAACGTACACCCTTTTTGCACACAACCCTTCAATTTGGAAATTACTCTGGTCTTGCACAGACCTACTTTGCCAGACGTGAGTGGAAAATTCTCTAATAAACTAAATGAAAGGTGACTATCAGCATTACAAGTGAGAGTTAAATACCGAGAACGGAGGCAATAAGCCATATACATCCCGAGGGCCTTAGGCCAGAGGGATGTTGATAATTGGCTTATTGCCGACGTTCGAGGTATTTAAGTGTCTTATTTCATACTTGACGAGGTTTTCGCAAAATTGCTCGTTATGGATACATCCCGGGAACTTTTCTCATACATCCCTTGCATTTATAATGGGGGTATGTATGGCAAATAAAGCCTCATGAATAACAAAGAAAACCGTGTCAAGTATGAAATAACTGTAGATACGCTCTAGTTCTGATAAAAAGTACACATTCAGGCAAAATTCCATTTAAAATGATCTATTTGTGCAAATTTGTAAATGTATGTTACTTTGTACATTGTGTATAATACAGTCATCACAGGAGAAAAAAACATGATGAGAATTTGCCAAAACCCATCTGACATTAATGGTAAGAGTTCAAGTTTCCCCGTAATTTGGTACATTTTAAAATCTATTTTCTAGCTAGCTGTGCATTATAATAATGGACAAGTTTCATATTTTCACAGATGAGTTGAGAACTTAATCAGGCGGCAAAAACAAGCTCTTCTAATGCTAAATACAAATTAAATGATTTCCCCTGCATGAGCCTCCATCAAGTACTCATTCTCAGCTCATATGCTGAATACCAAACTTGCTGCACTTAATTTGTACATGTACACATGTAACTACATAAAGGATATCAGAATCATTCCCTTACTTTACTCTCTTTAATTCCTAATAAAACCTGGCTGTTTGATTCATAGAATTGAAACAAGTCCTCCAAACTCTGGTTTCCATCCACAACAACAACTGGTGCAGGGACTTCAAACTTCGTTTTTCTGATGAGCCAGTCTTCATACCGGTCGTGAAGGTTTTCTACAAGATCCTGTGAAAGAAATATGAAAATTAAGCCTGAACTGACCCACTGGAATGGCTGTGTTTGGCTACCATAAAGTTCCAAAAGTAACGAGGGTGGTCATTACTTTTGTGGGTCGCTTATACTTGTGGGGGATCGCTACTTTCTGGAAATTAAAAATGTATTTACATGTAAAAAGGCAGAGCTATTCCTGACCAATAAATCTAGAACAGTATTTTTTTTTGCAAAAACTCCACAGATCAATGTTTGTCTGCCCATGTGCATGCTTTCCTTTGGACTATATCCATGCAAAAATGGCAGGTTAGGGTCGTTACTTTTAGGACTTACTAGTTGTAATAATTTTTTTAAATTTCTGTTACTTTCATGGGATCGATAGTTTGAGGGATTGTTACTTTTGGAACTTTTGGGTAAATTTTAAAGACCAATGGGTAACTAAATTATAAATTTAAAGTCTATAAATTAAGACAATGCTGCATACCATTGAAACTGTACATTCTTCAGATCTACTCCTTGCCTTGATTCTCTTCATGCAATTTTCAGGTGATGTTCTCAAATAGACTGTCATGAAAAAATGTGATTATATATCAATTCATAAATGCTGCTACAATTTAATCATTACTAGGCTCATATTTAATAGCACTCATTAGCCAAATGAATGCACATACATTGTACATGTATGTGTACTCATGAACACACTCAGGGATTAAAAATCCATAGGATTGGTAGAAAGTATACTGTGCTCTTCAATCCAACTGACATGGGACCAACTGACATGGGACTGCGAACTGACATGGGACTGCCAACTGACATGGGACTGCCAACTGACATGGGACTGCCAACTGACATGGGACTGCCAACTGACATGGGACTGCCAACTGACATGGGACTGCCAGCTGACATGGGACTGCCAGCTGACATGGGACTGCCAGCTGACATGGGACTGCCAGCTGACATGGGACTGCCAGCTGACATGGGACTGCCAGCTGACATGGGACTGCCAGCTGACATGGGACTGCCAGCTGACATGGGACTGCCAGCTGACATGGGACTGCCAGCTGACATGGGACTGCCAGCTGACATGGGACTGCCAGCTGACATGGGACCGCCAACTGACATGGGACCGCCAACTCACATGGGACCGCCAACTCACATGGGACCGCCAACTCACATGGGACCGCCAACTCACATGGGACCGCCAACTGACATGGGACCGGCAACTGACATGGGACCGCCAACTGACATGGGACCGCCAACTGACCGCCAACTGACATGGGACCGCCAACTGACATGGGACCGCCAACTGACATGGGACCGCCAACTGACATGGGACCGCCAACTGACATGGGACCGCCAACTGACATGGGACCGCCAACTGACATGGGACCGCCAACTGACATGGGACCGCCAACTGACATGGGACCGCCAACTGACATGGGACCGCCAACTGACATGGGACCGCCAACTGACATGGGACCGCCAACTGACATGGGACCGCCAACTGACATGGGACCGCCAACTGACATGGGACTGCCAACTGACATGGGACTGCCAAATGACATGGGACTGCCAACTGACATGGGACTGCCAAATGACATGGGACTGCCAAATGACATGGGACTGCCAAATGACATGGGACTTCCAACTGTCAGTTGACTAATGGGCAACTTTTGGCAAATGAATGGCTATACTTACCTATCAGGTCAAGCTGTGGCTTCTGTTGCTCCATAAGGAATTCAAACCACTCCTGGAATACACTGTACTCTACCAAGGATACCAAGCCACTAAAACAGACAAATGTCAGCAATTAAAAAAACCTACAAGCAGCACTGAAAGAATCATTTGTTGGTAATCCACTTAATTGCACTTCATTAAACCCTTTCATCGATGATACTAATATTTTGTATTCAAAAAAGCAAGAATAAAAGGTGGTACATATACATACGTGCATAGCTTTCTATAGTATTTATTCAACTTACTTTCTGTGTAGATTTTCAATGAAGCAGAAATATGCACTGTAAGCACTCCGTTCAAGTAGCCGAACAGGCGTAACCTGAAAAAAAATCATGATTACGCATTAATTACAGTTAATTAAAGGTGTTAGAAGACTTTACATCATAAAATAATTACTGGTATTTTAGACATGATTGTAAATTACTGTTAGCTTTTTTGCCATGCAGTGATGAAACAGTTAAAATGTATCAAATCATTATGACTATTAACAATTAATTGCATACTGTACAAGCTACAGGGTCCGAAATTGCACCTTATTTGGTGCCAATGCAACTAAATGTTGATAACCAAAATTTCAGAGTTAGTCGCCAGTTGGCAACTTCACAATGTTTTCACAATGTCCCAAAGTCACTCAATGTTCTATTAAGTAAATTTAGTCAATAAAACATGCCAGCAAATGTTGTTTGTCACATTGTCGCTTGAAACTTGAAATGTGGCGACCACAATGTCTTTTAGTGACTAAAATTTTTTGGGATAGTCGCCAGTTGGCACCTACGTGAAAAAGTTAATTTTGGACCCTGAGCTACTGTAGTACATAACTTTATTCTCATTTTAGAAGTGACTGCAATACAATACATACAAGCCTAGCCTTGCCTAACCCTAGACTTGCCACAAGTCAACTACATGTACTTTGCCGAAAACTGGAGCCCTCTTGCTTAGAGAGAGGGCAACAGTTAGCTACGAAGTCCTGGCGCTCTGAAGTAAAAAAAATCATAAACGGACTTGGAGAAAGTCTAATACAAGCCAATTGCAAAAGATAAAGAAATAAAACAGACTGAGGTAAATTAGATACTCGATCAGAGCAACAACACATTACACAGCTATTTCCACAAAAAGTTGTCTTGTGCATGTCATTGTGTATTTCTGTGCAACAAGTTTAACAGGGCAGGCCCACTTAGATAATGATGCCAATCACATTGCAGAATGAAAAAATGCATTCCTGTAATATCCATTGGTTATTTGAGCCAATCAGTGTTGAGACAGACAAATTATAGCATTTCAACTAATGCTACGTAGTCAGCAAGTTCTGAAGTCGAAATCTTTCGAATGATATGCTATAATTTGTATTAAAGTTGTGTAAACTTATACAAGTCATATACATGTATGTACGTAATTCTCATTGTCTAATTGGCCCTGGTCACAGTAGTCCTAAGAAAATCAGGGTCCAAATAAATAAAATGTACAAAAATTTGTTGAGAAAAAGTTTTTTTTTTTCCCTCACCTTTACTGGGCTAAATATATGGATTTATTTAAGTATGTTATCATATCAAATAATACTTATTTGATAGAGAATTTAATAAAGCGGCTTTGGGTTTATGACCCATAGCCATTTTAGTTCAAACTTTGGTTTGGTGTCACTTATTCCTCCCAGTAAACATAGCTCAGGCAAAGGCAGCACTTGATGGATATTATATTATTAAGATTTCGGTATTTGTGAAGAAGGAAAGCATAAATGCATTTCTGACTTGAACATGCAGTAACAATCATATTAAACATGCCCGAGTTTAAACATTTCTTATCAAATCATTAATAATTCATGAAGCAAAATCAAAGGAAATTACTGAGCAATAAGTGATCTTTAATTCTACTAGAGATTTCGTCCTGATTTACATTAAACTTTGATTTGCTTCGATTTTCTCTGCCAAAATAATTTGCATTGCCAAAATAACTGAAAACATGACTCCTTATGGACATCTAGACGTTTGATAAGTCCATTACAAAATTTGTGTCCGTGCTGTTGGGAACTTATTTAGGGCAAGCCATAGTTAACAGTTATGTTGTTATTTTAGAAGCGACAGGAACTCATATATTAAAACTAGGATTTTGTGTGACACGCTCATAGTAGCGACAGCTGGCCACCCGGCATGACTTCCTGAATGAGAACCTTATTTGGAATTACTTAACGAGTTAGCATCAGTTTGTAGCAATAACATGTGATTCAGTGTGTGATTAGATTTCGAAGCAAAATTATACCAGCCAGTTCAACTCCTGTAGAAAACGAGAGAGAATAAATCAACATTGTGATAAGTTTTCCAAAATTTTCTGCTTGCGGAGGGGCAATTCAGAATAGTACTTTATATGGCCTGATTTGCAAACTCTCACTTTTAGCTCAAGTTTGTAAATCCCATAAAGCAGTCAGCCACTCATTTTGTATAAATTATATTACTTAAATAGCACTGACTGACTCCATCTTGACATGCAGTCACTTTGCTGTAGATAAACCTCATTTGCACAGGAGCTATACCTGGGGCTGATGATGCAGTTGCATCATGGACAGCAGTACATATGATTCAAACATGTAGCTCCATCGCTGAGGATCTTTATACATCAAATCCTGTCAAACATACAAACAGCCAGTTAAATACATCTTTAAATTGGGATTAACATAAAATGACAAAGCACAAATGAAGGGCTGTGTGCAACAAGGGCATAAGTGACTCCTGGTCGCATTCTAAATTTGAAGGAGATTTATTTAGAATGACTGTGATCAGGAGACACTTACACCCTTGTTGCACAGTCAGTCCTTCAAATTTATAAATTCCTTTCTGTAAATGTATGTGCTGGCCACTTTAATTAACAGTCACAGATAACATTCAGCTATAACTATAATAGAGTTAAAATGAAACTAGTTGCTTTACAGACATTCACTTGTAATATAGTATACATTTTCTATTAGCCTAACGTCCCACTTAATAATTATTAATATTAATTTATACGGACTCCTAATATGATTGGACACTCTTCCTGGTCCCTCACATGTAGTAATAAAGTCTGATAGTAATGTTAGTTTGACTGTGTGACTACAGACTGCAACTGAGGCCACTTACAAGACAAGAACCACCAATCACATTGCAGAATGAAAACAAAGCATTCTAACTTGTGGTTATTTGATCCAATCAATGTTGAGTACATGACAATTTATAGCTTTCACCTTAAGCTTGCTCAAACTTCAATCTGGTAAAAGGTAAATTTGGTAGACTAGTTTTGAAGTTGAAGTCTTCTTCAGGAATAAAGAAAATTGCATGTCGAATATGCTAGGATTTGGAAGTCAGAATGCTTTATTTTCATTTACAATGTATCGTATAGTTCCTATTGTCTACATGTAAGTGGCCCTGGTTACAGTAAGTCACAGTATTGACTCTGAACTCTGAATTTCTAATGGGACCTGAAACAAACATAGGCTGGGGCTGATCAAAGCCAGGACCTGGTTTTAATTAATAAATCCACAGATCAAATTGTTTTTTTGTGGATATCAGGGAGGAAAACTGGAGGACCCAGCTAGAGTAAAACCCTCAGAGCAAGGGTCAGAGATACCAACAAACTCAATTCACATACATGTATGGTGCCACATCCAGGGATTGAACCTGGGCCACAAATGTGAGAGGCAAAACACTAATAACCACTGCATCACCCTGGCTCCCCAAATATTGGAAAACTATATACTCACTAAAATATTGCCACCTCCAATATTTTGCCATTTCTTCACTGGTTCTTCCAGTATCTTAAACATAAAAAATCCAATAGAACTGTTGAATATAATAGAATTGACACTATAATTCTCACATGGCAGCGTTATGTTGGCTATATATAAACAAGAGATTTTGTAAGGTCAGCCTTGAACTGAGCAGTTTCAGAACGAGTTTACGGTCGACTACATTGTAGCACAAACAAAGGATTTTATCTTCCTGGGACTTTTTTCTAGCATCCAGTTAATTTTCCTGCAATTTTTTTTTATAAATTGAAGAACTGAAGGTTTCAGATGTGTGTTGACTGTCTATTAATTCAATTTTTATCATATGTAACAATGTGGCTGATAATTATATAATTTATATAGTCTTGCAATCTTTATCTAAATGGTCCTTATAATCTTTTATTTTATATGGAGTAAGAGTCAAGTTATCTTCCATTGAAAGCTAATTTAATAATTACATGTATTACTGTTTGCAACCAATGCTCAAAACTTAAAGTCAGGGTAGTAAATTTAAGCCTTTGATCTAGTAGATTTTGTCAAGTATACTAGTCCAAGCACTAATTGTTTACAAATTAAAATAAATATATGTTCAAAAGTTTGTTTAATGATCACTGCCGTGGTTTGATTTGTGTATTTTTATTCAAACCATGTACATTGTAAAAATAGAAAGCTTTAATGGACATCTTGATGAAACTGTTTGAATTACGTGTCTATATATAATAAAGTTTATTTTTTATAATAATAATAATAATAAAATAATATAAAATAATGTTATATTCATACCTGCACCATTGGATTTTGTTTAAAATATTTAAGTAATGTTGTCTTGCCACTTCCAATGTTACCCTCAATCGCAACCTGATTAACAAATAAAAATCCCATCTTTATTTAGAGTGTATATCATATATATACAGGAGTTTCAAGCTGACTAACAGCCAGAGTTCTGCTGCTACTTGTCCCCATACTGCCATCTACGTTAATTTGTTGATCACTTCTGATTAGACTATTGAAATAAAGCAAAATAATAGACACCAGCTACTTTTCATTCATGACTGCTTACTCCAAAATTTATTGAAAGCCTTACATATTGCAGTGTTCTCCAGTGTTTTTCTTAATAGCAGATGAGTACTTTATATATATTTATCAAACTCATTAATAATTCATGAAGCAAAAACAAAGGAAATCACCAACCGATAAGTGATCTTTAAATCTGATAGAGATTTCAAACTTTGGCTTCGATTTCCTCGGCCAAAATAAGTCGCATCACCAAAATAACTGAAAACATGACTACATCTAGACGTTTGTGTCCGATCTTTATCCAATTTACAAATCTCGCTTTCAGCTCGAGTTTGTAAATTGGATAAAGATCGGCTACTCATTCTTTATCTGCATGTATTACTTAAAGTGAAGAGCATACACCCTTTGCCTACTAAACTTGAATTTCAGGATGGAAATAATGGCCAGTGATTGGTAATTGCAGATCAAATTTTGCCAGCCAGATTCCCCTACATGTATATGCTTTCAAGACTGTGACACTCAGACCCACCAACGCAAGGCAAAAGTAACAATTTACACCTTCTCAATAATCATTGATCAATTAAGTTTCCTTTATTTAAACATCTCTATATTTAGGGTGCCAAAAACTAAAGTGTGGAGTTCATAGTTAAAAGAAGGTGAGGGGTTCAAGGCTCATCCTAGACAGAAAAAAATTATTGCCCAGTTAACCTGACCTTAAATAATAAACCCATTAAACAGGTTAAGTCAGTGAAATATCTAGGAGTACTCATTGATAGTAATCCAAACTGGAAACCCTATGTAAATGAAATATGTAAAAAGGTAAACAGAAGCATTGGCGTACTTTCTAAATTACGTTATTATCTAAAGTAAATGTATACATACTTACTAATCTGTATTATTCCCTTAAATAATTATATCCTTACCTCACCTATGGTTTACTTGTCTGGGGGAATACATGTCAGACTTCAACTCATCCTTTATTTATTCTTCAGAAAAAGACCCTTCGTATTATCACATTTTCTAAATATGATGTACATTCTACCCCTTTGTTTAAAAAATTGCAAATTTTAAAACTAAACGACTTAGTCCTCTCTCACACTGCTTTATTCATGTATCAATATCATGCAAATACCCTCCCAACTGTTTTTAGAGATTTCTTTAAACCTCTCTCTGATATTCATCATTATAACACTCGCCTAGCATCCAGTTCTTATTATTATCTTCCTCATGCTATTCGAACTAATTATGGTCTATTTAATATTAGTTTCCAAGGTCCAAAAATATGGAATTCACCAGACAAAAACCTTACATTCTTGACTAAATACAAATTCAAAAATTGTTTGAAAAAAGATCTTATAAGTAAATATTGATCAAATATCTTTTCAATTTGCCTTTTCAATTTCAATTTAAAATATGTATTTTCAGCAGATTGTATTTTATTCATTGTCCCTTGTTATGTTTATGTGTGTGCGTTTCTTGTATTCATTATATAACAAATTATGTACGGTACATTGTTTTTTTCTGACCGCCATATCAAATTGCAATCTGAACTTTGTTCCAGTGGCTCAGCTTAGTTTAGCTTCCTAGTTATTCTGAGCCTACCAGTACCAATTATTGAGCTTTTTATTCTTCCAGTTAAACTGTAATTATTATTAATTCCAGTACGAAATAAATTTGTTGTTGTTGTCCAGAGAAGCAGTTGCAGCTATACAGCTGGAGGAAAACCCACAGTACTGTGGGGCAGTGACTGAGTCATGAAGATTATTATGGTCTTGCTGGAGCAAAGCTACATGCTGAGAAAGACATTCAATAGCAGTTAAAAGGGATGCCAGCACGTTCTGGTGATTCAACCCATGTCCAAATGACTGCAAGGTGCATTAGGGTCCCATAAAAACTTCAGCAGTTGGCAAAACTTTGCAAAGTAGTATGTAGGCTTATAAATAATTTTCTTCTTCTTCATGATCAAGTCTGTTGAAAATCATATGCTGTCACTTACGGTCACTTTTCTCATCGATGAGTGTCCATTTGTGTGACCGTTCATGGTACTGGTGGTGTAGCCATTTGTACCCAGCATACTGAGTGAGCAAGCTGTAAAATAAAATAAAAAGTTAACACAATAATTTATTGAAGGGCTGAGCATGAAAATGACCTATATACCTAGTCAGGATTTTGCCTTGCATCAGTCTTTTCTGTTTTTACGGTTGCCTTTAGTTTTGTTTCTATCAAGTTAAATTTTACGTAGATAATTGTGACTATAATGCTGATTATAGAAAAAATTCAGATTAAAAAAAAAATTCTGCCTTAGAATGTCTTCAGTTGATGACTTGCTTACATGTATTTTGGGACATATATTCCATTCCTTTTAGATTTCATGCTCCAATGTAGATAAGCAGTTACAGGTTTTTGTAATCAAAAAGCGAAGTTGACTGTCAAGATTTTCAAATTGTCATGCTAAGCCCTTCAATAATAAATAATAATTATTAAGTGCTATTTGAACAGTAAAGTCTAATAAAAGCTGAAATGGTTGTTAAATGTATTGAGTAGATATGATCATAATTTGTATGTATGATTTGAACAAAATAAATCAAATACAAATCATTAGGCAAATAATAATGGTGCAATATGACAACTAAAATAGCCAGTGGAAGCAAATTATAAATGAAGAGAAAAATTGGTGGTCCCTTCATGTAGGCAACACAATTGAATTGCTATCAAAATACAATAGAATTAACACAATACAATAGAACGAAATACACAATGCAATTTGGTAGTAATTCGTGTCTGCCTACATGAACGGAGAACCGAAAAATTATAGTGACAAGTGTAGTATTAAACAACCGCTTAAAATTAAAGGTATTACTACATCAACCGACATAACTTCATTAGCTTATAAATATTTATTATCAGTTACGAATAACATTTTATGGGCATATAAAGATTATGTCCTTTGGAAGGAATACAAGCCGACAGAAGCAACGGAAAAGGAGAAAGACAGCAAGATGGGCCATGCCAATGACGCATCACAGTTTTGTATCCTCGCGTACAACAAACACATGTATGTATGCAACTTCACAAATGAATTTAAGCTTACTTTTAACATAGCATTAACAACTTTTAAAGATTAGTATTCTAGAGTTTGATGTACATGTACGATCCTACTACGAAGCTTCTTTAATCATTATCTGCAAGAAAATTGTTTTGGCGGTATAAACGCAGCACACGAGCTAGACACGAAAACGCGACAAAGCCATTCAATAATTTCGCTGTGAATTGCTAAAACTACACCAATTACACTACAATATGGAGAATTATGACCCAGGAATGAAATACGTAAAGCTAAGAAGAAGAATACGAACCGTTTTGAGAGTGTTCTCGCATGTTGGTACTGGAAGTCTTTCAGGACTCGTGATATTATGTATTCAGAATTTGAAATCCGCGCGCAAATTCAACCAAACACAACGCTTTCTGCATCGACTAGTCTAAACTTGCCCGCATTACATCACACACTAGAAAAAAACTCACGCAAAGCCCTGATCTTCGCAAAAAGCGAAATATCATATATAAATTCTAATTTTCTTACCTTTAGACTTTTCCTGTAAACTTCTTTGAAAGATCAGCGTGAAAACTGCACGAAATGCGGATCTAATTTGCATTTCTCCCGCGCTGAACATGCTGTGTTTAGATCAGCGGTCGTCCCATCAACTTCCGGTTGTATAAACATGAAGTAGAATCAGTTTTGTTTTCAAGAAACAATCCCGTTCTAGTGTATAAGAACGTTTGCAGTCATCCAAGGAACGCCTGCAAAATTGAATGTGGTAAAATATTATCGACGAACTACACTCGTTGAACTTTGGAAATCGTAAGGAAAAAAAATCATGACAGGGTTATGATACTGTATTAATTGTATTACTATATATATGATAGACAACTAGTTCCTGTAAAAACTAGTTTTGGTCTGCGTCTTTTTGATATGCCACCGTAGAATCGCGGTTATAAGCCCCCCGGTTATAAGCTCTCCCGGTTATAAGCTCTCCCGGTTATAAGCCAAAACCAAAACCACCCAAAACCCTTACAAAGTTGTATAAGCCCAGGGCTTATAACCGGGATTCTACGGTAATCCTATTACATAAATGAAACGTAACTGCGAATTCTGCAATCATAATCATAATAATACAGGAGTTTAAAAAATCACACGTGGCAACGAACAATCAGATAAACAATAAATTCTGAGCCTAGCTAGTGAGGAACAAAAGTACGTCAGTAAAACACTTTTAAAACAAACCAGGCTTCTGTTGCCCATATTCTTGGAGATTTCTTACGTTATACTTCTCGCTTTGGGACATTGAATTCTGTCGTTTGCAATTTACAAAACTCCCAAACATCCTCGTCGCTTTACCAAATGTTACGCCATGTCGATCGAAGTCCTCTTAGCATATCCCAAGGTGCTTTGCGCACTTACGTGAAGCACGAGAACATGGCGTCCAAAGGGAGACGATGTCAACAAAGGGTCGAAGGAACCGTTTTAAACTTCTTTGAACAAGTCTACTCTACCCTTAGAACAAGTGCATTTACAAGTACACGTTATAAAGCAGGTATCTATTGGTTGGTTGTGGTGGCAGGATCATTTTTCCACGACTTTCTACCGCCTCCAAATTCGTACTTAGCCAACACGAGAAACGTGTTCAATGTGTACTTTGTGAAGATTGGCTGGGGGTGGACTTGGGCCTTGCTGAGTATTTTGGTTGGCATGACGTCGTGGGTCTATACGTCTGGAAATTTTCTCTCCATGCTACGCCATAACAGTAGAATTTTGGTCGCGACTGCAGCGTGGTTCATGTGGGTTAACTTCTTCGAGTACGTTGAACATTTCACTGGTGTCTGCAAAGGTCAATCAGCACTCGCCTCAAAGAGATTATGTAGAAGAAGTGGCTTCTTTTGGCACGGATTTGATATATCAGGACACTGTTTTCTACTCATCCACTGTGCCTTGACTATAAGTGAAGAGATCCAAGCTGTTAAACATTTAGAAGACAAGACTTTGACCCTAAAAGGCAAGCACTGGTACAAAATCTTGCGGCCCTTCATTACAGTAGCCTTTGTATGTACCACGCTTTTAATGCTCCTGTGGGAAGCAATGCTTGTTACCACATGCATTTATTTTCACACAGTTCAACAGAAGGTACTTGGGACCTTGGCAGCTATGTTTACGTGGTGGGGAACTTATAGATATCTGTACCAGGATGATATGACTTCTGTATTTAAACTTAAAGCACCAGTTGGTCAAGTAAAATTATAATGTCTCTATCAAGTCCAAACCTGTCCATCCCCCCTCCCCCCCCCCCAAAAAAAAAAAGAAACACAAAAAATGCACAGGAGGGCATTTCACCACTCAGTCCATACACAAAACAAAGTTAGGGGGTGGTGAATCTGTCAAAATAGTCAAAAAATAGTTTTTGTTTCTCTGTTGGTACGTGTGAAGAACTGTGTGTCCTGATATTTTTTTATTTGTTGAATGATACATTTTATGCCATTTCTAAGAAATTTTAACAGCTTTTTAAGTTTCAATTCCCCTCCGTGACATAATTTTCCCCTCCGTGACACTTGTTATTATTGAAATAGAACGAAGAAAACTTGCAGTTCAGAATTTTTTTCATTTATATAGTTGTATTGTACTTGAACTCAGAAGTTTATAAAATATTGTGAATTTTGTTTTGACTGTTTTGGATATATCAAAACTTTTATACCTAATTTTGGCACGGAGGGGAAAGTTCCCTCTTGGACGAGCTTTAGCAACACGCCCTTAACAGCAACTGAAATTATTTTTTGTTTCTCTATTAGTGCATGTGAAGAACTGTCCCCTGTAATTTTTTATTTGTTTTTGACATACCGGTAAAGCAAGAACCTCCTAGGTTTTTTGTGGTTTTCCCATCCGTGACAGGCAATTTTGTATTTCAGCTAATTAATGATAATTTATGACAAGATAAGAGTGTGCTGACATTTCAAAATCATTTTTTTATACTTTTTATACTGTAAGTTTTCAGTAATTAAGAATTCAGAGTTCCATGTCCAAAATACTGTGGAATCGCCCTTTTATAAATTTATTTAGGTTTCTATTTCTTAGCCCTCTGGATGGAATTTCAATATTTCTACTATAAAATTAATTCCTTACTGAGTTAGACCAGAGAGGTGGGAGGGAGGTAGATTCTTTAACATGAATACTGCATTGTGATTGGCAGATTCTTTAACATGAATACTGCATTGTGATTGGCAGATTCTTTAAAGGGAACCTCGGCTGAAAAACAATGTTTGCTCTCAAGTGTTTGTTATGGATGCCTAAGTCTGTTTCTGTGCTTGTCTCCAGTAAATTGTACACTAGATGTCATTTATGCAACAATTTTCCTGTCGATAAAACTCATTTGAATTTCCTGCGCGCCGCCATCTTGAATTTTATGACGTCATAGTGTTGCCTTATTGTCAGAAAACAATAGCTCTTTTGTTATGCGACAATAGGGCAACACTGTGACGTCATGATATCCAAGATGGCGGCGCGCAGGAAATTAAAATGAGTTTTATCGAGAGTAAAATCGGTGCATAAATGACATCTAGTGTACAATTTACTGGAGACAAACACAGAAACAGACTTAGGCATCCATAACAAACACTTGAGAGCAAACATTGTTTTTTAGCCGAGGTTCCCTTTAACATGAATACTGCATTGTGATTGGCAGATTCTTTAACATGAATACTGCATTGTGATTGGCAGATTCTTTAACATGAATACTGCATTGTGATTGGCAGATTCTTTAACATGAATACTGCATTGTGATTGGCAGATTCTTTAACATGAATACTGCATTGTGATTGGCAGATTCTTTAACATGAATACTGCATTGTGATTGGCTACGCATGCTTTTTGCCAAATGAGATGTTACATAAATTGATGTAACGTTGTGAGTTTCTGCTTGTATGTTCTGTGGCCATTAAGTCTTTCAACAAACAAGAGTTTTTGTGTGTTGGCCAAATAATCATTATTTTCATTGTACACTAATATTTGAACATGTTGGCTTGTAAAAAAAAAAAAACAAGGCAACAAGAAAACAATATAAAGCATTTTGAACATTGCAAAATTCTGTTTGTGTGTTCTATGGCCATTTGAGTTTGATCGCTCCAAAAATCACAAAACTGCCAAGTTTTATTGTAAGTTGTTGTGTGTCAACCAAGTGTTATTATTATTTGCTTTGGAATGAAGTATTGTGGTAAAAAATAGTATATAATTTGAATATGTTGGCTAGTAAAAACTGATTTAATACCACTGAAGCGAACGGAACATTGAGGTGTGATAATGCTATAATATATCATCTCCATCTACCTCTCACCTCCCTGGTTTAACCAATGAAACCCATAACAAATTAAGTTAGCCCCAGAACTGAGTAAGAACTACGACACATCAAAGATGGTATTTTGAAGGATGTATGACATTGCATCAATAGTGTAATGTCCAGTTTTTAATTATCACAGATTGAAAGTCTGAATTCTGAGAAAGTTTTAAGTCTAGCTGCTCTTTGAATAAGGTAGCTTAAGTTTAAAACCTATTTCATTGGTTGCTCGATTACGGTAGATGCCAGTTAGCCAGACTTTAATTAGTATACACAGTATTCATTCATGAACTTATTACTATAAGTCATTTGGGCACATTTTGCCTGTATGGGTGTAACCTTGTACATTGGAGAGTTAACTCCCATATGGAGATCTACATAATATTATTAAAGAAAATATTGATAAAGCTGTTTATGTGAAATGTTTTTTCTCAATAAAAATTGGAGAAAACATATCAATAAAAGAAAAGAGTATGGTGAGACAAGATGTGAAAAATCAGAGAATATAGAGGGTGACACTTTTTTCTTTTGCCTCCTTACAATACAATACAATACAATACAAATAGTTTTATTAGTTAATCCAGAAATGGCTTTTCATAAACAATTTACAGCTTGTTCACTATAAAAACCTAATATCGAACCTATGAATTACAATAATAATAATAAAAATATGTGAATATGCAAATACTGGCTATATTGTGTGGGTATACCTTATTATAGGAAATTAACAATGCACGTTGACAACGCGAAGAAAATTTACGTTACACTAAATTAACGCGAATTTTTCAAAAGTTAGGTTTACATGCATTAAATTAACGCGAATTTTTCGATAAGCATCTTGCTTTATTTACTGCGATTTTCATAATTCTGCAAACTCGCACTTTACATTTCTGAACGCCAAACTGCGTTTTGGCTTCCGTCAATAAAACCTTCCAAGACAAGTGCACGGATGTTTCTAAGTTTTTTTTAAAGCCGAAAATTTGGGTTTGAAGCCTAACTAGACCCTATCAATTCAAAAGATCTTTCAAAGCCTCACGGTGAAATCACCAAGAGCTGCTCACTCGTTTGATTGACGGAAACCAAACCGCAATAGTGACTCTGAAGAGCCAATAGAGGAGTCATGAACTAATAAGGTTTTGAAATGAAATAAAGGTGCTTTAAAATAACAATGTTGTAAAATAGCGTGCATTAAATTGACATCGACATTAATTAAGATACATTAAATTAACGCGAATTTTGTAAAATCGCGTTAATAAAGTGCATTGTTAATTTCCTATAATAAGGTAGTATGTTTTAGTCTTTGCCTAGATCGTTTCTTACTATACGAGAGCCTGAAGCTTTGCTAATTTTGTGATCAATTCCAAACCTGCTCATCCCCCATCCCCAAGGGGCATACACGAGGCAGGTATAACTATCGAATACCCCGCATCTTTTCCCTTCTTGGTGTAGCCAGTGGCTACGGCTACGCGTAGCCACTCGTAGCCGCGTAGCCACTACAAAAGTATTGCTTCGTTCTTTAAAACTTTGATTTATACGATGCGACTTAGACACAGGCAAGCCACTTCTTATTTTTGACGCGTAGCCACTCGTAGCCGCGTAACCACTACCATAAGTATTGCTTCGTTCTTTAAAACTTTGATTTATACGATGCGACTTAGACACAGGCAAGCAACCCACTTCTTATTTTTGACGTGTAGCCACTCGTAGCCGCGTAGCCACTACCATAAGTATTGCTTCGTTCTTTAAAACTTTGATTTATACGATGCGACTTAGACACAGGCAAGCAACCCACTTCTTATTTTTGACGTGTAGCCACTCGTAGCCGCGTAGCCACTACCATAAGTATTGCTTCGTTCTTTAAAACTTTGATTTATACGATGCGACTTAGACACAGGCAACCCACTTCTTATTTTTGACGCGTAGGCAAGCAACCCACTTCTTATTTTTGACGTGTAGCCACTCGTAGCCGCGTAGCCACTACCATAAGTATTGCTTCGTTCTTTAAAACTTTGATTTATACGATGCGACTTAGACACAGGCAAGCAACCCACTTCTTATTTTTGACGTGTAGCCACTCGTAGCCGCGTAGACACTACCATAAGTATTGCTTCGTTCTTTAAAACTTTGATTTATACGATGCGACTTAGACACAGGCAACCCACTTCTTATTTTTGACGCGTAGCCACTCGTAGCCGCGTAGCCACTACCATAAGTATTGCTTCGTTCTTTAAAACTTTGATTTATACGATGCGACTTAGACACAGGCAAGCCACTTCTTATTTTTGACGTGTAGCCTGTATTTCCTCCCACCAAGGATGCCGTTTTTTGCGGGGTATTCTGTAGTTACTCCCACGAGGCATATGTCAAAGAAAAGTTGGGGTTTGGGGAATTGGTCAAAGAGATTCAAAAGAGTTAATTTTACATCAATTTTTATAGTAGATTTCCACTCTTTCCAAAGCCCCATGGTAGGCATTTGCAATGCTCTAATTCAAAAATGTTTTTAGTTCCAGAGGTTTTCTTTCTGTATTTTTTTTTATGGTGAGACATGCTTGCCAACCCGGGGGGGGGGGGGGGGGGGGGGGACTCCCTATATTGAAATATTGAAGTAATAGGGGTGATTGGCCCGGAACTTCAAAAATGACCCCTAAAAGTATGCATAAATTAAAAGAGCCTAGAAAGTTAAAATGATTTTGACCCCTAAAAGGTATGACCATATAACGTCTTGTTAAAATATTTTTGTTTAATCACAACTACAGTAAAAACACATCTAACTACATCAAACACTAGTCTTGTGAATCAGTTTGAGAAATGAAATGACACCCTAAAATGTACAGACTTGTGTTGCATTAAATTAGCTTTCATCAAAGGACCCCCTAAATGGTACGGGGCAACGGAGATGACCCCAAAAAGGTATGGCCAATCACCCCCCCCCCCCCCCCCCCCCCCCCTGCCAAACTTCCCCAGGCTTATAGATTAGAAAATCCTGGCATTTTGGCAATCTTACTAAACCACACCCAGATTTGTTCCACATCTGGCTTTATTGCTTGCTCAAGTGACTATCAAAGACTACAGACATTCCTGCCAGGAATCTTTATGAACATAGACATAGACATAAGTTTATTGCCAGCCCTTATCCTATACAGGACATCCGTTCCGCTAATAATAATATAACAGCAATGATAGAACTGCAAAAAGACTATTTAAGTGTACAATGACTTCTTACTACTTTACGGCGTTCTTTCCTTAAAACACTCATAGACGTATTTAGCCACAGTGTTTTGAATATCATGTGGCGGATTGATGAGGAGGAGGAATATCTCATTTTCCGTTAGATGGTTTATTTTCTTATTTAACTGCCTTTCTAATTTTTTAAATAGCTCCATACGTTTCATATAATAGAATTTGCATTTGACGAGAAAATGCCTCTCGTCTTCAACTTCTGTATTGCATTTTGTACAAATTATTTCTTCTAACTTTTGATGTGGCCTTAAATGCCTTCCTACTTCAATTTGAAGGCGCGCAGCGATTGCTGACAAGGGCACCCAACGAGTACTTAATTTTTGAAATTCGTTTGGAACCAGTTGTCTGCAGCTTATCTAGCCATTCTAAGGCGCCTACTATGTCTTTTGACGTATTCTAGAAAGCTATTAGCTATTCGGATTTTTTAGGTGGAAATCGCGTCAACCGAAAATACTATGGCAAAATATTCCCGGCCTACGAATTTGTTAGTAGTCTAGAACGTAACAAGAATTTTCTAGCCCAAGTAACTTCA
The DNA here is from genome assembly GCA_030867875.1 of Actinernus sp. WN-2022. Classification (NCBI taxonomy): domain Eukaryota; kingdom Metazoa; phylum Cnidaria; class Anthozoa; order Actiniaria; family Actinernidae; genus Actinernus; species Actinernus sp. WN-2022. The sequence goes on from JAOWCC010000019.1 coordinate 76,126,553, forward strand.
TGTTGCAACGTTTTGTGGAGGTACGAATTTTTTAGGGATTCTTTTTTCCTGTTCTGACTCTATTGATCAGACGAACTGGGACGTACGAATATTTTAGGGGAAACCTTTTAGTCTCCCTTTTCTTCTATAATTTTCTAGGGATTTAAAACACATTTTCTAGCCAGTATTTCAGAAAACAATTTTCTAGGGACAATTTTTTCAAATCCGAAAGTTTTAGGCTAACTTACTCTCCCGAACAGCTTTTTAACCGAAAACTTCGTTGGGTGCCCTTGTGCTGATTCGGAGTTTGGTTAGAGATATCCTGTGCTTAACTACACTTACGTTTTTGAGATATTCCTCTTGGATGTAATTATGTTTAAATAATCTATATGTTCTTAGATTATTGGTATGAGATGGATTTTTTTCTTTCGTCGTTATGAATTTCTCCATGCCAGTTTTGGATTTCGATATCTTTGGATCGTTGACCTAGATTGTTGAGTATTCTCTTTACGAGAAACGTTGAAGGGTCTTCACCAAAATTTAATTGCCATCAAGTAGGTCAATTACGTTTTTTAGTTTTTCTGTCCAGCTGTACGGGTGAGCCCGATTAATGCAATCAAACATTGCCTTGTCTGATAATTTTGACTTATCTGATGATAAATACGATGTCCATAATGAGAAGCTCCTATTGATTGCTTGATGCTTCAGGGGCAGCCTTACACGGCGTTGACAAAACCTGGGGAATAGATCGGAATGGATCGGAATGGACCAAATTTTACTTTTTTAAGAAAAATCATCCCTTAAAAAATCTTTCTGTGGAGATTTTTGAAAGTAGTTGGACCAGATTTCGGAGGTGAAAAAAGTATGAAACGGCTAGTATTTTAAAATACCGAGTTTCTTTTAAATAAGTAAACAAGTCCAAGGACTACAGAAAAGCTGATCGAACAACGTGTATATAGAGAATTCTACGATATTTCGGCTGGCCAAACCAGCCTTCTTCAGGTAGATCTTACGAGTGAATATTTCACAATGGCAAGTATAAGTATCAAGGTGATTACACAATCTAAGAGGAAAAAGGAAATGACGTAAGTAAAAATATGGTGTTTCATCACGTTTGTTCATGCCGAGAGGTTCGAGAGTTTTAGCTGTCTGGCTTTACGAATAGAGTCTCGCGAAGAATAAATTATTTCTAAGGGGATAAGTTGCAAGGATTGCAACTGAGGATTGCCTTTCAGTTCGCCGCTTTGACAACCATCAACATATCGGCTTGGAATTGGACTTTGTAGCTGCCGAAGTTCATTTAAAAAATCGTCGCAAAATGCTGATTGCCGTTATATACAGACCACCCTCATCCCCGCCCTCATGGCTAAAGTCTTTTGAGGATTTGGTCAAGATCTTCGAATCCTCTGGAAATAGAGATATTCTGTTACTCGGCGATTTCAACCTGCCCAACATACGCTGGCTTGAGGGTTCGGGGTTCTCAAGTTCAAGTGATTTATCAGATTTCTGTGACTTTCTAAGCGATAAAAAATTATTCCAGCTCGTTACTGAACCGACAAGGTCTCGAAACATTCTGGATCTCGTAATCACCAACATGGTGGAGCAAATATCTGGCCTTGAAGTTTCAAAAGAGGTCACTATTGTCTCGGATCACTACTCACGGCCATCGTATTTGATTTGCAAATCTATCCCTACAAAACTGCCTCAAATCCAAGAGTTGTTTACAACTTTAAGAAAGGGAATTTTGATTCCCTGCGGACTCATCTGGAATCCACATCCTTTGACGACATTTTTCAGAACAATGACACCGTTGACAGTTGTTGGCATTCCTGGAAACAGAGGTTTATTGAAACGGTCGATAAAACATTCCTAAAACAAAATTAAAACGTGCAAATTCACCTCCGTAGATCGATGGTGAAGTCATCCATGCCATCAATAAACGCAACACCTTGAGAAGAAAAGCCGCAAACTCAAGCATGTTAAGGCCTGATTTCGGGTAAAAACTCTTTTCCTTATTTCAGCACAGCCGAGTATGGCAAGTACGCCAAGTTACTCACGATAATAGGTACCCGGGGGGGGGGGGGGTACTCCTGTTTATCACGTATTATGTATGTGCCGCCCGGGTGGGTCAGGGTTTTGAGCTCAGTTTGGGCATGCAGGTAGGGTCAGGGTTTTGACCTGATTTGGGCAGATCAGGGTCAGGATTTGAGTATAATTTGGGTGCAGTCAGGGTCGGGGTTCAGTATTTTTTAGGCAGTTAGGGTTCAGTTTTTTTTAGCTACTATGTAAAAAAAAATATATTCTGTTGCCGCATTTTGATCGCCTATCCACATGCAAGCACTGAGGTTCCCTTACATTGTGACGCCGCTAATTCGTACTTCAGTACTTAACTGTACTCCATCTGCTGATTTGTTTACCCAGTATCACGTCCCGACTTGAAATGTTCCGTATTTTGCATGCAATCCCGGTACACGGTATACCGGCCGGGATATATATCCGACCGTGTTTTGAAAACAATTTAAAGAAGGGGCAATAAGGTTTTTTTTTCAAAAAGGGGGCAATCAGGGTTTTGGAGCTCGGATTGGGTCAAACAGGGTCAGGGTTTGAGTCTCTTGGCCTCACATACATACCCATTTTTCATGTAAGTACCCCCCCCCCCCCCCCCCCCCGGGAATAGGTATCGCCATTCTTTACTACCTTAAGTGGTTTGTGTGTAGTAAAACGTGTCACGTGACTTAGAACACGAAATCAGTAAATCAAAAATGCGGTTCCGATTTTAAAACAGCTAGGATGATGAGTTTACCTAAATCAACTTAGAAAAGATGACTACGATATTTCGTTAACGAGCAATTAAGGCGAAAATGTGCAAAATAGGTCACGTGACTTTTTGTATCCTTAATATCTCCTTATCTTTACATGATAGTCATGTTTTCTAAGCGTGATCTGAAACACTGCGGGAGGAGTAACGTTTTAGCAGGGTTACTTTATATTCATATGTTATCGTCGCAGCCGCATTTCACTTAAACGATTTTATATAATTATGACGTCATCAATCACGTGATACGACAACCATGCACTTAACAAATTTAAGGAAGTTGATATTAGTATTATGGTGTAATTAGATTTTGTTTAAACTGTTATTTCTGTCCGAAAACATTTTTTAACGTAAATCTTTTTTCCGTTAAATGAACCAGGCCTTAACATGCTTGAGAAGGAGAACGATGCAGGCCTGTGGGAGCGTGTTAAACAGCTACGCAGGGAATCAAAGTACCTCATTAGAGCCAAATTCAAAGGTTACGTACAAAAGCTTACCACCTCAGCAGCGTGTGATAAAAATAAGATTTGGTCTTTTTTCAAAGCCAAATCAAACAAAGGATCTATTCCGGAGTCTGTCGAACACGGCGGCTTAAAATTTGACACTCCACTTGGAAAGGCTGAAGCCTTCAACAGCTTTTTCGCTTCTACTTTTCAACAGCCCAGTCAAGCCACCGCTGTACCGCCTGTACAGCCCTTCGTTACAACCACTTTGTCCTCTGTTGAACTGTCGGTGTCGGACGTGTTAAGAAACCTGGTTAGTCTGGACGTCACTAAAGCCGCTGGTCCGGACGGTATCCCATCGCGCCTACTAAGAGAGTGCGCTGTACAGATAGCATGCACCATCACTGACCAAGCTATTTAACCTCTCTCTGTTAGATGGTAAATTTCCCGACGACTGGAAGGAAGCCAACGTCACGCCAGTTTTCAAGAAAGACTCTAAGAAACTTGTCAGTAATTATAGGCCGATATCTCCATTACCCATAATTAGTAAGGTCTTTGAAAAATGTGTCCTCAAAAGTATTTTCCCATACTTTTTGCAAGCCCTTTCTGATTTTCAGTTTGGGTTCTTAGAGGGGAGGTCTTGCGTATCGCAACTCCTGACTGTTTTCCATGAAATCGGCGCTATACTGGATAGTAATACCGAAACTGATGTTCTTTATCTAGACTTTTCCAAGGCCTTTGATTCTATTAATCACGCTAAGTTATTATTTAAGTTAAAGTTATTTGGGATATCGGGCTCCCTGTGGGAATGGTTTAAGGACTACCTTAGTAATCGCAGGCAGTGTGTAGTTGTCGACGGGTCTAAATCACAATTGGTGCCTGTTGTTTCTGGGGTCCCACAGAGTAGTATTCTAGGGCCCTTCCTTTTCGTTCTAAACGTAAATGACCTACCTGACGTCACTTCTGCTGGAACCAGGTCAGTTTTGTTTGCGGATGATACCAAGTGCTATCGCTCACAGAGGTCCCAACAAGACCATCTTGCACTCCAATATGACCTGAACGGCCTGGTCAGCTGGAGTGAGGATTGGGACCTCAATTTCAATTCAAAGAAATGCGAGGTACTAAAGATTACTAGGAAACGCAATCCACCTTTTCGGAGTTACAACATAGGGTCTGACCTGCTAAATGAGTCCAGTTCACTAAGGGACTTGGGCATTATTATCTCAAAAGATCTGTCTTGGCATAACCATGTAGTATCGATAGTTGCTAAGTCAAACAAGGTGTTAGGGTTTCTCAGGAGGAACACTCCTGCCTCTCTCAATTCAAATCTTCGTTGTGCGTTATACACTAGTTTCGTGCGCTCGGTTCTGTGCTACGGCAGCCAAGTGTGGGCCCCGCAGTCGAGTACGCGGGATCTCCTGCTAATCGAGCGCGTGCAGCGCCGAGCCACCAAGTTTATTCTCGGATTCAGTCTACGCGATCTTTCCTATAGGGACAGGTCAGTTAGGCTAAATTTACTTCCTGTCTCCTACTGGCTAGAATATTTACGGACCTGGTATACTTTTGTAAATGCCGCCTAAATCTCTGTAGCTTAGATATAACTAGTTACGTTATTCCCTATTCCCAGTCATCAAGAGTCACCCGAAATACTTCCGCTAGTTCTGGCTACAAACCTAATTTATATAAAACTTCTACTTTTAGAGATTCATATTTTAATCGTATCGTGCTTCTATGGAACTCCTTGCCACCTGAAATTCAAACCAGCACCTCTATAGCTTCATTCAAGAAATTACTTCGCGCGCACTACCGTTCGCTTCTGCTATATCAACGTTTTACCCAGACCGCATCAGAACATATAAGACTATATGTTCCAAATGTCGTTCTACAAACATAAGGTCAGTTTGCTGCCGCTAACTTTAACTTAGTACGCCATCATGCTAAATCCACACTATCATCTACATTTAACATGTACTTAAAATATTGTTCTGATTATACAGTATATATATATATAAATAATATGTAAATTTTATATATACATATTCTTAATTAATGTGTTGTAAGTAACAGGCTTAGCTTGTTTGGACTTCGAGTCTTTGTCTCTGCCTGTAAAGCTATTAAATAAAAAAATAAAAAATAATAAAAAAAGAATGGTTAGAGCAGGAAAGGAAATGTTCAGAAACTGTGGTGGGTTTAGATTTAATATTAAATTTGTCAACTGCTCGTCTGTGTTCATTAAATCGGTCTTTGAGCCGTCGTTTAGTTTCACCGATGTATTGTAAGCGGCAGCGATTGCATTGTACCATGTAGATAACGTTACTATAGTGTTACATGTGATATGTGACTTAATTAAACGGCCGGTTTCTCCGGTGGAAGAAAAAGTGTAGCTTTTAAAAGCTTTAAATAATAGCTTTTAATAACTTTTAAAAGCTGATGTCTATTGCGAAATAAAACGTTTGATATGATATATTGACGGGCTGTCAATCATAGGCTGACGTTATGTCACAATTGTTGTCAAGGTCCCATCAAGAAGTCTATTGGTCAATGAAACAAAATAAGTGACATGTGGCTGTAACACTGTGGTGGGTTATGCCAAGTCTGCGTGAGTATTTGGTCGCAGTCTGTCATGTATTCTGACCGGCGTTGACAAAACCTTAATTGAATGGACGGACAAAAGTACGAAACGGCTTGCATAGCAGATGAGTATTTCGAAACTTGTATTTCAACAAATGAATGGTGTAAAACACATTTAAAATGCCTAGACTCTTTTGCATATTGAGTCAAAGCTCTCTAAGCGACCACTCTCGTAAGCGACCAGCTCTACTTACGCCGACCACCCTCACGAAACCCCGTTTATATAAACAGCTGTCATAAGCAATCACAGTTCCAGTAGTTACGGTCACATTTTTATTTCCCGAGGATTGTCGCTTACGAGAGCTACAACTGTACAAGGACTATAAGAAGCAAACCGCACGGCGATTGCCGGGTGCGAGGGGCAAATCTAGCCTTCCTTAAGCCTTTTTCGTATTTTTCTCTTTGTAGGAGAAGTATAGCCTCCTAGCTTACTGTACTGTATAGCCTTATAAGGGACAGAAAAAATGAGCTAATAACATTGATAATTACAGATAACACTAATTAATTGATCACAAACTCTAAGTGCGTTTTATTATCCACTTCGTTGAATGGCATATTGAAAAATCACAATCAAAATAGATGAACAGTTTGTATCAAGGTGACTCTATGGGAATTTTTTTTCTTACGATTTTCTTATTACCTCCTGAATCCCTTATGAATCGCTGGTGAGGTTTTTAAATAAACCTGGATAAAAAATATTGTCAAGTGCCGTAAAATTCCGAAAATAAGCCCCCCCCCCCCGAATATAAGCTTCCCTGAAAATAAGCCCCCTAAATTTTTGAAGCTTTCCGACGGAACAAGTGAAGTCGGAAAGCGTATTCATAACGGCTTAAGAGCATCATTGTAGTAAGGTGTCGTAGTTTTGTTTATATTTGGCATGTCATTGGTGACAAAAGGCCGGCATGCAATGGTGCATGTATATAACGAACAACTTCAGAGAGCAATTCATATCTCGCCGTTCGTGCAGCGTCCGGAAGGCCGCAAATTTTATTCAACTTGTAATTATTTACTAGAGAATTATTTTAAGGTCTTAACACCCAAGACCCTGTGCTACTGCATTCGATCGGGGAATACGTTTCCCGGATTTTTTTTTGCCTAAAGAAGGTTTTTATCTCTGGGTTTTTCGTATCGGGCGGAGCACGTTTTTAGATTATGTTATTTCCATTTAGACAATCTTATTGATGTAAACTTATTATAGTATAAAACACGTAAGTGTGAATCATTAGTGTTAAGTCATTGGACACTCTAGCACTGTAAAACTTAATATTATACAGTTACGTGTGAAGTTATTTTTCACCTGTAAACCGTGAAGTCTTGGACACATGTACACTGTAAGCTATTGTGATGCATGTAAAGTCATTATCGACACAATTAAGTCGTTGTGCAGACATACCTAAGGTGTAAAGCTACTATAGATACATGTGGAGTGCCGTAATGTTATTGTAGACACACGTATAATTATAGTCATTGTGTATAGACACACTCGTAAGGTGTAAAGCTATTATAGATGCATCAGAGTATAAGTCAGTGTGGCACACATATAGTCACTGTGCACAGACACATGCAGGCGGTAAGCTATTACAGATACACGTGGTGTGTAAATCGTTGTGGACACACGTAAGCCGGGTGACAGCTATTATAGTTACTTGTACTCGTAAGTAATAATCATTGCGGACACGCGTAAAGTAATTTTGGAAACATGTGAATCATTGTGCATAGACACACACATAAGGTGTTATCTGATGCTATTATCGTATCCATGTGAGTGTAAGTCTTTGTGGACACATGTAAGTCCTAGTGCTTAGACACATGTAAGTGTAAAGCTGTTTTTGGCAAGTCTTTGTAGACACACGTTATGTACAGCTATTATACATGTATGTATGTGTAAGTCTTTGTGGACACGTAAGTCATTGTGCACAGACATACGTAACGTTGTAAAGCTATTATATACCCATGTGAGTATAAGTCTTTGTGGGCACATACATGTAAGTCCTAGTGCTCAGACACTTGTAAGTGTAAAGCTTTTTTCGATACACGTGAAGTCTTTGTAGACACGCTGTGTACAGCTATTATCGATACATGTATACGTAAGTGTCAGTCATTCTGCATAGACATACGTAAGGTTATAAAGCTATTATACATACATGTGAGTGTCAAGTCTTGTGTTCACACTTAAATGTACAGCTATTATAGATACACATACACCTAATTAAAAAGCATTGTGGACAAGTCATTGTGGACACACGCCGTGAAGTGCATAGTTATTGTAGACATAGATGAAATGTAACCTCATTGGACACACAAGGTGTTAAACTAATATAGACACAAAGTGCAAGTGTCGTTGGACACACGAATAGCGTAAAGCTGTTAGGACACACGTGAAGTGTAAGTCAATGTAACAAACGTGAATTGTAATTGTAAGCTAATAAGCACGTGAGTGTAAGTCATTGTGACACACGTGAAGTGTTAAGTCATTCTGACAGACGTGAATTGTAATTGTAAGCTATTATATATATAGCACGTAAGTGCACTGAAGTCATTGTGACACACGTGAATTGTAATTATAAGCTATTATAGCACGTCAGTCAGTGTAAATCATTCTGACACACGTGAGTGTAAGTTATTCTGACACACGTGAAGCGTAAGTCATTGTGACAGACGTGAAGCTTAAGCTATTATAGCACGAAGTGTAAGTCATTGTGACACACGTGAAGCGTAAGTCATTGTGACAGACGTGAAGCCTAAGCTATTATAGCACGAAGTGTAAAGTTATTGTGACACACGTGAATTTATAGGCTATTATAGTCGCAAAGGGCGGGAACTCTTTATGGAAGTTATAGTACTTGTTTGTTTGTAAGTTACGTTATAATAAATCTGCTATTGTTGTTGCACACCTCGGCGACAGTACATTAATTAACACACTAGCTCCATACAGTTGTATTGTTGTTGATGCGGTAACGAGTTATGAATAAGGATGGACCTACGGTAACCAGTACGTGTTTAATTTCTTTTTTACAATTTTGTGATTTCAGTTTTCGTTCATGGATCGCTAGCCATGCAGTTGTTGCTGAACTTTATTACGGCGCAATGTTCAGTATTATATCAGCTACATCGACAAAACATGCTGTAATCATGTTGCAATAAAGCTTGTTGCTGTTATGTTCAGAGATCATGAGTTGTTAAGTTCAGAGATGATTTAATCAGTTTAATGACTTCAGTTCACAATATTTTGAGATACAAAGTGCCATCCGAAAATCGACGCCATGCTGCTCATTTTGAAATGCAAATTTCCCTCCGAAACAAAGCCTCCCCCCCCGGGCCCCGTATTTAAACCCTCTCCCAAAATAAGCCCACCAAAAAGGTCCTTTGAGCAAATATAAGCCCAGGGCTTATTTTCGGAATTTTACGGTATGTCAATTTAAAATAAAAGTTTTAATTCGTCACCAAAAATCATCCCTTGATCAGCACGTTAATCATTTAAGAGGGGATTACAGTTGAATTTGTAGGAAAATGGGTGAGTATCAGTAGGATGAAATAAAGAGGGGGAAAATAAATTAGTACACACCAAATTACTTGACTATCCACATCGGGTTCATAGCAGAGAAATGGATAATTTTGGTTAAAGCAAAATAAAACAAAAACAAGGTTTACGTGGTTTAGAATTTTGTAAATCACAGTAGACTTGCGCCAGTAGTTAAGTCTAAAACTTATTTGTCAAAGGGAGAGTCCATTAAGCCCTCGTCATCCTCGTCAGAATACATGGTAGATATTTTAACTGCTTCAGGACTGCGACCAAATCATACTCACACTAGCTTGGCATTGATGGCGGTAAAAACCCACCACAGTTTTACAACCACGTGTCACTTATTTCGTTTCATTGACCAATAGACTTCTTGATGGGACCTTGACAACAATTGTGACATAACGTCTGCCTATGATTGACAGCCCGTCGATATATCATATCAAACGTTTTATTTCGCAATAGACATCAGCTTTAAAAAAACTCGGTATTTTAAAATACTAGCCGTTTCATACTTTTTTCACCTCCGAAATCTGGTCCGAGGTCGAGGGGTAAAATTTCAACAGAATTCGCTGAAATTGCATACAGAGCCCAATGAAGAACAGATAAAGACTTCAGGGGTCCGGAGTTTTCATTGATTTAATTTTATTTCAGTATTTCTGGCCTAACGGATACAACCAAATACTCGTCAAAAATCTCATACAAACCCTTATAATTTAAAACACAAACAGAGCTTGGGTTTCCTGTGATCTGACTTTCGAAAATCTCATGCACAGAAATATTTTTTTAAGGGAGGATTTTTCTTTAAAAAATTCAATTTGGTCCATTCCGATCCATTCCGATCTATTCCGATCCATTCCGATCCATTCCGTTCCGTTCCGTTCCGATCCATTCCGTTCCGTTCCGATCCATTCCGTTCCGTTCCGATCCATTCCGTGTCAACGCCGAGCCTTACACGCGTTATTTACTGCGGTCTTGTTGCCCCCCAAGAGCATTTTGCAAAACTTCACGTGTACCTGTTCAGCTGGATCTTTGTTTAGATTTGTTTTCATATCTACTCCCCAGACTTCGCTCCCATAGAGTAATATTGGTCTGATTAAGCAATCAAAAACGCAAAAAGCCTTGCAGTTATTGAAATGTCTGTTCTAAAATGCTTTCCCATCTCTGAGTCTAAATAATGCTTTTAAGGCCACTTTTTTTAGTTCTTGTCTTGCAAAAGCTAGAGTTCCAACAGATGTAAAAGTAAGCCCAAGGTATTTGTATAGTTTAACAGTCTAATAATTTGTTATCGCAATAGAATCGAAATATCATACTATTTTAGTTTTTTTTTAAGTTAACATTAATAATAGTTATGAAGATATTGTAACTGATTTTGTAAGCCGGTGTAAGACTTAGATATTAAAACAAGATCATCCGCATACAAGAGACAGTTAATTTTTTTGTCTTGCTTTTCAAATAAGTCTGACGTATTCTTATTAAATGTTTCTGGTAAGTCGTGAAGGAAAAGATTAAACAGCGTCGGTGACAGCATGCATCCCTGCTTCACGCCGGCGAAGCATTTAAAGCTTGGTGATATCTGGTCCTCAGTTTTGACCACAGATATGTCATTTGAATACATGGAGATGCCTTCAAGGAATACAATTTTCCAGTTATCCCTACTTTCCTCATTTTTTCAAATAATTTATTTCGTGGTATACTATCGAAAGCTTTTTTAAAGTCTACAAAACATGCAAAAAGCAAGTGTCTTGAGAATAAATATGCTATCGACTGTTCCATGCTTTTTTCTAAATCCCCCTTGCTCGGGTTTTAAAACCCCATTGGAGACAAGATAATCATTAAGTGAAGAGGTTACCTAACGACGAAAGTAAAGTTATGCCTCTGTAGTTTTCTACATCGTCGAACATCGTCACAGGCTAGGGACGGTGGTTCGAAATTTCAAACTATTAGTCTTTTAAAAACCGAATGAGAATTGACCTATATCATTATGACGTCAAATCAAAACAATCTATTGTTTAAACGTTAAGGATCACGGTCGTGGGAGGGGGACAAAACAGCAATAACACAAAGGAAATCGCTATCAAATGCATTTTGTAGAACGTAGAATAGCGGTAACCCACCAAATACTGTAAATATTGTGGGATAAACATTGATACAGCTGATATCTGGAAACCAGACAATTCGAAGTTAAATTTTCCTCAGCAGAGCAGATTTTATTGTTCAAGTCGATTCTGTCCCCCTCATAAACAAGCCGTGACGTTATAATGATATAGGGTAATTAGAAGTAGCTTTGGGCAAAAAAGTGGGCGTGCTATAGCTCAACCCCAGCCTCCCCGGCTGTGCCGTCCCTAAATGAAAAAGCATTGGGCTCCCTGTGTAATCACGTGCACCCGTCCAGGTTCTGTGGCCAACCAACGAGACAAAAATTGCTTACTGTCTGTGTACTGCTCGATGTTGTAGAAGATATAATTTCAGCAGCATATAAATGATCAAGAATGGTTATGTCGTAAAATCCTGATGTAAGTAGCTTTATTTTTTTATTTTCGAAGATTAAGTACAGTATAATTTAGCAAACAAGCTCGCTTCCGGTGCTCAGTGATCATGTAATTTCGCACACGCGTGTATGTCATATCACTGTCAAGGTCATACCCTATTCCAGACTAAAAATGAGAAATTTATGACCCTATTTGTAGAGGTAATCAAATGGAGACCAGTGAAATTAGGGATAAATTTCACACATGTTTGTCAAAATCGAAGTAATTTCCTGAGCCGCGTCGGCGATCGAAATTACGTAGATTTTGACACACTATTTGAGTCACTATTTGATTATCCATTAATTAATATTATGGAGGGCAAATTATGATCCAGAAAAACATTGTTTTAAGCGCACGTAGGTGGCGTGTGAAATTTCAAGTTGAAATTAGGGATTAATTGATCCTCTATGGTATTACAGACTAAAACATCCTGAAGACCTGATACCCTTTGGGATGGCACATACCTGTATAGCTTATATATGGGCCCAGGTATAAAATGAGAGAAGCTTGTGAGAACCTTTGAAGTTATAAACCTGAAAACAGAAGTATATACTTGTACTTCTTAAAGTGCCTATCACCCTTTTGCAATTTTGATAGCTTATGAACCTCAGAAATGTTTTGAGTACTTCTGTGAAGAAAGTTTTGGTTTAAAGTGAATACTTTATGTTCTACGCTTGTTTGAAATCGTGTAAATGTGACCTTTCCTGACCCATGACCGCGTAAGTAAAAGCCTGGGTCGAAACCTGGGTAGACGTCATCTCATTAATACATTATTCTCCATGGCGCCTTTTTATTACAACAACATCGATGCATAGAAAATATACACAGTTTTTGAGTTGTTAGTAAAGAAAAAAGTCATTTTAGTCAACATGTTAAGTATTTCTTCAAATGATTGCAAAGCCAAATTAATTATATGACGTCAAGATGACGTCTACCCAGGTTTTGACCCAGGCTTTTACTTACGCGGTCATGGGTCAGGAAAGGTCACATTTACACAATTTCAAACAAGCGTAGAACATAAAGTATTCACTTTAAACCAAAACTTTCTTCACAGAAGTACTCAAAACTTTTCGGAGGTTCATAAGCTATCAAAACTGCAAAAGGGTGATAGGCACTTTAAGTAATTTAGCAGGTAAAGGACTCTATTCATCCTTAAAAAAACTCATGAATAATTAATGAAGCAAACACAAAGGAAATCACCGAGCGAGAAGCGATCTGTACAGCTAGGACCCGAACAGATCCCAGGACCCGAACAGATCCCAGGACCCGAACAGATCCCCAATTGTACCTGAACATTAAACAGTACTTTATTAAACAGTACTTAAAAAACTCATGAATAATTAATAAAGCAAAAACAAAGGAAATCACTGAGCGAGAAGCAACCTTTAAATGTGATATAGATTTCATCCTAATTTACATAAACTTTAATTAAACTTGGATTTTCTCTGCCGAAACAGGTCGTATCGCCAAAATGACTGCATTACATGACTCTGTACATCTAGATGTTTTTAAAGCTGTTTACAAAACTCACAGCAGTGTTTCATCAGATCTAAAACACTCAGGCTGCACCCTCATATTTTAAATCTTAAAATGGAAAATGCCACCCTTCCTCATTTCGAAAGGATTTTAAAATGAGATCAACTTAATTTTCGATTCATAGGCACTTTAAAGTATCCAATAATGGTAAAGGAGGAATGTCAGTAGGTGGCTTGTATTCAAACATGATTGGCAGTAACCAATCAGATGCTACATTGTGAACATGTGATTGGTATTAACCAATCATGTGTCATTGTGAATATCAGCCAATCACTATCAGTCTCCATTTTCTGGATGAAAATAATTACCGGTAAATTATGTCCTTAAACAGACCTGACCCAGAGGTTAATTTTTTGCAGTCTCGTGCTCACTACTAATAGGAACAATTATAACACATTTAACATCTGGTACCCAGGGTATCTGAGCCTCCAACAGCTGATTCTCGACCCCAGACCCTTCTCTTATTTCTTACTGCACAAATAAGAGAGGGATCTAGGGTCAAAAATACCAACAGCTCTGCAAATTGAGCTGCTATATATGTTTACAAAATGTATTGGTCAATAGTGCACATGCTCTAAAATTGATTTGCAACAAACTTTAACAGTTATTTGCATACAGTTATTTGTGGGTGAATCAACCAATCAGAACTTGGGATAGGAATGCTCGAGTCCATAGTACATTTGCATGATGACGTCACATATATACTACCAGAACTCTTTGCGCAAATCCTTTTGTTCCTCTAATTTGGACTATTGTCTTGGAATTCTCAAAGGAGTTTAAAAATCTGAATGAGAAAGAGAATTTGAAAAGGATTCTGGTAGTTGTAGTAAAATGATGCCATAATGAAAATGTCCTATTGATATAAATATATTTTAAACTATTTTGACTATCAACCTGCTGCAATCCTTTGTAAACATATTAGCTTTGTCAGTATCTAAAATAGCTTCTCAAAATGTTGCACATTTGTTCATTTTGATATGCTCCTCTGATGGGTTTTAAGAAATATTTTAGTTAGAGAAACTTCATGCACCTCATTCATATCTCATGCCCACGCGGTAAGAAGCTTAGTAACAATGGTAACAGAGCGAGGCCAGTTGTCCCAAAGATCTCAAAATTGGATCGGGTCAGAATTTTTTTAGTTTCTGTAGTACTGTACTGTTGTGTTCTTGGATCATGTGTACTGTACGCAATGTCGGCCGGCGAATCGGTCGATGATTGGCCGACTGTCGACTGACCCACGGCCGACTGTCGGTCGCGGATCGGTCGAGGGTTGGTCGACAGTCGTCCGACACATTGGTTGATTTTTCACTCCTGCTGTTTATGTGTCGGCCGATAGTGGGTCGGTGGTATATCGGTAAGGTGTAGGTCATATGTCGGTGGGGTATCGGTGAGATATTATTCTGCATGCATACTGTTTTCACTCAAATAAACAGTGACTCGTTTGAATTTTTTTATCTGGAACTTTTACTCAGGGGCATTAAGGCATGGGGCTCCAATATGGCCGCCGCAAATCAAGAGGAGGTGTGCTTGTGAGATATAATCTTGACACTTTGACAGATTTGATAAAGTCACAACCTTAACACATTTTTGTGACAGTTTCCATGATAACGTGTAATGTGACCTTTGAACTTTAATTTTAAGGAAAATTGGGAAAAGCCTCCTGGAGGTCGGTAAAAGTTGTTGATATAGTAGATATTTTCATGCCAATGAATCAAGGTTATAGGGCACACTTCGGTGCTCCAATTTGAAAAGTTGGTTATCATTGGAATGTTTGTTAATTCGGTGGAAACTTGAGGATATCAAATTTCACAATTGCCTTAAATTGCCTTCCCCTTAAAATAACCAACTTTTCAAATTGGAGCAGGAATGTGTGCACTAACCTTGATTCACTTGCATCAAAATATCCACTATATTAACAACGTTTACCAACCTCCAGGAGGCTTTTCCCAATTTTCCTTAAAATTAGAGTTCAAAGGTCACATAACACGTTTCCATGGAAACTTCCATAACAAGGTATCAAGGTTGTGACTTTATGGAATCTGTAAAAGTGCAAAGACTATATCTAACAAGCTCGAAGAGATAGACCACCCCCTCTTGATTTGCGGCGGCCATATTGAAATAGTTTGAGACCCATGCCTTAATGCCCCTGAGTACTGTATTGAATATAATTCAGTTTAGTAGGAATGGTCCTTTCTGTTGCGGTATAAAATGTCCCTTTATTCAATTAGATATCTCTTGGTGACTCATGAAATCCCGTCAAATGCAACGATTAATAGATAACGTATATAAATCGCTATATATCGCACCGTTTTGATCTGGAACAGGGTACCGATTTTTTTTAATCTGAAGGGGATATTTCGCCTTGAATCTGCAATAGGGTAGGAACAATAAGGCCATTTATACGAGAGGAAGTTTAAACAGCGAACGATTCGTTTAAATGGGTCAAAATTAAACTGAAGTTCGCGACTAATACAATGTATAGGCCGAACTATCCCAATCGATTCGTCGATACTTAAACCCCGCGACGGCTACCAGTATTCGACATAAAATAACATTTGAAAATATTGGAGTCGCTACTTTCACGATTTATTAATAAGCATCAATTTTTTACTGTATGGTTCGGTTCTAATTCTAATATATACTCTGTGCACTCCAATCGGAGTATTATACAGAGGCGCATGGCTGGGAGTAAAGTGCTGCTAGTTTATGCTATCTTACGTTTACAAAGGTTAGTTTTGTACGAAAGCATTAATAGTTGTGGCCTCTACAACCTTTGAAGTACAGAAATGTTGGCTGAATATGCCACAGTCACCGATACCTTGGCCGACTGTCGGTAAACTATTGATAGAGTGTCGGTGATCAATCGACCGACTGTCGGTGCATCATCTAACCGTCGACTGACATGTCGGCCGACCCTCGGCCGATATGTCGGCCAACATGTCGACCGATACGTCGGCCGACATTGCGTGCAGTACACATGATCCGTGTTCTTTTGTTTCATAAGGAAATTAACGTTACGTTCCGCCATTAGATTGTAGATGTCACAAGCTGGGACAGCTGGCCTCGCATTGATGCCTTTATGAATGAGGTCAATGTGATGTGTCATGCATTTATTTGTTTTACAGATGGCAAAAGAGTGCCCTGACCTCCCTGAAGAACAGTGCAACTTCTTGAAAGGCTGTCTTCTTGTTACTGATGCCATTCCAAATGGATTAAAGACTGTCTTCTGTCAAAGATGGAACACTCAGTTCAAAGACAGATTTGATGAGTGGAACAACACTGTCACAAATGGCAGTGACTTCTACAACAATGAGCCACAAGAGAAACGTGAAAGAAATCCAGAAATATTTCAATCAATACTCCAAGGAGATGTGAACAGCTGGGACTATCAAACCTTGCTCTATGCAACGCTATACTCTGACAGCTTTGGTAAAGACAAGTCGGATGGTAATGTTGTATGTGGTGTAACAAGCCTTGATGAGGCTAGACGACAGCTGTTACAGTCTATACACCATGGCATAATGTCAAGTGTTAGTCTAAGTGAAATAACGGGACAAATTATTAATGCTTTTCAAGACCTGCAACTTGCACAAGATCCTGTACAGAGAATCAGAGAAAAGAAGATGTTCAACAAAGTAGAAGTACTTGACCTTTATGATAAACTTTGTCTTGAGAGAAGAAATCTTTGCCACTTTCCTCCCTCACCTCTTCATCCAGTTATTAACAGGACAAAAGAAGTGGCTAATATCCTGAACGAATTACATGCAACGGAGGTCTCCAAAGGTGTTTCCACAATTTATCTCAGCGGAATTTCAGGTTGTGGGAAAAGTCAAATTGCAAAGCAAGTGCTGGAGAAGTTGGTTGATAGCCTAAAGTTTGATTCTTATGAGCCGGTGATTGTGATGACTCTGAATGCAACGACTGAGGACACTTTGTTGGATTCGTATTTCAAGTTTGCACAGGAGCTTTTATGCTCTCCATTTCAACTAGAAAGTACTGCAGCTTCTGAAGGTATGACAACTGGGGAAAGAATCCGACTGGTGAAATTCCTGGTGGGGTCTCAGCTGCAAAGATATGCTCACTGGTTTGTGGTTATTGACAATGTGAATGATTTTGAGAAGTTGTCTTCCTATTGGCCTGAACCCGGTAGCAGCGACTGGGGACAGGGATGCATTATTGTGACGTCGTCTGACCTAAAAGGGATTCCTTCTAATGATAAGTATTCTCGTCATGTGAATTTGTCCAATGGGATGCAGCCTTCTGATGCAATCCAATTACTGTGCCAATTGTCTAGTGTCATTAATACGGACTATGCTCTGGAAGTAGCAGAACTTTTGGAGTTCCAGCCTTTAGCCCTTTTTTGTGCTTCGGCCTATATGGGAGAAATTGCTGCTCAAAATGATGTTGGACCTTCGTGGAAAGATTATGTCGAGAAATTTGAAAGAAAGCGACAGTGTTGCAGAGAAGAGAATGATCACTTTCCTCAGAGCCACTCGGAGATCTGTAGAGCTGCTATAGAGTTGCTTGTGGAGGCACTTTTGAAGAATGACAGTGAGCTTTCCGATGTATTTTGTCTTATGTCAATTTTCACTCCTGGACTTGTTAGAAATACGTCTCTTTCTCAGTGTCTCGAAACAATTGAAGCTGCAAGTTATGAACGAGTGTTAACAAAGCTCAAAAGGACTCCATTTTTGGCAGTTACTGTTTGTGGGAAAGTTTCAAGCATCGTTCCACAACATCATAACTTTCAGAGTATGATTGAATGTGAAGTTAGGAAGCCTTTTATCATGGCTGTGCTTCTTGCCACGCTGTGGAACGCAATAAAAAATCTACCACTCAATAATGGTGTTCTTAGTGGTGATGCTTATCATCTTGCTCTGAACGTTGAAATGTTCATGCACCACGTGGAAACCTTAAACCAAGACCAGCACCAAACGTTGCTTGAATCTTTGGTCAAGCTCCTTGACACGGATCTAATTCGGGTATTCTTTGAAATAGGAAAGCTCTGTCATCGAAGTCAAAGACTCGAAAGTGCTAAGAAGTGTTATTCCCTAGCCAAGGGCATTGCAGAAAACGAGAATTCTCTGGAAAGTTCTTCCTCAGAATTATTGGAAAGTATACTGTTCAACCAAGGAAGTGTTTGTAAGGCGAGCGGAGATAGTGACGCTGTGTGGTATTTTGAGCAAAGCCTGAAACATCGAGAGGCTCGGAGTGGTAAATGTCATCCTTCTGTTGCAGAGGTTATGGATTCTATCGGGGACTGTTACATGATTGTAAATGATGCAAACAGTGCGCAGAAGTACTACCAAGAAGCATATAATATTAGACTGCAGGTACTTGGGGAAGATCATCGCGATATTGCCACTTCTTGGCGTAACCTAGGTTCGGTTTACGCCCTGAACAGCGACTTCTTACTGGCCAAGGAATTGTATGAGAAGGCGATGTCGCACCATTCCTTTCACCAAGACGTGGCCAAAGATTTGACTTGCATTGGTGTGATGTCTGCATGCACGGGTGACTTTGAGCTCGCAAGAAGACATCTGGAACAAGCGATAGAGATTGAAGAGAGTCTTCGTAGTAAGTACCATCCATGCCTGTTGAGCAACCTCAAGAATGTAATCAATGCATGCAAGATGTTAAAGGACACGGACGCGGCTGAAAAGTACTTAAAACAAGCGCTTGAGATAGCACAGAGGGTTTCTGATGATTTGGATGAAGAAGCTGCCCGGTTTTATAGTGAGATCGGTTCTTTGAGAGCCGCGCGAGAAGACTGGGAAACTGCAAAAGAGCACTATGAAAAGGCCCTTAAAATCAGAGAAAATGTGCTGTGCGAACTTCATTCTGAGATTGCCGACAGCTGCTGTGATCTGGGGAATGCGTACCGCAATTTAGGCGATCTTGAGGCAGCCAAGAGTCTTTATGAACGCTCTCTAGGGACGAGAGGACTTTTGTTTGAAAGCAGCCATCCGGATATCGGGACTTCGTACTTTCTTCTTGGAGTTGTGTACACGGAACTGGGGGATAGCCAGACAGGATCGAGTTTGCTTCAAAGAGCCGTAGAGATTCGCTTTCGAGCTTATGGTATGCAGCACCCAGAAACTGCGGCGTCGTTGTACCAGCTTGGAAACTCGTTTGCGCGTCTTGGCCATTTAAATACAGCCAGGGATCTTTTCCAAGATGTCGCTGCTGTGCAAGAGAAGTTATTTGGAGAGTCGAACGCTCAACTTGCCAAGACGGCGTCGAGTTTAGCACACGTTTGCAGTGGGCTCGGAGATCTTGAATGTGCAAAGCAACAGTATCGGCGAGCTGTTGCGATACACAAGAAAGTTTCTGGGGAAAATCACGTCGAGGTGGCAGCACCGCTGTTAAGCCTCGCTCTGGTGCACGAGCATTGTAAAGAAGTTACTGAAGCCAAGACGTTGTTAGAAGAAGCACTTTCCATATACAAGAAAAGCACTTCCGGACATTCGCAGATATTAAAAGCGGAAATGCATCTCAAGCGAGTCATAAGCAAGCTACCCCAGACTCGCTGCGTAGTCATGTGACTAATCGTTCAATTGTCATGGCTTTGTAGTGGAGATATTTACATGTAATCAGGTCTGGAGAGGCAGGCATGTCAAGAGATTTTTGCAAGATATGTGGTAGACTGTAAAACAGTCCCTTTCATGTCGGGAAAATCAGTCGAGATGCAGGACGGGTTAAGAGCGCAGTCAGAAGAATGATCAGTGAGAGGGATCATGGGGGCTACGCCTCGCCCCAACCCCTTTTCTCTGGCCACGTGGGCTCGTGACGAAAGTGACTTGTTCAGATCAATCACGGTTTCTGGGAAACTATCCACCCACCCCTCCCTCCCTTGGGTATCATGCGTAATTAATGTTAAGCATTAAATTTAGGGTAAAACAGGGGAGGGGTGGGGAAGCACGTACCCTACACTTGTTATTAGAAAAGTATAAGCAATGTATATTGCAAGAGGTAGATTATATTTTTACTGCTATAAAATTTCAGAGACATAGTCACAGGGATTATTATTATTGTTATTATTATTAACCAGAGACATAGTGGCGAAGTACAAACACGACTTTCAAAACTAGAAAATATAACTGGAATGGTAAATCCACAAAATCAAATATTTAATAGAGTATATAAATAACCTTATTACAATGAAGTTGATTACTCAGACCCTTTATAGTATCCTACTGCGCAGACTCGTTGCAAAGCAAAATGCAATCAGATCGTGAGCATGCGCAGTAAGAAACAAAGGGGTACGATATTGGGGTCGTGGGTTATGGTTTACCTGGTTTACCTGGTTTACCAGATGATAAATTAAATTAAGCTGAAGTCGAACGAAAATAAAACTCGGAGCCGAAGTTTTAGTAACTTTCGCAAATTAATAAAAATATTAAAACTCGTCATAGTTGAATTTCTTAATATTGTTAAAGCAAACAGCGAACTTGTAGTTAGCCAGAAACAATAATGGTATACACACGGTTAAATGGAGACTGAATTATCAAAAATTGTTGTACGATTTTACAGCGTTATCTTCGCGTTATAGTTTTGCCTATTTGCTAGTTCGCAATATATTGCAATGTTCTGAACAGACCTTTATCATACAGTAAACATGTTGGCAAAAAACAATAGACTTGCTCGTCAAGTCTCGCACTGATCACGAGTAGTTTCAGAACGAGTTTAGACCGGTAAAACAGGTATCCACTTCCAAGGTAGTCCATCAAATTTTCCTGTTAGCGGATCGAAGTTCGAGCAAGTTGACATACTATAATATTGTCTTATACTCGATACTGATTGGCTCAAATAACCGTAAGTTGGAATGCTTTGTTTTCAACAACAACAACAACAACAACTTTATTCAAGTACTAGTTAAGATGGTAACATTTAAAGAGAAAAAGAAATTGTAAAGCGTGCAAAAGGAAGTACTTATGACATCTGTAATAACCACTAGGCTAATCAAGACAAATGACAAATTACATGTTTATATTAAAAGAAAAGAAATGTCAGGGTAGTCGAGGCTGCAATTATCGTAATAAAATTTAAATATGATGTGTAAAATAAAAGGAAATCAAAAACAAACAAGCAAGACATGAATACAAGCACAATACAACACGTCATGTGATATACCGTAGATTAACATTGTACAGACAATTTCAGATAGTTTCGTAACATTTTATAAGTAGATATTTATACCTAAGTTTGAAGCTGGATCTCGTCATGAATTTAAGTGAATCATCTATAGTATTCCAAATTTTTGGACCGAAGTATCTTATATTAAATTTACCGAAGTTCGTGCGAATCTGTGGAAGATAGTAGGAAGTTTTTGAGGCTAATCTTGTATTATAAGAGTGTATGTCACTAGTGAAAGTAAAAAATGAATTAAATACTTGGGGAAGCAGACCATTATAGAACTGATACATGAAAAAGACAGTTTGAAATGTTATTAGGTCTGTAAACTTTAAAATATTTAGGTTTAGGAAAAAAAGATTAGTATGAGCATCGAATTTAGAGAAAGTGATGATGCGAATAGCTTTCTTTTGAAGTATTGTAATTGGTTTAATGTTAGTATTGTAGGTATTGCCCCATATAATGAGGCCATAAATTAAATGGGGATAAATTAAAGAATAATACAATTGAGATAGAGTATCAATATTTATATAATGTCTTAATTTTGAAAGTATACCAATGCTTCTTGAGATTTTTTTTGAGACTGCAGAAATATGGTCTTTCCAATTTAGACTAGAATCAATCATTATTCCCAAATATTTAATACTATTTACATGTTTAATATTTTGATCATTGATTTTTATTTGGACCGAGTGATTAAGTTTCTTTTGAGTGAGTTTCTTTTTTATTTAAACATATATAGACTCAGGCATTAACCCCAAGAGCAGGCTGCTCATCTAGGGGGCTCACGCGATTTACAATTTACTTAATTAGGAGTGATATAGGAGGGCTAACGGTTACATTATCAGAAGAAAAACTAACAATAGCAGTGACAATAGTGACAAACATAAAGAAAAGTATAATAAGGCAGTTGGAACCAATACAAAAGACATTTAGTAGTTTTTGACAAAACGCATAGATTGTTTGATATAGGACTGAACGCTCAGAAATAAACGTTTATTTTCGTCAAGAGTCATACTAACCGATCCGTAGAGGAATATGTCAATTTTTTGAGATTCAGACAAATGGTTCCAACGGTCTTTCAGTGATTGTGCAGCAGCCGAGAATAAGGGAGGTCGAAGGGCAGCGTATCGTCATGGGCAATTAGCCCCGCAAGCACAAGCTGGTGAAACAGAACAATTAATTTTAAATAGATGATAATTAAGTGCACAACAGTTTAATCGAAGGCGAGTGTGCAATATCGACAAATATCTATCTATACCTAGTATTGGCCTGTGAACAATATAGATAAATTAAAGATTTTTTAAACAAACCGAGTGATTCTGTTGCTCGTATTGCTTCGTCAACGCTGTTCCATAATCTTATTGTCGAAGGACCAGATCTCGCAAATAGGATGGGGTAAAATTACGAACAATTTTGAAATACAAAATAAGCTTATGAATTGATCTTCTGGTTTTCAAATCGACCCAGCCGAGTTCATTGAGTAATCTCTGTCTACTTGTCAGTGCCCCTCATTGCACCCGAGACCACCTTGGCAGACTCATATTGCACGAACTCTAGTAGCTCACTTTCATTGTCATGGTAACCGTCCCAAAGCACATCTGCATATTCCATGATTGGTCGTATTAACGATTTATACAATTTTTCCAAAACGTCTCTACTGATTTTGAATTTTAATCCTTTAAAAAAATTTAGTCGCTTTGAAACCTTTTCATAAACATTTAGAATATGGGGTTTCCAGGAGAGATTAGCAGTAAGTGTGACACCCAGGTGTTTGTGACTACAAACGTCATCTATGGGGGCATTGTCAAAAAAATAGAGGGGGATGCTGTCGCTTGTTCCGTTTGGAGAGGATATTATAGATTTCGTTTTGCTGGCGTTGATGGTTACCAGCCAGTCACAAGCCCAAGATTGAATTTGTTCAAGATTGTAATTGATACTAGCGGCCGCGTAAGGCTGGGGTCGTCGACCACTTGAAACAAAGAGGTGTCATTAGCATAAAGATAACAGTTACTTTGGACATTCACCGAAATGTCGTTAATATAAATTTAAAAAAGCAAAGGGCCAAGGACGGAGCAATGTGGAACACCTGCTTCGATGTTACCCCATTCGGACGACTGGCCATCCACAACAACTCGCTGTTTTCGTCCTGTAAGATAGCTGGTTATCCAATTAATCAATGGTCCTTTGACGCCTAAAGATTTGAGCTTATAAATGAGTCCTTTGTGCCAAACTTTATCAAAAGCTTTGCTGATATCTAAGAAAACCATTCGCACCTCATTACCAGAATCTAGAGCCTCGTAGATTCTGTGCACAATATAAATCAGCTGGTTCACAGTAGAATCACCAGGTCGGAAACCTGACTGAAAGGGACTCAAGAATTTAATGTCTAATAAAAAATTATAAAGTCGAATGAAAACGATTTTTTCAATAATTTTAGAAAGAGCTGATTGCAGCGAAACAAGGCGGTAGTTTCCCTTAACTGGCGATCGTCTTTCTTAAAGATTGGGGTATATAACATTTGCAAGTTTCCAAGTATTCGGAAAGATCCTCGTAGACAAAGATAGGTTAATGAAACGTGAAAAAGACCTGGAAATGCCATCAGCACATAGCTTGATTAAGTTGTTGCCGACACCGTCGACACCACACGCCTTTGAAGCTGATCGACGCACTTCAATAAATCATTAAAGTGGAGTATATGAGATATTGTTTTCAAATTGTCAGGAAGTACAGGGAGAGCAGCGTCGGCATTTTCCAGCTTGCATTGTGCACAAAAATACTCATTAAGTACCTGAGCCTTTTCTTTGGCATCATCAATGAAGGACGATTCGATTATGAAGTTTTCAGCCAAATATTGCTATGATATCATTGTCTTGTTCAATGCTTGTAATACTTCTTAGTTTTGTATTTAGGTGTTTATAAAGTTGCACTGTTATTACCGTAATTCCAATGTACCGTTGTTGGTATAAGGATTAAAGTTATTATTATTATTTCATAGCGCCGTTTCGTGGAGCTGGAGACTGTCGCTTTTATCCCCTTTGAATTGCTCTGTGGCGCTTTTCACGCAATGTTTGATAAACTGTAGAAGGTAATTCATCCCCGCGAGGGAACACTTGCTTTTTAACACTCGAACGGCAAATTAAACGCAGCTTGTGCGAAATGAGCTGATGTTACTGAACCAAAACTCCCTTCTCACGTACCGGTAAGTGTTTCTTAGTTTACTTGAAGACGAGGCGTTGTACGCCATCCCCTGGAGAGATTGACAAGTTGTATTCACCATAACGAGGCTATTTTGACGGTTGGCGCTCCGTGTTTGGTCGAAAGTCGCGAAATAGTATTCGATGTTTTCCAGAATGAGGGATCGCTGGATCCTGAAATTCAGGCAGGGCTTAGTTTATCTATCATTCTAGCGATGACAGGAGTTTCGTGGCATTTCGATAACGAAAAGTGAGATTTTAGAGGTGAAGATTGTAGGTGATTGTGGCAGAAGACATCGGAAGATTCCAGCCTTCTCTTCTTCTTTAGAGGTGGTGAGCCGAGGTGGATGAAAAACTCCCCAAAACAGCCTAAAATAGTTTCAAGACAAGACAAACCACAAAGGAAACAACATGGAAGCGAAAAGGTACGTTTATTTATACATTGTATGGCAATTTGAAAGGATTTATAAAAACCCAACATATCTTCTATTTCATGCACAAACCCATAGATTGGACTGCCTGTGGTTTCGCGCGCGCTGATTGTAGAATTTCGAATAGCGCGTGCATTCTTGATTTGAAAAATAAACTGGTGATGTCGTCTTTCGCATTGCGCGTTCAAAATTCGTTGAAAACAACTGCAAATTCATCAGAACTTAGCGTTTTTGCCTTTTTTAATACTCGCTTCTAAACTGGGTACAAGTAGTAAGAACAACGTACGGTTGTAATTCATTGGGATCACTCTTCAACCGTTCTTCAGCGATGATGAGTCCAAGATGGCGGATGCTTCTCAAAATATTCCCACAATATGAATTTTGCAACTGTAGCTGCTGTCCTATTGTTGGGGCTTAACATTATTTTTAGCCGACTTTCCTCGGATAACTTTTCTATGTTTATCTGAAATTCATTTTGCATTGAAGCATGGAACGCATTTCGTAAATGATTATATTTATTGCATTTTACGAGGAAATGAGCTTCATCCTCAATCTCCTTTCTAGGCAAGCAGAATTTGCAAAGTCTTTCATCAACCTTTTTAAATGGCCTAGCATGTCTTCCTTTTTCAATTTCTAAATCATGGTTGCTTATCCTAAGCTTTGTTAGAGCCTTTCTATGCGGCTTCAAGTTTCTTAAGCGTAGATAGTCTTCGAACTCGTAATTTACTTTAAAATTTCTGTAGGTCCTTAGCTTATTTCTCTGATTGGCATTTCTTCTTGTATCATTGTAAATATCACTGTGCCAATTTTGGAACTCTATGTCGCATAGCCTTTGCTTAAGTTTCTTGCAAATTATTGATGTGTTATCGGCGATAGTGTTTGAGGGGACTAAGATATTTCCAAATCCGAGCTTGAGGACTATCTTACTTATTTTTTTGTACCAACTTGCGGGATTATTTAAGAGGCTTGAGTCCAAAAAGCGTCCACTGCAAGTTTGTCGGTATCGCAGACTTGCAGTTTCAGCCAGAACTTTAAACTCCTGGATATTGCTTCTGTTTTAAGAGGAAATCTTCCTAATTCGGCTCGGCATGCATTGTTTGTTGCGTGTTTGGACACTCCTAAAATCCATTTACAGAATTTAATATGTATACTAGTTCGATAGGGTCTCTGTCTAAGTTTGCTGCTGAACTTTATTACCGTGCAAATTTATTATATCATCTACATTGACAACACCATGCTGTAATCATGTCGTAATAAAGTTTGTTGCTGAACTTTATTACGGCGCAAAGTTATTATATCAGCTACATTGACAACTCTATGCTGTAATCATGGACTGCGACCAAATATTCACGCAGACTTGGCATCAGTTGATGGCGGTAAAAACCCACCACAGTTTTACAGCCACGTGTCACTTATTTTGTTTCATTGACCAATAGACTTCTTGATGGGACCTTGACAACAATTGTGACATAACGTCAGCCTATGATCGACAGCCCGTCAATATATCATATCAAACGTTTTATTTTGCAATAGACATCAGCTTTTTTTTTTTTAACTCGGTATTTTAAAATACTAGCCGTTTCATTCTTTTTTTTACCTCCGAAATCTGGTCCAACTACTTACTTACATCTGACTTTCGAAATTCTCCACAGAAAGATTTTTTTAAGGGAGGATTTTTCTTAAAAAATTAAATTTGGTCCATTCCGATCCATTCCGATCTATTCCGATCCATTCCGATCTATTCCGATCCATTCCGTTCCGATCCATTCCGTTCCGTTCTGTTCCAGGTTTTGTCAACGCCGTACCAGGTGTACTTTGATTAGGCGCGTAAAGATCCCTGGGAACGAGTTGAAGGCTCGGCCAGCGGTGTGCTTTAATAATTCAAGATGGCGGACGAAGAGGTACAGCATGGCATTTTATGGCTTATGAAGTTTATGAAGATTGCAAGTACTTCATGTGCTCGAAATTAAGAACAACCATTGTTTTAAGTTGGCGATATTTTTTCTTTAATACTTTGAACAGGTGATCGCCAGGGATTTACCCGAATTTATTGCCACCTTGAAAGAGCTAAATGATAAGGTAGACGTATATCAATTTATCGGATTATCAGTGAAATTACTGTTCACCAAAGCCAAGTAAATATTATTTCAATATAATCTATTTGCTCTTGTCCACGTTTAATAAGTAAAACCCATTGATCAGTGGACCTTTTGGCGGTAAAATGCGCCATTTTGAAATTTCACTTGGTGGCCATCTTGGATTCAAAGCGGGCAATCCTTTGTTTTTGCTAGGTTAGCCTCGCACTGAGGGATGTCAGAACGAGTTTAGCCTAGCAAAAACAAAGGATGGTCCAGTTTTGCCAGTAAAGTTTCGGCTTAACCTTGCTTTGAATCCAAGAAGTCCACCATGTGAAAAGAGTGAATTACTGCAAATGTATGGGAAATTGGTCAACTTTGGTCTCAAGTAATGTCTGTAATAGTCAGCACTTTTTTTATCTTTCTGGTAACTTTAACACTTTAGAAGCACAATGAACAAAAAACTTCAACAGTTGGCATCTTATATCATCGATTGATATAGCCTCCAAATTAAATAGCTTTGAGCCATCGATTAGGGAAAGCCATCAACGGCTAGCTGCCAAATAGCTTTGAGCCATCGATGGCTAACCACCCAGCATTTACCGTTGGTGACACCAAACTGCCAACATTTACAGTAGCCATCAAATTTTGGTGCATTGCTCTGGTGCCACCAATAGTTGCAGAATGTTTGAGTGGGACTATAGTGAGAGCACAGTTGATCAATTTCCCATACATTTGCTGTAATTCTTATCAAGTTTGCCCTATTTTTAAAATCGTGGATTTTACAGAGAAAAGGTATATAATTTTCCTATTAAATAAATTGATAACAAAAGGTTGTTGAAAGCTTAACTTTAATGTGTAAAGTAGGGGAATCATCTAACTTATGTTAGTCATTTTTGTTGTTTCTTTCTTAATTTTTATAAATCAGGTTGGGGACATCTCTGAACATGTTGGAGGAATGATAAAAAAGATAGATGATAAAGAGATCCCAACTAGTCAGGTACTCACCCTTCAATTTTCTGTTATATGGCTCTATTTAAAAAAACATTTTCCCAATCTTTTGATTAACCTTAATTTGTGCTACTAACAGGGAATAAGCTTCTTAGAAGTCAAGTATCATCTGCTGCTGAGGTATGTAATGTTCACCTATCACTAGTGCACTGTCTATAAATCTTCCTTACAATATTGAAGGGCTGTGTGCAATAAGGATGTAAGTGACTCTTGATCATGTTCTAAATTCTCCCTTACAAAACAAAGAATTTAAAGGAGAATATAGAATGTGATCGGGGGTCACTTATGCTCTTATTGCACACAGTGCTTCAATTATTATAGTGATGGTTAGCTCACTGGTTAGCTCAGTTGGTAGAGCACGGTCTAGAGTGCGGGAGGCACGGCCACATCCTTGGGCAGGAACATGTAAGTCATGGCCTTGTCTCCTTCGTCTTCTAAATGATCTATGTGAGGGGGACATAATAGAACCTGTTGTGTTATTTCAAGAAAGAGTAGGGGAATATATCCTGACATAACAGCCTGGTATTCTGAGGTACAGTACTAACATTAGAATCACTCATGATTGTAAACTGCATGACAGCACATTGCACCAGCCCTGCACATGACGTTGAGTTAGCACATTCCTGGATTTCACAGTCTCACGCTGGATTTTGTGCTGTAACTAGAAAATCCTTCAACCTCTTTAAAATATTTTCTCACTAAGTTTGAAGTTGTTAATGTACACTCAGTAATTTTAAAATAACGATCAAGAACTTTTGGATAAAAATTTCAGGAATTATTTTCCGTTCCTACATGTACACATAACACGTACATAATATTTTGTGCCTTTATCAGCCAAAATAATCTGAAGTCGCTCATGCTTGAATAGAAATACAGGTCTTTAGTCAAGCCATATCCATAAAATGAAGATGCACAATAACTGACATTTCCTTCTTTGTAGATTTTTACATTCTCAAAAAGGTTTCAGAAAAGGAAGCTGATTTCTAGCACGAGACTGAAAAAATCTAACATTTTGCCAAGGCACAATGCAATTTAGGCACACTTGCACAACCTCAATCATGCTTTTGGGGAGCTGTGCATGATTGAGGCATGTATTCATATCAAGTGAGTGCATGATCCAGACACGATCCAGGCACAATCAATGCATGATCCAGGCACAATCCAGGCATAGTCCAGGCATGGGCCAGGCATGATATCCAGGCATGATATCCAGGCATGATCCAGGCATGATCCAGGCAGTCAATCAGAGCATGATTACTCAAGGCATTGAGCAAGGCATGATTGAGGCATGATTGTAAGGCACAATCAGGCCCCAGTTCCTGAAAGGCTGATTAGTGCTAACCCAGGAATAAATTTCCCTTAAACCTGCAGGATTAAGACTAATCCTAGGCTAGATTTGGTTCCTGAAAGCACGATTAGTGCTATAAATCTCAGTTTAATCTGTGGGTTAAGTAAATTGGTGGATTAAAGTTAAGGCGAGAATCAAAATGGCAGCTTGTTGACTTTTTCGTGATTTGAATGATCACAGACTGATAAGCAATTTTTGACTCGGCTCTCTGGTAAACAATCTCGGAATATTAAAAATAGCGGTTGGAGAGCCAAGAAAAAGCTAAAACATATTTCTTTTTCCAATCTTTTTTTCTATAATCAGCATTTTCACATACACGAATGGTCGTGCTCTTCGTAAAAAAAACAGGAAACAGTGACGCTAATCAAAATTATCACTTAAGTTGTTTTCATCCCACCCTTTCAATTGGTTTTGCCACATTTTTGTTACGCCGGTGCTACACAACATCATGTGCAACATGTCCATATTACAAAAATAACCTTGTAAAATGCATTTGAATATATCTGTTACAGGTCAGAATTAACATTGATCAGGTCATTTTTTTCAACCTAGGTCATTTTTTTCCAACCTAGGTCATTTTAAGGTACCTACCTATCAATTTATTTGGGGGGGGGGATTTAAAAACTATCCACCCACCCCTCCCCCTGCAAAATATTTTGACCACTCTTCCCTCCCTCTATGGTACTCAACATTCCCCTTCCCTAACCCCTTTTCCCTTCTCTAACCCCCACAACCAACTTAGTAAATCACTCATTAATGGCACCTCAATTACTACTTACTTTTGTTTCACTTTTTCGTTTGCCGGTAGTGGGACTCGAACCTGCAACCCTTCGCTTGGAAGAATGCCTTGGAAGACCAAAGCTTTACCAACTGCGCCACAGAGACTTCCATTGGAAATCCAGTCACGTTTTTGGAATAATATAGCTTTCGTTATGGAAATTAGTTACTAGTTCCCTCTCGGCCACTTAATTTTATTCAACGCATGCATGCACACTACTAACAAAGTCGGACTTGGAAAACATCGCAGAGTTGCATGATTAGAAGCGGGATATTGTGAACCAAACCGACTTTAAAAGCGAACTAAAAGAAAGCCAGAGAATAGGATTTCACCTCTCACTTTATCAGTTTAGAAGAAAGTTTATACGGAAGAGTGAAGCGATATCTGTAAAAAGCGATGAAAGAAGATAATCTCCGACACTGTTTGATACAGACTGCAGAACTCTAGCCTGCAATACAGGTGTTTTATTTGGAAAACCGCAATATATTTGGACGAGGGAAGAATGGCGCGAGGACAAAAAGGAAGTAGGGGGAGGGGAGGAGAAGGGAAGGGAACCTAGTTTCCTTCTTCCCCCTTCCCCTCCCCCTTCTTTCTTTTCCCCTCTTCCCCTCCCCCTTCTCTCGCTTTTTCGTCCTCGCTCCATTCCTACTCGTCTGAAATTCATTCGCGAGCGGAAAACGTCCACGAAAGCGGGGGAAACCACTAGAAACGCCTGCAGGCTAGCAGAACTCTCGTCTAGACAATTCGCGTTGGTGTTTGACAAGAAAATTATGGAAGTAAACCAGCTTCTCTTAAATCTCACATCAAAGAAGTTATGCAGAAAAGGAATGATTATCAAACTGGGAGCAACTATACAATACCTGGCCATTTTGGTCATTAATAACGAATTCTCTAAAATTTTCATACAAACCTTCTATAAACGTAATCCACCAAAAAGGCAATTTTTAAAAACCCTAACCATTTTCAACCCCAAAATTATTCATAGAACGACTCTACATACACCTGCACTATAATAGAAAATTTACCACAGTTTAACCTGCACTATAATAGAGAATTTACCACAGTTTTCAAGTGAGAGTGGCTGGAGAAAAGGAAGCTAGCTGTTCCGTCCTACATGTCATGAGAGTCTAGAGAATTATAATAATACCGCATGAAGGACAAGAAAAAGTGCCAAAAATGCAGGTACTCAAAATGTTATCAACTGTCACGGTGTCAGTTTGTTGCAGTGTGCCGTTCTCATGACCATCAATAAAATGATTACAAGCATATACTATTACAGTAAAAACACAATTCACTGGCAAGCACCATGCCCCTAAATAACATTGATAACAGTGGAATTAAGTGGATCTTAATTACAGATTTCCACTATATTGTCAATAATTATGTGAACAAAAACATGAGTAAACTGTACACCTACTACACGATTATTTCCCTGCACAAGACTTATTTTTCATTAAGTACAATAAAGTCAAAGTAACAAAAATAATGGGGCAACTGCAGAATACTCTACGCAAGCACTCGAAGAACTATATGCAACTCGAAGCACTATATGCTTCAATTATCCTGTGAACTGATAGAAACCCTACCCCTACATTTAAAAACACCCTAACAACAGGTGCTCTCTAATTTAGGGTGTTTAGAGCTAGTCACTATTGAAATAACAGACTGTAATCTTCTTCAATGGTCCTGCATGTGAACTAATCCTAACCCTACATTTAAAAACACCCTAACCATCAACAACGAGTGCTTGATAGTTTAGGGTGTTTAGAGCTACAGTAGTCACTAAATAACAGAGACTGTAATCCTTCTTCAATAGTCCTGCATGAGAACAAATACGAATCCTAACCCTACATGTACATTTAAAAAATACCCTAACCGTCAACAACGGGTGCTTGCTAATTTAGGGTGTTTAGAACTAGTCACTAACCATCAGTAAACATAAGTTCCCAGGTAAGCCAAACCAAACCACTAAAGAAATGAACAACACAGACAATTGAAGGGGTCCGTGCAAGAACAACGTAAGTGACTTTTGATCAAGTTCTAAATTCTCTCTTAGAAAACAAAGAATATCAAGAAGAATTTGGAATTTGATCAAAAGTCACTTACGTTGTTCTTGCACGGACCCCTTCAATTAGGTAAGGTACATGTATTTTTATTGCAAAATATTTCTGACAGTAAAATTTGATATCTTCTTAAATTGCTGCAATGGCATCCTCGACCTAAACACAAGGAACTATGAAAAAGTCATACTTGTTTAGAAATTTTGAAAGGTTGAGTTTGATTTGACCTAAGTTGATTCAATTTGACCTAGGTTGAATTCTTTTTTACCTAGATTGAAAAAAAAAACCTAGGTGAAAAAAAAAATGACCTAGGTTAAAATAAATTTGACCTGAAACTAAATTTGACCTGTAACATATCCATATAGAATTTGCACTGTATATTAAATGAATACCTTTACCTTTAGTGTTGTTTATAAACATTACAATTGTTATGTTAATTTACCAATGATAATTTAAATCTTACTTTGAGAACTGATGTGGTAACAAACATCACTGTAAGATTGTCTAATTAATTTCAGCCTGGTCTAATAATACCATTTGTAACTATAGACTCTCTGTAGTGTTTTTGCTAAATATTAATTATCATGAACTTTCAGAACAGACTGCATTTTAAACAATTACTAAGCTATAAAACCATGTCAAAGTTGCCCAGGCTGAGAATCTTGCAAGATCGTCTCTTGCCAAGATCTTGCATGTTTAGCCAAGATATTGCCAAGATATTGTATGTTTAGCCAAGATATTGCCAAGATCTTGCATACATGTTTTAGCCAAGATCTTGCATGTTTAGCCAAGATCTTGCCAAGATTCTCAACATTGTTAACTCTGCTTTAAATAACCTCTTTTTAAAAACTTAGTATCACAGGGTCCGAAATTGCACCTTATTTGGCACCAATGCAACTAATTTTGAGTGTTGCCAACCAAAATTTCAGAGTTAGTCACCATGCAGCTGGCAACTTACCTAAAGTCTTCACAATTTCCCAAACTGACACAATGTTCTTTGAGAAGTAAATTTAGCCAATAAAACATGCCAGCAAATATTCTTTGTCACATGTCACTTGAAACTTTAAATGTGGCAACCACACAATTATTGGTCTTTTGGCGACTAAAAACTTTGGCTAGTCACCAGTTGGCAGGTCTACGTGAAAAAGTTAATTCGGACCCTGTATCACTTTTTGTATCAAAGTTTAAAGTATCTGATTTTACATTCAGCTACCTGATAAATGTTGTATACTACATGCTACTAAAGACAGATGGAAAACAAGTGGAGGGAGATCCTGCTATTGATAGATTGGTGGAGATACGCACTGTAAGTATGGAGTGACCTTTCTCTGAGTTTAAATACCTGGACCATATTCAGGCACAAACATAACTGGTAAAATCACCATGGCCAGCTATTAAGTGAGACTGTACCTTAGTCCATAGAGTGGTTTTTGATTGAGTGTGGAACGTTATTGCCCAAAAAACAAACTACCATAAAAAAGCATTCAAAAGAGAACTTCGTAAAATACTCCTTGATATTCTCAGGAGAACCCAGGTTGATAATCTTGCAAAGATCTTGCATGATGATGCATGATTAGCCAAAATCTTGGCAAGATGTTGCCAAGATTCTCAACCTTGGAAGATGCATATATTCATTTGATACATCCATGATCATTACAAAGGTTAAACAATCGAAGTGTAAAAAATTATTACTGACACAATAAATTATCATCTCTTTCCTATTCTAAAAGTTCAGTACACATACACATGTAGTATTATAATATCAGGTTGTAAATTGTGTATTTTCCTGTCACGACCCGCCTCAAATAGCGAATGCTACCTGCAGGCCTGTCCAATTGCATGTAAATGTAAATATTCTGATTTTTTCGAACAAATAAAAATAGTGTGTAGTATGTAGTGTAGTGTCTATTGCCTAGCTTTTGCATTTCATGTACTTAACTTTTCTATTGGCTGTGAATTTATTTGCAATTATCAGACATTCAAGTTCGAAACTAAAACCAAACATTGTTTTGGGCTGTCACGCAATGTGAGAAGTAGTGAACAAGTAAAGCAAGCAGACAAAGAATGTAATATATAAAGTGGTAAGCTGTAGTGCTAAGTGTGCACGCCCTACGAGGGAAAGAGAAAAAATCTCTGACCCAAGTGGGACTCGAACCCAACGACCTCCAGGTTACATGTCTGGCGCTCTACCAACTGAGCTATCAAGTCAGATGAGAGCAATCGTGGGTATTGGTGCGTTATATGGGGTCACGGCGATTATATATGTATATGTAGTTATGATATTGAATCATGTTTGCCGCGTAGCACTAGTAAGTGTAAAGAATGTAATATATAAAGTGGTAACCTGTAGTGCTAAGTGTGCACTTACTAGTGCTACGCGGCAAACATGATGCAATATCATAACTACATATACATATATAATCGCCGTGACCCCATATAACGCACCAATACCCACGATTGCTCTCATCTGACTTGATAGCTCAGTTGGTAGAGCGCCAGACATGTAACCTGGAGGTCGTTGGGTTCGAATCCCACTTGGGTCAGATATTTTTTCTCTTTCCCTCGTAGGGCGTGCACACTTAGCACTACAGCTTACCACTTTATATATTACATTCTTTACACTTACTAGTGCTACGCGGCAAACATGATTCAATATGAATCATAACTACATATACAAGCAGACAAAGGCCAGCTATTAATATCCCATGTCAGATGTTGACCCAGGTCCCATGCAGAAAATATGAGATGAAATATTTTCCTCCTGTAATAAAGATTGATGAATAAATTGGTGTTCTTTTTAGGTTTTGGAAAAACTGAGACCAATAGATCAAAAGATGAAGTACCAAATAGACAAACTGGTTAAAATTGTGAACACAGGAACAGCAGGTATTATATGCTACTCTGTATTAGCTACTATTAGCACCTATTTTGTGAATTACTGTACCAATGTACTAACAGATCTTTGATTTTGTATAGTTATATAACTACATGAAAGTGTTAATAACATTGATATGTTACAGATGTGTTCTAGAACTGTAAATATTAGACATTTTAATAGAATGTGTAATTCCTTTCCCTCCAATCCTGTAGCTTAAGATTCTTTTTGCACTGCATGGTTCAATATTTTTTTAACTGGTCCATTTTTTTTTTCAAGATGGTAAGAACTTACATTCACTGATGTTAGGTTTTTTAAAATGTTGGGTTAGGGTTTGGAATAGTTCACATGACTATTGACAGAAGAAGGATTACAGTCTGTGATGTTTAGTACTGACTTAGCTCTAAAAATCCTAAATTAGGGACCTAACCCGAAACAAACTCTAAATATAACAGACTCTAGAAAACATCGCTTTGAAACAGTAAAAGGGAAATCAACAACACTGCATCAATTAGCTGGCACCATAACGTCTGCATAAAGAAAATGCCAAAGGAATCAAACTAAAATTCCCATAATCACAGTTGGGATGCTGCGTGTATACTGAAATCCCTGTGGTACAAAAAAAACTGGATTTGTCTCAAAAACTATGCAGTTATATAAAATATACTAGTCTTTTCCTTTTTACTGAGAACTGCAATATTTTTCCTCAACTATGTTGAGAAGATGATATAAGTTGTTTATACTGAGCAGCTAACAGGTTCAAGCTAAGATTGAATTTTCAATTTTACGAAATAAAAATGAAACGAGTGGTTTCCTTTTTACAGTCCCAAAAAGCAATTATTGTAAACTGTATCGCTGTGTGGAGAAGAAGTACTCTTTCAAACACAAATTGTAGTGTTTCATCAGGGGATCGAAATATTGAGAAAAAAATTGAAACCAGAGAGGCATTTGGATCCCCTGACGAAACATTGGATCCCTGATGAAACATGAACAATGAAATTACTTCTCATGCGAATCATTGGCGAAACCAAAAATTTACATACGCTTCTTTTCACACTTCATTAGCAAGTATTGTTTACTGTTCGGACTGTTGTATATAATTATTCAATAGATGGCTTATTCTTTTTTGCTAGCAGTGATTTCAACTAGCGTACCAGTAGTGTAGTGGTGAAGAGTTAGTACAAGCAGTTGGAAGGGTTGAGGTTCGAACTCCAGTGGAGGCTCACGTTTTCTTTCTATGTCGTTTCTTTACTTCTTCACTCCTTACTTGTAGTCTATCAGTATGTAAGTAGTTAGGGGTTCATGAATATGATGATTAAGAACAGTTTCATCACTAGGGATGAAAATCAGTTGAAACTGCTGTTTCATTGGCTTTCCAAACTCATCCATCTGACCAAATGCAGTCCTCTGATTGACTAAAAAGCTCATGAATTATTAATGAGTTCTAGAAAAATATTTTCTCAACTGAGGACAAAAAAGGTAAACGTTTTTTTTTTGTTAAGCATGGTAATACTTTGATGAACCAAGTCTTTGCAGTGACAATTTTGGAGCATTTGTCGACTTCACTAGTGCACACTTTGATTGTTAACAGTAGAATATTTTCAGGAGGAATACTCTCAGGATCACTTCTACTGGGTAAAACTTGAAAATATTTTTTCAGTGCTTAATCATATTAACAAAAATGTGAAATCCTAGGCTGATTTACAATATCCATAGCTTAATTTTTATATCCACCTGAACTGGCACAACAGCACAGAAAACTATGTGTACCACTCAAACAGTCGACCCACATTTTTCAAAAAGGCCACATCAGCATTAAATAACTCACACTCTACACTTTCAGTTTCCTCATTTTGCCACAAACAAACTTGAGGAAACAAAACCATATTTCATATTTTCTTGTTTTAACCTCCGTGGTGAAGTGCAATGTTTGAATATAATATTTTTATTATATAAAATTTGCACTGTATACATGTACAAATGTAAATGAATACCTAAAGTTACTTTTCTACTTTCACTATCAAAATATCATGAGTTCTGTTATGGAAGCCACATACTGGAATGCTCAGAATCTCTCCCTTACAATTTCAAAGATTAATTACTGAATGAATGGTTAAACTATATTCATACATGTATACAGTCATGCAAACTAATATTTTATCTTTTTTTCAGGAACAGACAATGACCCTTTAAGATTTCGGCCAAACCCAGAGAATATGTCCGGCAAAGTAAGTCGTGTAAATAAATATAAAACATGTCAGTTGTTCTTTACTGAATATAAAGAGATTTAGAAGGTACATGTACCATGTTACTACATGTACATGTCAGGTCTGCACATGTCAGGTCTGGACAAATCCACTAGCCTAATGCCCGGGGAACAGATGTCATTCAGGCCCAACTGGTTTATTACATCTTAATATTATTAATTAGCTACGGTGAAACACCTATTTTTACTTTTGGAAGATTAAAAGGGAAATGTTTAGACATACCCATTTGCCTTACAGTGTACTAAATATGAGTTTACAATGTTAGTTACCAACTTTCAAAGTAAAGGGTGAAACCAATGTTTTATATGAACACAAGGGTAAATTATAATATTCAAGGTAGGTGGTCAACAATAAGTTGTCCAGTGGAGACTGGTAGCAATAAAAATGACTTGGTAATGCATGCATACACTGTTTCATTTACTATTATTTTTGTTTTTACGGTAATAAGCTCACCTGAAATGTATTGGGCTAGAGCTCCCACATTCTGGACTCACTGGTATAAAACTAGGAGTACTTACTAGCTCATGCCTATAGAAGATTTCAGAAGAAAAAAAATCCCTATGTTTATGTGTCAGATTAATTACTCCACTATCTTAAGTTATATAACTAATTTTTTAGCTTAACGATGATGATGATGATGACAGTGAAACAGATGGACCCCCCAAAGCAGCAGTATATGTACCACCTAAAGTATCTGCAGTGCCATATGGTATGTTATATTTAAACAATAAACCTACTTGTGGCATTGAAACACACACTGATATTTGTCATACTGAGAAGCAAACAGTTTCCAAGAGTGAAGCTCAAGGAAAACTGAGTTTTGCGGAACAGATAATGTCCAAGGACAAATACCATAAACAGTGGTAGATAAGCCTCACCTTTTTACCCAAAATCTTTGTTGCAAATCAGGGGTGCTGCTTATCTGCGAGAACATCTAAAAAAGGTTCAATAAATTTCCATAAATTAAGTCAGACTGATTAAAACTACACAAATCGAAAAGAAAGGAAGCACTCATCATCACTTTTGCAAGCTTGGTGGCTCCTAAAAGAGCCATTTGTGTTGTTTGTTACTTGTTCCGGACCCTAGCTTGTCCCATTAACTCTTCGTTGTTAAAAGATATTTTAAGTGGTTAACAGTTGCTTTTCTCAACTAAATGTCTGGAGTACTCACGTG
Organism: Actinernus sp. WN-2022; assembly: GCA_030867875.1. Taxonomy (NCBI): domain Eukaryota; kingdom Metazoa; phylum Cnidaria; class Anthozoa; order Actiniaria; family Actinernidae; genus Actinernus; species Actinernus sp. WN-2022. The sequence continues at coordinate 76,165,356 of JAOWCC010000019.1, forward strand.
GTAAATGACCAACTGTTTTTCCGCTGTTTAGTACTTTAACAGCAAATTTGTTGAACTGATTTTCATACAATTTGTATCCTCCCCGATAGATGACTTCCAGATGAAAATGAAAAGGCAAACTTCTCACTGTGTTCCATGTTGTTTTGATTTTGTTCTAATTCTGTGCACACATCGCAGCATTCTAGTGTCCATGCAGTTTCTCTCTTCCAATAAAATGTGTGGTTACTAAACTTTGATGAACACAACTACAATGTGTACAAGTATGTTTTTGTTGACGTGAAATTCAGGACTACATTCAGCTAACAATCGAACTTGGACAAAAAAGTACCGTCAAGCAAATGCGAAAGTTCTATTGTATATTTTTTTTATGTGTAAGTAAGTTGACATGAAATTTAAACAGTTTCAGATCTAAAATTATGGGTAAAACTATGGAGTTATCTCATTGAAAGTTAAACGAGGCAAGGAACTAGGTGATGCAGCTTTCTAATCTTGATTTTCCTTTCAAATTTTTTTCTCCAATCCAATATTTGAGCTTCTAAACTCGGGTTGCGGCTTATCTGCCAGTGTTTACGGTATTAGTTCATATTTCAACATTGCAAAGTAGGATTATTATTGTCTTTATAAATTCCTCATTTTTTTCTTTTATGGGAGCCCTTGCATGCGCTAATCGCACAGGGGTGTATTAATTTTGCTGATATTTGTCATATGGTGTAGAGCAAATATTGGGTCATGTGATATACATGTATTCTACCAATCATGTGCACGAGGAAATAATTGATGGGTTATAAAATTCAATACAAAATTTTGGCACAAGCAATCACATATTAACAGGATAGTGTTCATCCTCCACTGAGCACTATCAGGCATTATAGTTAACCACAAAATCTTCTCTGATTCTGATGACAGAAGCGGTCATGTGACATGATAGTTGTCATCTGTGGATGCAATTAACTATTGGGCATTATAGTTCACCATAAAATTTTGGTGCACACTAACTGGTCAAAAGCGATCATGTGATGTGATACATGTAGCTGTTGTCTGCAGATGCAATTAACTAGTTATCATGAGAGCAGAAGACAATTTTGTGATGAATAATAATGACCAATGTAGAGTGTCTGTCTTGGAACTCAATCGGCTGATAGTTTCCCTTGGAAATTTGATGTAAGTTATTAAAACTAGCATGTATTAAGTGCATTCTCAGGCTTATAGTATATATTTTTTTAAACATCAAATTTCCACTGCCAACTATCAGCTGGTAGTTCCACAACAACCACACTCTATTTCTATAATAGTGCCCACTGAAAGTGAAAGACAATTATTTTTGTGATGGCAGAACAATAACAACAAATAGTGTGTCTGTCTTGGAACTATTGGCTGGTCAGACAGGTAGTTTCCCTTGGAAATTTGATGTTCTTAAAACTAGCATATAAGCCCTCAAACTTCATTTTCGGCTCATACACACTGTGTAGCATGAACATTTTGAGGGAGTTTTATTTTGCGGAAGTTGTATTTTGCGGATTGGCAGTTTGTTTTGTTTTGTGGGAACATTTTTTTTGCGGTTCGAGATGACTGAAATTTCTGGGAACTAATTTTTGTGATTTCCTGTTCAATCGCTAGCATACCTCGCAATGACTGGTCAATTTTTCTCGGTACATGCAGAATAACCCTGCAATCATTGAAAATGGATGGGAAAAATGTGGCATCACAGACACCCTTAGCTAGCAAATGGTGTTCCTTCTGATGATCCATTCGTGCAGTAATCTAATGGTTGAATGTTTTAGACATGGCCATTACCCTCACAAGTGTTGTTTTAGGAACACTACATGTATATTGGGGTTTGCATTTATACCGTATGTAATTATAGACACAATTGGGACACGATCAGAAGTGCTAGCGGTTCAGACATGTATTCACTTGCTTTAAGATGCTGTTGCTGTACATACATGTACCACAGACATTTGAACAGCAATGCAATGGTAGTTTTGTTTTTATTAGGTAAAAACTATTTACTCAAAGCTCGGACTATTGTTTTCTATTAAAAAGCAATGTTAAAAGTTCTTATAATTTATAGTCCAATATCGTTTCAGTAATGCAAATTTACATCGAAAAAGCAGATTTGTTTATTTGACTGAAGGGAATATTTTTTTGCGGTGTATTATTTTGCAAGAGTTTTTATCTGTGGAAACTTATTTTTGCAGATAGAGGGCAATCTGCAAAATCCGTAAAAATTAAAACCCGCAAAATGTTCATACTACACGGTATCAGCCAATAGGCCTTTTACAGGAAACAGTCACGTGCTGATATAATACTTCATGAATTAATTAATTGAGCTTATGATCACATGGTAAAGGTGTTGCCATGGATGCTGGATGGCAAGCCATCTTCGGGGGTGGAAAATAGCATTTACAAACAGGTTTTGCTAATAACACTACCAATCTAATAAATTGTACTAGTGCTTTTAAATATATGAATTACCGTAAGATTCTGTTTGCCACTCAGTATTACAACCACATGATTGCATTCCTGCAAAAGGCTGGAATGCAGTACCTTCCTCAACAGACACACTCTATTGTTATAATTTTTTATTTATTCTACAGTCGAAGCTCTCGTAAGCGACCACCTCGGGAATCAAAAATTTTGGTCGTTAACGGAGCTGGTTGCTTATGAGAATGCGCTCTCGTAGGTGACCACGCATGCGAACAATAGATGTTGGTCGCTTACAAGAGCTTTTTACATTAAAGAAAATCGTTAACTGTAGTGACCACTCAAGGTATATTGAGAGTTTAAACTATGACATTGTTTAGTGAGTCAATGACAATTTATTGTTTCTTATTACTGCCGACAGGACACTTGATATCCGCTACACATGCCACTAGTTTTATAAATAGGATGCTAATTGTAGTGTATTCTCATGTCAAAAGGATTACTCTTGCTAGTAAATGCCATGGAATGTAAGTTTTATCAGGTGTTGACTTATGTTTTGAAGATGCATTTCAGACTGGTCGCTTACCAGAGCTTAAAAACAAAGGAAAATCACGTTTGGTGATCTCCAAAATTGGTCGCTAATGGAGCTGGTCGCTTCTGAGACTTGGTCGCTTACGAGAGCTTTTCATTACAGAGTTTGAGTGACAATTCAAACGGGAATTCAAATTCTTGGTCGTTATCGGAGCTGGTCGCTTATGAGAGCGGTCACTCATAGAGCTTCGACTGTAGTTGTAAAACACAGTCAAAATAGCAAAATTGCATTCATTTGTAGAGTCATGTTATTTTATTGTTTGTAGATGAGGGCTATAGTTCCAGAAAAGAGAGGAAGCATGAGGATCAAGCCAAGAAAAGAGCCCTTAGTAGCACCCTATTACAAGAATTAAGAGGTATGGGCCAGCTGCCCCAGTCATGTCATGCTTTATTTCCTAGCCCCTATTAGCTGACTGCCCCCTTGAGGTGTATTTCACCTCAAAAATGTTGTTCCAATAATTTGTATAGTTTGAGTATATTTTTATTGGACATAATGCTGGTCAATATATTCAGTGTACTCTCCATACTTTCTCCTAAAGTGGTGTTCTCATTTTAATATCAATATTCATATTGTCTCCACAATGAAAATATTGCATTGCTGAACACATTTATGTACTCTCACTGGTTATACTCTGGTCTTACTAGGGATTTAAAATGTTTGAATGTTTTGAAGTAATGATTCAGCTAAGAATTGTAGCAAAAGACAATAATCTGTGTTAATTAGCATATTCCCACATACAATTTTGCTTAAAGTGCCAATGAAATGAAAAATTCGATCCCATTTTTATTTTATTTTATTAAATTCTAGGCTTCTCTTGGTCATTTTGTGCAATTAAAAATCAATTTGGAGAGCGCGAACATATTTTTTTTTCGTATCGAAGTCAGGCAAAATTGCCAAAATCAGGCAACACTTTTTCTGCCGTTAGTGATATGGTAATCACATGCGTGACGTCACTAGGTCACAAAATAAGTGCATTTTTGGCCAGTTTTCAATTTAAATATGTAATACTTTGAGAAACCTTTGACGATGGCCATAATTTTTCTAATAGAATCCTTGCAGTCAGCCATATTTACTTTTGTGAATATAAATGTAGGACCTAGTGACATCACGCATGTGATTAGCATATCTTTAACGGCATAAAAATTGTCGCCTAATTTGGGCAATTATGCCTGACTTCGATAAGAAATAAAATTATGTTCGCGCTCTCCAAATTGATTTATCATTGCACAAAATGGCTAAGGGAAGCCTATAATTTAATAAAATGAAATAAAAATGAGATCGATTTTTTCATGTCATTGGCACTTTAAATATGCCTGAAGTGCTGTATGAGATGTCTACAATCCAAACTACACCCAGAAAAAGGTATATATATTTTTTATGCTATGGGTTAATTCTTTTTACTGTGAAAACTCAAAGCCACCATCCAGCCAATCGGAAAGAGAAAAAACAAAAGATGTTTCAATCTTTCCCCACATACAATGTTCTTCGAAATTAAACTGAAGTTACAGACTGTAGTTTGATCAAAAATAAAATAATTAAAACTTCAAAAATTCTAGTCAGAATGAAAATGTATTATTTCAATGGGTTTTTATTGAATTTATGAGTATCCACCAATGAAATTACGAGAAAGAAGAATAGAAAATTAGCAGGTTTTACATACCTTTGCCATTCATGCTATTATTCTTAGCTGGAGCATTACTTATAAGTATTGTTTTAATTAATCACAGAACAATACTGATATTTTTATCTTGCAGATGAATACAGTGAAGCACCATTAGAAATTAGGGTTAGTTTTTCATGAATATAAATTTATGATGAATAACAACAATAATAATGTATCATTATTATCAATGTTATTATATCTATTTGTTTAGTACTGGGTATTAGGTGTGCTCACACTGGACCACTAAGTCTGTCTTAGGCATGATTGAAGTCGACTTAGTGGAAAAAAAACTGGACGGTGTGAACTGCTATTAAAGTCAGAAATGCCAATTTTTGGCTTAGACAGGCATTAATGCTGGAAAACTCAAGGGCACTAAGTCAGTCTCAAGCCTTTTTCAAACATGACTTAAGGCTTGCTTAGTGAACTTGATTGACATAAACATCAATCACATGGACACGTCTGGATTTTTAATAAAATCAAGCAAATTAGACACAAATATCAATCACATCTCGATTTTTAATTAAAATCAAACAAATTGCCACATCACCATCAATGCACAATGGCAGTTTGATAGGCCCTTTCTAGGACATGGTCACGTGACCTATCCCAAAAAATGTTGCTTTTTTGCTAGCCAGCCTGTGTTAAATTTTCAGATTTCAAAAGTTTGCCATTCCGTCAGTTTTAAAGATATGAACATGTGCTGTTTACTAATTTTGGCTCATTCTTTCCATTTCTGGCTTCCATGTCATTCTAGTGCCAATTTTTTCATTTTTTATTGACAAGCCTAAAAGGTCACATGACCAGGTCCTGCAAAGGGCCTATTGGATTTTTTTTTTGCATAAATACGTGTTTGAATGCCTAAGTGCGCCAAGTAAGTTTACTTTGGCTGACTTAGCTAGGCTTGGCGTTAAGTGGACTTAGACAGACTTAGTGGTCTTTAAGTGTGAACCCACCTAATATTACAGCTGAATTATTGTTATTATTGGGTGTTTGTATGTGTGACAAAAATACCCTTACCATAACCATACTAAAACTAATCTTGATTACTGTACCGTAACTGTAATTTGATTGTATCAGTGGTTATCAGCTCAGTGGTTATATAAGCACTGGTCTGTCATGTGGGAGGTTGCGGGTTCAAACCCCAAAGGTGCTGCCTTTTTTAGTCCAACGGTAAATGGTTAGACCTTCACGTCTTCTTGGACAAGGACGTAAAATCGTAGTACTATGTTGACAGAGGGCCATGTGGAAGATTACTGGGCTACATGTTAGCGGTAAACGTGTTACCCTCTATCTATAAATAAAGTGCCTTTACTTTTACTTTATTTTACTTTATCAGAAATACAAAAACAATACAGAAACCATAAATTTGAATGTTTTGGCATGACATACAGGGTCTCACGTAGGCAGCAACATTTTTTAGTTGCCAAATGACCAATAATTGAATATTGTGGTCGCCACGTTTCGAGTTTAAAGAGACATGCAACAAAGAACATTTGCTGGCATGTTTTATTGGCTAAATTTGCTTAGAACATCGTGTGACTTCGGGACATTGTGAAACATTGTGCAGATTTTAAGTCGGCAGCTGAAATTCTGAACACTCAAAATTTAGTTGCATTGGCACCAAATAAGGTGCAATTTCAGACCCTGACGTACATATAAACCTGTGCCGTAAGTCATTGCCGTAAAATGCCCAGCACTCAAACGAAATACGCTCTACGTTTGTTAACAATTTCCTAATCTTAAGATCAACACACAAGCACATATGCGGTGGAATGGTGCTAATCAGCTAGCTCCAGTCTACTTTAATTTAATTTACATCCAGCTTACATAACACTAGACATTATTTTTGAGTCAGATCAGAACCACAATACTGAATTGTCAATTGCCAGACGAGTATAACATCTAATTATAAATCCATTAACTGCGGAGTCCCACATAGATCTGTACTTGGTCCCCTTCTATTCCTTCTTTATATAAATGACATAACACACTGTTCTGACCTGTTTGATTTCCATTTGTTTGCTGATAATACTAATCTTTTTTATTCTAACAAAAATCTGTCAATTTTGGAGAGTAACAAACACTCACCTCGAATATATTAATTTATGGCTTGTTACTCGGGCTGCCTGTGGCAGCGCCGAGTCTTAAAATGCAAGTGGTTATTATTTATTTTTTTAATCAGTGTCAGACGGCTTCTGCGCATGCGTTAAAGGTCAAATTCGAACCAATCAGATTGCACTATGCTGGTCACGCAAACAAAGGTTAGATTTCCTCAGGCGCGCTCAGATAAGAAAATTCAAAGCTCAGACTAGGCGAGACAAGGAGATATCAATTTCAAATAGTCATTGTCAGAAATCTATTCCATCGTGGGCAATGATGCAATACAACCTAAATTTGGGTCAGGTCCATGTTTTACGACAGAATAACCAGAGTCTTTCTACTGGATTCGGAGAGCTCGAGACATTATACAAGTCTGCTAATATGGGGAAAACTGAAACAAAAAATGAACTTTGACGGCAGAAACCCTCATATTTGAGCCAAGCGGAATATTTACATGATCCGCTAAGATTTTTACAAATCTAATTAGTTAAGCAGATGTACGGAGTGTATGCCAACTGAAATGCTGTGCTCGTTTTGTGGTTACGGCTCAGTGGGGCGACTACACGAACAAGAAGCATGAACTGCCAGCAAAGAGAGAGGAATTGATCGGAGACGTTAAATTACGTTACTGTGAAGAGGATCAAAATTCAAGTTTTGTAGCTTGAGACTGTCTTCTGCCGTGACTCGTGAGAGAAATTGGAAAAGATCTAGCTGTTTCATTCAGACACTGGCAAATTTATTGAAAGCTACGGGCTTACTTTATGAGATTATTATTCATTGTGGAATGAAAGGAAACAGGTTAGCTGAAAGTTAAGTTCGAGGTAGGCTTCGACTTTCATTCCGATTCAGTGCATATGTGCACGAAGGTGTCAGTTACGTAAGTACTGTAAGTAAACTCTTTTTGATTTGAATAAATTTCCTCTCAGTTTGTCTGTTAATGTACTTTTCCTTCTAATTATCGCTTTATTTAACATCTGATTTAGAGTATGCGTACCTCAGAATAAATTATTTGAAAGGTCAACTGAATTCTTGTGTCGATAAGCGCAAATGTTTTTTGTGAAACAGTCTGTGTATATGAGAAGCGGCTTAATAGAAGAGCTTTCTCATTTATAGGAATTACAATTTTTTTTCTTGCTATGAAATTTATGTTTCATTTCACATTTATTCATACAGTTTTAGCCGGACATTTCCCCGAGTTTTTGATCTATTTTCAATCAAATTCAAAGTCTGAATATGTCATTGTATTGCATTTATACACTTGAATGTGCCAGTATTCTGTTGTTCGAATCCTGCGTTATCATAGTCATGCCATAAAAGCGATTAATAGACCAGTCTGTTTTTTTGACGTTCTCACTGGCGAGTAAAGCACGACTTGATACTAAGAGGATTTCAAATGAAAGTGTATTTCATCTTCAATCTCATGTGGCCCGAGTGAAAGCCCAGATGGGCTCTTGTTTGTAATAAACTGTCCCTTAATGTAGACAAAACAAACTTTGTTATTTTCCATGCCCCACAAAAGAAGCTACCATTTATTACCAAGTTGTATATCAATAAGATTTACTAATTAAACAAATCAAGAAAACTATATTAAGTATTTAGGTGTAAATTTTGATTCTCATTTACGCTGGAAGTACCACATACTACAGGTTTCTAAGAAAATTAGTAAAGGTGTAGGAGTTCTCACCAAAATTCGTCATTACACTAATATTCATATTTTAATTCAACTTTATTACACCTTGATTTTTCCTTTTTTTAATATATGGGTTGGTTATCTGGAGTAACACTTACAATTCATTACTTAAGCCATTGATCACTTTACAAAAGAAAGCAGTAAGAATTATGACCTATTCTAATTTTCGTGAGCACTCCAGTCTAGTATGTATCCCAGTTTTTCCTAGTCCAACCCTCAAAATGTTTTTTGATTAACTAGTGGCTATCTGACTTGATTAGTTTTATACTATTTTCAGATTGCCAGTATCCCATTTTTTCTTTCTACTTATTTCATTGACAAATTGTAAGCATTAGATACAAATAACTATTGTTGTTGTTGTTGTTGTTGAATAATCCTGACACATTCCCTTATAAACAAGATGCTCATTACATATTCAACTAATCTAGCAAAATATGATTGGTTGGCACTTGACAGCACAACAATAGACAGTGTTTCCTTTCGATTAGGAACTAATTTCTCTAATTTTGCTACGCTTGTTTACTCATCCAAAGATAAATGACATTTTAGTACTTATTTCAAAAACACATGCATAATTAATGACATTTTGTCCAATCAGATGAAGCATATCAGTCACATGCATGCTCACTAGATTATTTTATACCTGGTAAAACACCAGATGGGAGATCTATACAGACATGATTGAGGCCACGAGGTCTCAGCCGTGAATCTTTATATAGAAGTTTGTGTTTAGACCCTAATAGTCATTCCTATAAAACCAAGGGCTTCACCATGAATATTTATAAAGACCCGAAAATCTGTATATAGACCTGTGTAGAGAACCTCAAGCAGAGTTATTCTCCCAAACAGACAGTCATAAGTGCAACAACCCAAAATGGGAGCTCAAACACAAAAGGCTCCAAGACTCACTGTTATTCTTACGTGATCGGCCAGTATGGGACCATTATTTTTGCTCTGTATTCCACTGTGCATGTCAGTGATACACGACATAGCTATAAACATTTCAAGTAATTCTTCACATTTCATCACAATGTCTGAAAATTATTATCTTTCAGAAGTATAAATAAAGTACTTGAAGCCGTTTAATAAACATACACGTATTATCACCCCTTCATAATGTTTTATCAGATCTAAAATCTCAGGCTGCACCCTCGTGTTTTTTTAAACCTGATAAAACTGTCAAAACTGCTTGTTTAGTAAACAGTACATGAAGGGGTGATAATATTGACACAGGTACCCTCTGCAGAAATGTTTGTTGGATGAACAACTTTATTACTCTGACATCTACAATGTACCATGTTATCATTTCTGAATTTCAATTTAGGAAGAATCTGTGAGTGGTTGGAGGAAGTCCAAAGAGCAAGATGAGGAACACCACAAAGAAAGGTATAGTTATAGCCACTTTTAATTACCGTCGTTTGCATCCTTAGCATCAACACGTGAGCAAAAACATGTTCTAATTAGGATCAAACCTAGCATGATTTGTCATCTAACTTTTGCACCCAAAATACAAAAGTTATTCTCTTCCCATATCGATAATTCAACAACCACCTCTCCACTTCATTCCTGAAGTTCTGTAAAGATCACCTGGTTTGAAGTTACTTCCGTATTTGTTTATCGTAAATATCCTCAAAACTAGAGTATTTTGGGTGCGAAAGTTTGATGACGAATCACGGTATGGTTGATACCCAATTAGAACATGTTTTCACCTCACATGTTCATGCTTAGATGCAAATGACGGTATGCTTCACTTGTCGAGCACAAAGGTTTCAATATGAGGCTCCAGGGTAAATTCAATTTCTCATATTCTCCAAGAAAAGAACATTGAAACCTTTGTTTCTATTAATTAGTGGGGTATTAAAGACTCTTTCGAGCAATGGTGTCGTTATTGTTACATGCATACCTTCTGGGAATTCTAAAAACAATACCAAATTTGATCACTGACTATACTGTTTTTACACTTTCAAGCTCAGAATTTCAAATCATATTAAATTCTCTTGAGTCACACAAAGTGTAACAGTCGACAGAGACTTTAAGGAACTAAATATTATTAGAATTGTGTGTAACTACTTACAAATCTACTGTACATATTACATTTTCACTGAACGTTGTTTTATCATACATTTAATTGGTGACCACAGCATGATGTGTGCTCAGTTGGAATATTAAAAGGGTTAGAGACTTTACATTTATGTTTTATTGACACATACAGGCACTTGGTGACTGTTCGATGAACTCAAAAAAAAATCATACTTTTTTGTTTGTCATACAGTCAGCATGTGCTTGTATTTGTCAATAATACATACATGTACATGCCCATCTCTAGCCCTTGAGTATGCTGAAGATGCCAGCGTCTGCTTCATGTCAAAATCATCTCGCGATCAATACGAGCCAAGCTAGCGAGCAAACAAAAGCTCTTACTGCATTGTACTGCATGGCATGGGCTGACTTGCACTGTTGACTGCTCAAATAATTTGTATTTATTTGGTAATCATTAGTGTGAGTTATATTTGAAAATTCTAACAAAATAACATACAATTCACAAGAACTATTAATTAATTGTTAATTGCATGTTGCACACTTAAATGATTACCGGTTAATAATATACTAGATGCAAAAATTAAAAGAACTAATAAAATCAACTAGTTTTTGCATCAAATTAACTGTGTTTGCACTGCTGTCTTTGCTCAGCCAATCAAAAATAGTTGATCTTCTTTGGTTAATCGATACCAGTATTCTCAGCATACCTTGTTATACATTCATACATAATAAAAAATATTATTATTATGTATTTAAAATAATATATAGATCTGCACATTTTAAAAGTTGTTTTTAAATTCAGATATGAAGAAGACAACTTTCTCAGATTGGCTTCCAAAAAGAGAAAAAAGGTACGTACATCAATTTGCTGTGAACATTATTTTATATAATTATTATTTCTCAAGACTACAGAACAGATCTGTATATGATATACTTCAGTATATTTGCAAAATACATTCATTCTTTGATTCCTATAGCCCATTTCAGATAGCAAACTTTTCATGCACCAAACTTAATGCCATTAAGTTTGAAGTTGGAGCAACTGGTTGATTCAGATGGTGAACTTAGTTCTGCAAACATAATTCCCAGTCGGCCCCATATCATAGAGAACTATGGGAATGTTTTTACATTACATTATTAGTTTATTCATCAAGTTTGCCACATGAAAAGAAGAACATTTTAATCAATGTCACGTACTCTAATGTTGCATAATGCAACAGCATCTAGCTGCCAAACCTAATTCATCTCCCGCACATAATAATTCAAACTTGTTGAACCCAATAAATTTTATTGATTCAGACACTGCTCTTTTGCCGTACGCACTTTGTACTTCATCTGTTAAGTTTGGTGCATGGAAAGTTTGCCATCTGAAACTGGCCTTAGTCTGCTTATTTAACTGATATTCTTATTATTATTCATTTGAAACAAACTTGCAGGCTGGCAACTCGCGTGCCCTAACAGCTCTAGATGAACTCACATCCTTTACGGACCTGTCAGTGTTGGCAAGAGTTGGAGATGAGGTACTTGTTCATATGTTTCTGATAATAAAATACAGTCTACCATGCCATTCCAACTTGGTGACTTTATTTATGTGACAATCTCAGACTAAAGGGTTAAATTTGGTATCCTTTTTTATTTGTCCATTAGAATTGTGTTCCATTTCTTATAATGTGAAAGGAGTTTATTTCTTTTTTTTGCGATTTTTAATTAAATTTTTTTTTAGTATCTTAATAAGTTCTTAAAAAGAGTGATAGACGACTTTTTTTTTTCTCTAGATTTATAAAGACACATTTTATATTCTAAAATTATATAATTTATAACTTGATCATCTACACCTAAAGTGATATTTACTATATTGGACTCTGGCAACTTAATATTGACAGTTTCAAGCCAAGTTTTTTGACTCAACACACTCAACAAAGAGATGATCAATAGTTTCGTAATACGTTTGGCAGAACGAACAATTTGGATGACTACTAATTTTAAAGCGAAACAAATCATAATTAAGAAATAAACAATTATTTAGAATACGGTATTGAAAAAACCTAGAATATGCATCAATTGAAGTGGTGTAAATTTTGTTGTACACCGACTTCCAATTAATTACAAATCCTGGTTCAATCCGTTTAGATATATTAACTTGTGAAGTAGGTGACTTAAACTTTTTATCAATTAAACATTGATATATAATCTTCGTGTGTCTTATGTTATCTATGGCAATATCCTTTTCACCAACCCTTAAAACTTTCTCCGGCACAATTATATCTTGATGTGGTATAATCGATGCTTTTAAAAGAACTTTCCAATTATATGGCAAAGGGTGCACAATGCTCGCCCAGCTCATAAAATCCTTATCTTGTAACCCTTTTTGTTTAACAGTCTCCCATTTAAATTCCCCATTTTCATTAACCTTATCAACTATCCTATTTATACGCCATTCTCTCATAATATACTGATCTCTTATTAATTGTTATGTGAACATTGTTCCACAAACTTTCTTGAAGAACCTCCTGCAAATCCATAGTTTTTAAATCTTTCTTACAAAATTCGGCCCAGCACTTTTAAAATAGATTTATAAAAATCTGGAATATCAAATGTACTTTTCTCCATATCGAAGTTAACACTTATCCTATTTCAGACCGGAAACTTTAATTTCCAAAAAACTACTGTGCAAAACTAAGAAAAAAGAATGGCAAAAAGTTGCATTCAAAAATTGAACAGAAAATGTATAGCGATGGTTTGTGTTGATAAACATTACAATTGAAGGGGTGAGCAGAAGAAAGAGTTAAGTGATGACATATCAAATTCTCCTTTATCCTCTTTGTTTTGTAAGGGAGAATTGAAAACTTGATCTGTCATCACTTAACTCTTTCTTCCACTCACCCCTTCAATTATTAATGCTAATGTGGCAACCATGATTTCAAAAGGTTGCTTTTTGTCAGGAACCAATGGATCTCTGGTTGGCACATTAATGACAATGGGTGACGTGGCAGTGAACATCGCTATATGCTGTCTCAGATTTAGGGGGCAAAACTGGGACCCCATCTCAGACCCAGAAGGTCAAAAACATGACCCCATCCAGTGCACATACTCATATAGGTTCTATAAATTATTATGGGAGTGGGAATCTGGAGGCAAACTCCCCCCGCCCCCCGCCAGTAAAAATACAGTATTATTCATAACAGTGTGAGAGTAAGGATTTGCCCATTCCACTTCTGTTTTTACAACTTGGATTCAAAGATAAGTGGAATGACTGCTTAATTAATGGTACCAATTAAGCCTCTCAGTAATGATAAATGCCCTGATCGTATTTCTTGGACTTTAGCTCAGACCAATTAAATGTTCCATGTAGAATTGTTTGAAGACTATGAATGTTTTACTTTTGTATTATTACAGGCAGGAGATGAATCCTTCACTCGGCACAGGTACATGACTTTGTATGATATGTAAGGGTTAATCAATGGCCACGAGTGTGATGTGGGATTTATCATCACAAGTAATGCTTAATGACCATGAAGGCAAAGCCGGAGTGGATGTTAAGCTATACACTCATGGCCATTGATTAACCAATTTATCTTATACCATTTAACCCAGAAGGAAATGAAATTTACTGAAGAGTTTGTAGGAGCATACAGGCATCTAAAGTTTTTTAATATAAACCATTTCTAGCTTCACAAATTATTGTTTTTGTTTAACAGTGGCAATGTGCTTTTGATTGATGAGCCATTCTCTAATCAAAATGATAATGAACCTTTCAAACAATTTTGATTCATAACTAATTATATTCATGAAAGAATGCTCAAGGATTTGGGTACAAAGCATAGAATAAGTTATTAGTTATTTTGGTGCAAAAGTTACATCACAAAAAAAAAATTGTCCAATAATGCACCAGTAAATTCCAGTAGTGCTCCACCATGTCTGGGAGGGGGATGGGCACTACTGGAATTGACTGGTGCATAATGATGAGTTGGTCCGCCATTCTCAAACAGGAAGTGAGTGAAAGCCTTGTATTTGAGCTCTCACATCGGTGATTGAAGACTGTCTGCTTATAGAGAGTACATGCAACCCCAAGCCTTGTTTAACTGTAGTATGTTCATTAGTATGCAATAAACAGGTGATAACATGACAACCACTTATTGCATACTAATGAGTATTTATACAGGATTTATTGCATCAGTAAGTTGTAACAATGGATTTTGGGTGTGGCCTGGTAGACAAAACCATACAACTCCAAAAGTGATACGATAAGGCACTATGTTAAAGAATGAGACTACAAAAACAGAAGGAAAATTTAAAAAGTGGATATGCTATTTGTTGCACTCAGTCCATATAAAGTACCATTGTCAACTTCTTTTTTTTCATTTTGCTCATTTCTGAGCACTCCATGGAGGCTAAAATGGGGGATTCTTTTAATGCTAAATAGCTTGTAGCAAAATAATTATTTATCAGTGTGATATTATGTTCACAGGTCAACTGGCAAAAAGAAACCAAAGGTATAGTGGACTTGATTACTGCATTGTCTTTAACTGAGGCGATACTATCATTGAACTACAGTATCCTATAAATCAATACTTTCATTATGCAGTGGACACAATAGCTTTTGCACTTCCAGCCTCATCTCTACATGTACATGTACCTCGAGTTTGGAAGTGCAAGAACAAAGGTTTTGGGACGCAACATGGCTGCTGCGTGATAAAGGTCTATCAGAGCTCAGCATTTCAATGAAATACAGTGGCATTTCTTGGCTAGATTACAGTACGCCAATCAGAATCTGGAACTTTGAATACATAATCAGTCTTGAAATGTGGTCACCACTCACAGCCATTGGCTTAAAATAACTTGAAAGTTTTTCATAATGTCTTCAAATCTGCACTCACTTTCCAGAAAAAATAGATTCCACATTATTCGAGTTGTATAAAAACCAAGATAATATGAATTTTGAGTCAAATTTTGGCAATCCCTTTATGTAGGACGACACAAATTTTTACCAAAAATACAATAGAATACAACACAATTCAATACAACAATAGAATGCAATACAATAGAATACAATTTGGTAGCAATTCGTGTTGTCCTACATGAAGGGATGGCCCAAATTTTCTTCCATATAATTCCATAAGAAAACTGATGAAAATAAAAAAAAACTGTAAATATCAACTAGAAACCCTAATTTAGACAGTTTGTTAATCTTAATGTCCATAAATGTAAAAAAAAAATGTAGATAAACTCTTAAATCAGGCCATTCACAGGATGATGGAGGTTCTATAATTTTGATTTCTCATGCCTCACTTTTTACCTTCTCTTGTTTTGCTTGTTTACAGTGGAAAAGGAAATCAACATCGAGTACCAAAAAAAGAAGTAAGCTATTTATATTTCATCTTATTTTATTTATTATAAGAAAGCCTTATAGATATTGTACACATTCCAAGTACAATGGATGAAAAGTCACTGTGTTGTTATCAGTGTCATTAGCAAGCTTTAGATTAGAGTATGACTGAGTACAATTTTTCACAATCGACATACACTTTTATATGAACAAACAAATACCCTTAGTAGCTTGTTCTGGTGTCTGCAGCATTGTTTGGCAGAAATGGAAGATCTCTACTTT
The DNA here is from genome assembly GCA_030867875.1 of Actinernus sp. WN-2022. Taxonomy (NCBI): domain Eukaryota; kingdom Metazoa; phylum Cnidaria; class Anthozoa; order Actiniaria; family Actinernidae; genus Actinernus; species Actinernus sp. WN-2022. The sequence goes on from JAOWCC010000019.1 coordinate 76,181,473, forward strand.
CTTGCAACTGAAATATTTTGTCTAAAAGTTGTACTCGTTATCGAATCTAAAGCTCCCTATTAGAAGCCAGCTACCAGGAATGCTAACCATGTCCGTGGGAAGTGAGTAGCAGCTGCCATTCCAAACTTTTGTCATTTCCCTCTTACAAAGGGCTAACACTCAAAACATCAACAGCTACTGAATTCTCATTAGCTACTTTGATTATATGAGTGTTTTAGGTATGCACAGAATGATATACAAGTCATGTATTCATTTGTTTTACCAGTACATTTTATTTTTTTGTAGGATTGGGAAGAAGAAGATAAATCCTTATGTTTTCAAACGTAATTAAGAAGAGCTGTTATTGTTCACAAGCCTAGGTTGAACATGAACAAATGATCTTGTTCTGACTGCCACAAGCAATGAGAATCTCACATCTGTGCCCATTTTGATTCAGGTTTTAAACAGTTTCTTACACACTATCAATGTTGAACATTTGATATAACAACAACTGTTATTGGCTCGAAAATGTAGGTTGATAACATATAAGTGAGATTGGCCATGGCCAGAGACCCTTCTAAGGACTCTAATGTATGTGTTACACTTTCACCTAACTTAGAACTTCAGCCATCATCAACATGATTGTTTAGAATTGCATTAACTATACATGTATATAGGACTGAAGTTGTTGTCAAACCTCTTAACTGCATGAGTGCCAGACTGTTCTTTGGTGCACAATGCACACCATACATGTATATTGCACTCAATCCTTGAAATACATGTCCTGATGGTACCCATGACATAGGCATGCATACCCAGAGGATTTCCAGCAGCTGAAAAGTGGCTCCTAAGTCATCCAGGGTTTGAGAGATGTGAGCACTCCCCCTCAGATATTCTCAGCTGGGGAGGGAAAGGGTAGCAATAGTCGAATGGTCTTTTATCGCACGGAGGCCATGTTGAGTCCCAGTAAACTCGTTCTGAAACCAACCAGTGCGAGGCTACTGGGGCCAAAACTATTGTTTTATCCAAGATGGCTGAACTGAGATAACAGCCCATGAGCAGCCTACCTTGCTACTGTAAAATATTTGTTTGCTGTGTGAAATGTTGACTCTTCACTTCATTGAGAAATAAAACAACCTTGTGCATCTTTCAGTTCAATGTCTCCTTTGCAGTCGTTCTCAGGGTTATTTGTCTCAGTATGCTAGCCCTACTAATGGATGCTTACCACAGCCAAACATTCATTCTCGACTGTTTGAGTTACATGGCCAATGAAAACCAATTACAACGTAAATTGAAGAATGTAAAATATAAATTAATTAGCAACGAGAACAGCATCAATACAAACTATGTACATCTTCCTTCCAGCAAGTGGATAAAAACTGAGGACAGAATGCTATTTGAACCAATTCTACATCCATATTTTCAAGTTCAGCCTCTGTACATGTATTTCCAGAGTTCTAGTGTGAGCGGTTCTTGAATTCTGAGAACTGAATGCCGATTGGTCAAAAGCTTGAAATGAAAGTGTCTGGTTGCGGTAAGAACCATTAGTGTGGCTACATGTAACATTATGTGATGACCCTAAGAGACTAATATTTCAGTAGTGAAGAGAAATATGAGCAAACTCAAGTGTTTCTATCTTGTAAATTTTATATTGAGAGCCATGCATGCATGCATGCATGGGGATTCACCTTATTAAACATGACCAGAAGACGGTCTTTCCCTCATTGCTTTTTCTTCCAATTTCCTGTTCTGTGTAATTCATTTTCTTTTGGCTTGTGCTTGCATTGCATCAGTGTTCTGTGACGTGTCATTTCCATGATGTATCAGGATTAAGCCAGTAATTATGAACGATGCACCCAGCCACCATCTCATTGACAATGTCTCTCCAAATAGAATCAAACCAATGATGGCCTGAAAATAATAAGGGAAACGGAGCTCGTTATCAATAGGAAAGCAAACAGATCTGATATGAAGTGAAAATCATACCCAATTAACTCTAATCAGAAACATTATTTTTCTTGTGCAAACCTTTTTTGCCAATTAAATTGTGTTGAAAATAAAGCCAACATTCAATACAACAGTGATTGTTAGAATAATTACATCTGCTGTTAGTAATGTTATTAAAGAGCCACTCAATCGTGATCCTTCACATGCCTAGTACACCATTTTCTCCACCGAAATCAGATTAATTTATTTTGCACTATTTTTGCTTTTCATAAAATTTACAAAATTAATATGTAGGAAAAATAAGATGGTAATATAAGCTATTAAATTTAAAGTGCATACGAGCCCAAATGTTTTATCATTAAAATCGATTATCCTTCAAGTAAATAGTTGAATTGTAAAATATTTCTTAATTTGAGTGCTGCGTCTGAGTTAGGTTTCTATTTCCAATATGCTAATTATGTTAGGCCAACAAAAGGTCATATCTTTCTCCTTGTGAATGAAACTATTCCTGATTTATACAAAATATTTGGTAAAATCACTGATGCAAGGCCCTAATATTACATGAATGTTTAAAATTTTTTGTATATTTCTGCCAGCACATTTTTATATTATAAAGGAGTCATCACATAATTAGCATATTGGAAATAGAAACCTCTAACTCGTAGACGCAGCACTCAAATTAAGAAATATTTTACTATTCAAGTATTCACTTGATGGAGAATCGATTTTCATGATTAAAAAATTGGGTTCATATGCACTTTAATGAGCTAGGATAGATGTGCACTAGGCTTTCGGGTTGATCATTACCATAGATATAATAGTTGAGGGAAAAAAAAGAATGATATAAAAAGAATAGGAAAAAGTGCAGAATAGAAATCGAGAGGAAAAAAATCAGGAATTATACAAAGGAAATAAGAAAAAGAGCAGAGGAAAAGTATGCTAATACGAAAGGAAATATTGCTATAGTAAGTTTACATTTAAATAATTTCATGAATATAATAATTCTAATGCTAATGTTAATACTTGTGACATTAATTCTAATCCTACTATTACAATATTAACACTGCAAATAGTACGAGTATTATAAACTCAATCAGGTCTTCTGACATAATTCGATTACCATGTATATGTTAGCATAAATTATTGAGAAATTACTACAACATTTGACAAAAACTGAACTGGATTCAACACAATGTGTAGTATAATAAAACGTTGGAAGCAAAAAGTTACGTTGATGTATTGGCTGAAGTAGGGATGAAATAAATCGAAATGAATATTTTTACGGTCACGTGCATACTGCCCGAAAATGTCATAATATACATGTAGGAAAATTTGGAAAATAATACAATAAATATTCACCAAAAAAGGAATACCACAATGAACTCTCTTACTTTACTCTCGTATCACAACAGATTTACCAAATTTAAGTGATTTCTAATTGTAAACAAAGGCCAACAGATAATTTGTATAATAGGTCACTTACTATTAGTAAGTATCTAAAAATATAATTTTTATTAGGTAGTTTATAAAAACTCAAAAGGCAAAGTATCAACTCTCAAAAGTAAACATAACATATAGTTTCATTTTGATTTAGCAGGAGTCTTAGCAATGCCAAAACAACGACTCTGCATAAATCCTTGCCCTGTCCAAGAAAACAATTATATCCCCCAGATATGTTCTCAGTGACATGTCGAGATATGGTCTTGAGCCAGCCCAATAAGAAATGTTTCAAACAGGTCTAACATGATTTCCCCCCTATTTCCTGGGGGAAAACATTACGTCCACCCCCCATTTCATACCATGAACGGTCAATGAATTCTCACCTCTGACAAGTCTTTGCTGAAATTACGTAGCTGACAGCCAATTTACGACTCCAATACTGCTATCCAATACTCCAATACTGCTATCCAGTTATCACTGCTATCCAGTTATCACTGCTTTCCTGGTCAAGTTAGGCCAAAACTGCAGCCAAATCATACGTTTTAGAAGCCCTCGGATTGCAGCCCAATCTCGTGATTTGTGTATATATACGCTTACAAATATCATATTATAAATCCTTCCATAGGTTAAAATCCAACAAAACCCCATACTCAAAACCCTCCGATAAGACACTGTGCTCAAAACCTTCAGAGAAAGCCCCATACTCGAAATCCTACAACAAAACCCGAAATAAATAAATTTAATACCGTCTTATTTTAATAAAAATACTTATTTTAATCAAATTGCTGCAAACCTTAAGCCTAAAAAATGAAGCTTCCAAACAAATCACACAAAGATTTCCTTCAAATGTGCTTTTAAATGATAGTTTTTTCAGAAATCCTACTACACCAAATGAAATAAAATTATTGATTGACAATCTGGATCAAAGTAAAATTTCAGGAATTTGTAACTTTCTTATAAAGTTAAAGGGGCTGTGTCACGGTAAGACTTTACATTCAGTTTTCCGGGCCGGAAAGAGTTATTTCCACCGATTTTGATATGAACTAACGAACCTCTCGGCCATGTGGGATGCTGAAAATCAAAGCAAATATGCAAAAATGACTAAGAAACAGTGTATAATTAAACAGTCTCCAGGGAAAATATTGAAAATCCTTTCAATCAAGCATTGAGGGAGGGAAGTTTAACTGTTTGTATCCAATTAACAGCCACTAAATGAGCGATTACTCGATACATGCGCAGTACCATGACATAGCCCCTTTAATCAAACTTATAAGTTCAGCTCATCTCTTGGACTTAATAATTATTTTGTAAATGGTTGCTTTCCTGACAAGTTAAAAAATCAAAAAAAAAATTCCACTGCATAAAGGTGAATCTAAATTAAATATCACAAACGTTAGGCCAATATTACTTCTCCCTGTCTTCTCTAAAATATTTGAACAAATCATGTTCCAAGGTATGTCTTTAATTTTTTTTTGGAGTCAAAGAAAATTCTATTTGAGCACCAATATGGATTTCAAAAAAAGGAATATACATGTACCATCGTAGCCATATATTAGATCTTCTAAATAAGATTGTTGATGCCTTTGAAAGTAAATCTTTTTCTGCAGTGGTATTCCTGGATTTTGCAAAAGCATTTGATACTGTAAATTTTGACATACTAAACTGCATTAAGTTGGTTTAAATCATACCTATATATATTTAATAGAAAACATAGTTTCAATTAATGGTGTGCCATCAAGTGAACTCACAGTAACTTGTTCCTATTCTTTTTCTTTTATACATTAATAAACATTGTAAATTCCTCCAATTTTTTTTTTCTCGTTTGCTGATGACACTAGTCTCCTTTACTTGAGCAAAATATCAATGAATTAGAATGTATCATTAATAGTGAACTTCTTGAAATCCAGGAATGGCTTTTATGTAATAAGCTCTCTCAATATAACTAATACAAATGTTGTCCTCTCTTTCACTCTTCTAAATCCAAGATTCCATTTTCAACAAAAATAAAAATTTATAATAAGATGATACTAGAAAAGGATAGTACCAAATATTTACTAAGGCATTATTATTGATATAAAACAACTGATGTGGAAAGATCAAATAGCCACGATCAAAATGAAGTTAGCAAAAACACTGGGATTAATCTACAAAGCAAAGTATTATGCATCACCTCCAGTTCTCAAACAAATATCTTATGCTTTTTTCTATCCCTACTTAAATTATGCAATCCTATATATTATGGGGTAATGCTTGTCCCACTCTATTAAACCCTATTAAAAAAATGCAAAAAAAGGCCATCTGAGCCCTATCGAATGAGACATGGAATAAGCACCCCCCTCCTCTTTTCCATCAACTACACCTTTTGACCGTGGACTATATCTTCAAACTTAATACTTAAGCCTCTACATGTATGATATCTACCATAAAAAATTAAATGAAACTTTCCTAAATATGTTCACTCCAATTGCTAATAATTATTCATCAACACAATACAAGGAAATCTAAATATTTTCTTTATTAACTATTCAAGAACCAACTACAAACAAACATTTATTAGCATTAATCGAATAAACATCTGGGATCAAATACCCCACCATATTAAAGTGTGCGTGCCTATCACCCTTTTGCAATTTTGATAGCTTATGAACCTCCGAAAAGTTGAGTACTTTTGTGAAGAACGTTTTGGTTTAAGTAATGGTCCAGATAAGAACTGTAGTAGAATCCATTGTTCTGCGGCAATGAGCCTCCCCCACATACGATTTTGCTTGAATACGCCTTAACCCTTTCACCACTACAGGCCTCAAAAGCGGCCAATATGAAGCATGTACCTGGGAAAAATTATTACATCAAACCTAGACATGCTGGAGATACGATGTTGCGATACTATTTCAAGGGATGGATAACTTCAAAGTCAGAGCTATAACAGGGATCGCTTGACTCTCCCACTTTGGAGAAAAACTCATTTGTTTTGGAGATCGCTGTTCGTTTCTTCGATTTTCGCGAATTTTGAGGAGCTGAAAATCGGCTCAAAAAACCTTCCCATTCCCACTTGAAATCAAAACCAAATACAAAATCACCACTCAGTCGTTAGAGTACCTTGTTTAATCTTTCCAACCACCAGGTTTGTTTGCACAAAACACACCACGCGACTGTGAACCACACCTTGTTTACACTGCACTTCACTCAACCACATATTCCTGCTCCCACCTCCAATTGGATGCTGGGTAATCAACAAAAAAATCATAATGAGTCCCCCCTCTGAGACTCCTGTAGGTTTTTTTAAAGTCTTTTACCCCTACAACCAAGAGCGGTGATTTGGACTCCAGCCGTTGCTTTAAAGTGACAAAAACACACCCTAATAGGTTGAGCAGGGGGGAAAGACAACCAACTGCAGAATTTCAAGGGTTTCAGTGAAGAATTATTTCATGTGTCTCAAAGCACAAACACAACAGAAAAATCCTGTGAAACCCCTCACAAGGCCTACTAAAAGCAAACCAAGTACTTTTCAGCCGTCATCAGACTTAATGATGTCTTCAAGCTCTCTGACAGTGGCTTATTTGTCCAAAATTAGAGCACATTTCATTGGAAATCCTACAGAAGAAAGCATACTTACCGCCGACAAGTCCGTAGAATTCTGCCGAATGGCATCATGGGGAAAGTTTGAGCCCTTGGTTTAAAAAGTCAGCAGTATTTAACTACCCTGGGCAAGCCAAACTGGAACTGAGGGGGGAGGGTTGAGTTAGCACTCTGAATTTCACCAATTCAGCCCAAACGCTTCCGGTGGTGAAAGGGTTAAGTGCTTTAGGAGGTATCTACAGTCCAAACTACATCTCGAAAATAAAGTATTTGTTATGCTATTGGATCTTTTTTCTGTGAAAACACAGAGAAGCCACCATCCAGCCAATCGGATGTAGAGAAAACAAAGGATTTTTAAATCGCAAATTTGAGAACTTTCCCCACATACGATATTCTTCGACATTAAACCATAATTAGTTCGATCAAAAATAAATTCAACCACAAAAAAATATCGAACGATAATGTATTATTTCGATGGGTTTCTATTGAATTTATAAGTATCAACCAATGAAATTACGAGAAAGAATAATAGAAAATTAACACCTTTTAACATTCCTTGCCATAGACACTACAGTTCTTATTTGGACCATTACTTAAAGTGAATACTTTATGTTCTATGCTTGTTTGAAATCGTGTAAATGTGACCTTTCCTGACCCATGACCGCGTAAGTAAAAGCCTGGGTCGAAACCTGGGTAGACGTCATCTCATTAATGCATTATTCTCCATGGCGCCTTTTTATCACAACAACATTGATGCATAGAAAATATACACAGTTTTTGAGTTGTTAGTAAAAAAAAGTCATTTTAGTCGACATTTTCTTCAAATGATTGCAAAGCCGAATTAATAATATGACGTCAAGATGATGTCTACCCAGGTTTCGACCCAGGTTTTTACTTACACGGTCATGGGTCAAGAAAGGTCACAGTTACACAATTTCAAACAAGCGTAGAACATAAAGTATTCACTTTAAACCAAAACTTTCTTCACTGAAGTACTCAAAACTTTTCAGAGGTTCAAAAGCTATCAAAATATTTTTTTTGCAAAAGGGTGATAGGCACTTCAAATCAAATAGATGCATCTTCAAAAAGAAAATTGTTTCCGACCTCATAAGCGACTAAGAGTATTTGTAGTGAATTTATTTATTAGCTACATTGTATATTAGATTGTGCTTCCCTTTTTGTATTGTATTGTATGTATTATAGTATCGTACCCTCCTTGTCTCAAATTTATTTCACCATATAATACTGATAATCTAAAACTGTAAAAATAATTTGAAACCTCATACATTAAGTACTCCACGCGACCACTTTTTATCTCCTGGTGAACCATGGTTTTTTTCTGGTTCAATCAACTCTATTCTCTGTGTATGCTTTATATATGTATGCCTTCCAGCTAGAGTGAAATAAAAATTGTTGTTGTTGTCAGAAACACCCGACTAACTAAAGCCCCACCCCGTTCAAGCAGGAATGCAGAGTAAATGCATAAGTCACGCTGGAGAGGCTGACAAAGTGCTTGAGCGTATTCAATTCCACAAGAAGGGGTTACCCTACTTTCATCAGCTCAAAGAATATCAGAAAGGCCCCCAAGGCGAAGGACGTCAGCGATCTTTAGATAATATACTGCCATTCGCTTATTTTCCCTTTGTACGGGCTCTAAAAGCATCTAAAATATTGCAGGCGTCCACAGTGTTCTCAATACAATCTAGAGCTTGTTATTGTCTTAAGGAGCAGTAGATGCAAATAAAGATTATGTGTGTATGCAATACCAGCCCAACGAAGCTAGCGGGGTCACGACAGGCGAGCAAGGTGAGGCGTCAGCTAACACATTTCCGTCAATGACGGAGTTGGCAAGGTCTGGTTAACAGATGGCCATTCACTATCACCTCAGTCCTGGGATTGAATGGGAAGTAGGGAGCCTGTAGCAGTATGCTGTATGACGTGGAACAGCGGTAAGGTTCAGTTGAAGGGATATTTCCCACCGACGGACAACAGAATACTGCTAGAAATGTTATGGTAATAACTGAAAAATAACCGAAAGAGATGGGTAAACCCAGGAAATGGCAGCCTTTAGTTTAATAGCCCCGATAATCCGAGTATAGTACATGCATGTGCATATATGGTAGGGGTAAAAGGGGTAAGGGCTATTAAAGTCTATTCTGAAGTCTCAATATGGCAAGCCTAGCGATGTGGCAAATGCGCACATACAGTGCATAATATCCTTACAAATTATTAATGGCACGCAGCCAGGCAAGCTTTCAAGTAACATTCAAACTCTAGAAACGGGGTAAAATACAAGAGATAAATGGCTTTGTGCGCACAACTCTCGAGAAGCTACCAGGAATTAGAGCAGACCTGGTTCGTTTCGATGATGACTGGCAAGAGGGGGGCTGGTGGGGGCCTGCTTTTGCTCCTCACACACTCCACACTACATTAACTGTAGACAGTTTTTGACACACTTCACTCGACTCACGGTTGATTTTTACGGATTTTTACCCAGGAGGAAAACCGGAGAACCTGGAGAAAAACCCTCGAATGCAGATAAGGAATCAACAACAAACCTAACTCACATACGGTGCCCGAGCCGGGAATCGAACCCGGGACCGCAGAGGTGAGAGGTGAGAGGCGAGTGTTTTATCACTGCGCCAACCTGCATCCCCATGATGAACGGATAAGCAAGTATCGGCACCTAGAGGGCGTGGTCATGGACGACAATGATACTCGGTGCAAGCGAATATTCAAGAATTAAGACCGATTGGACAGCCATCTCAACCAATCGCTGAGCTAACCAGTCTAGGATGGACAATGATGTCCTCGGGTAAAGAAACATACATGTACCTCTCCAACATGTACCTAACGAGATCATCTGCAGCGGAGATCGAGCAGCTGTGCAGCCTCAATGTGTTGGGTCTGGAGGACAAACCAGAGGGGGACCAGCAGATCGTACATGACAATTTCATAGACAAGTTGAATCAGAGTGAGGAAGGATGATACGAGACTGGGTTGCTATGGAAACCAGGTCATGACCCTCTCGAACAACGAGCATGGTAGCATAAGGAGGCTAGAAGGCCTGGTGAAGAAGCTACAGAAAGCTCCTGGACTGTTAGAGAAATATGAGATAATACAGGAACAACTGGGCGAGGGAATAGTCGAGAGGGTGAGTGAGGAGCCGAAAGGAAGAGAGTTTTACATCCTGCATAAGCCGGTCATTAAGGAATCGGTGGAGACAACAAAGGTCAGAATCGTGTTTGACGCCTCAGCCAAGGCAACCGAAAGCAGCCTGTCATTGGATGACTGCTTAGAGACAAGTCCTCCACTTCAAAACCTGCTATATGGGATGTTCTTGTGCGAGGTCGTCTGAAGCCGATCGCTTTGGCAGGCGACATCAAACAAGCCTTCCTTCGAGTTCGCATAAGACCCTAAGACAGAGATGTGTTGTGCTTCCACTGGATAAAGAACCAAGACCCATCCACAATCGAAGTACTCAGATTCACCAGAGCGTTATTCGGACTAGTGCAATCACTGTTCTTGCTAGCCGGAACACTACAGCAACACCTGAACAGCCTGAAAGAAAGGTACCCACAGGAGGTGGAGGAGATAATGAACAGTCTATACGTAGATGACATCATTACAGGTGAAGAAACTAAGAGCGACGTGCTCAATCTGAAGAAGACCGCTGTATCAGTGTTTGAACAAGCGAGGTTTACGCTTCACAAATGGCACTCCAACGAGGCAGAGCTGGAGGGTAGGAGCAAACTTCATGATGACGAGCAACAGAGCTAAGGCAAACAACAGTTACGAGTGGAGAAAGGAGAAACCAAGATGAGGGGAACTTCCATGGAACAAGAAGGAAGATACAATAGCTGTAACCTTTCCTGAGAAACCTGCTGAGACAACTAAAGGGAGAAATACTGCAGTACCTCGCCTCAGTGTATGACCCGCTCGGTCTAGTGTCGCCTGTGACTCACGTGTGAAAGCTTCTGTTTCGTGACGTATGCGATCGTCACCTACCACGGGACGAGGTGTCAGATAATATCAGTCAACAGTGGCAGAGATTTGTGAGGAGCCTCCCTGACAGGGTTGAAGTACCGCGCAGCCTTGCGAGCTTCAATGAGCCCATTGAAGCTATTCATCTTCATGCATTCGGTGACACAAGTGGAGTAGGTACGTCAGCAGCTGTGTATGTCGTAGTCCAGCAGGCTTCAGGAGTGACGAAGGGTTTACTAGCGGCGAAGTCTAGGCTGGCCAAGAAAAGCCTCACGATCCCAAGATTGGAGCTTGTGTCGGCGCATATGGCAGCCAACCTGGTACCAGTAAGTCAGTCCACGGATGGCTGGATAGCACAGTGGCGCTTCATTGGCTCAAGGGAGGAGGTACAGACAAGCCAAGAACTACATAGAGTGGAGACATGTCGGTACTGATCAGAATCCGGCTGACGTAGGAAGTAGAGGATGTAAGCCTGACAAGTTGTCCAACTCATGGCTGCATGGACCAGAGTGGTTGGCTCATCCGCACCAGTGGCCGGACGACATTGTGACAGAATCGAACAAGGAGACAGAAGCTGAAACCAAACTGATAAGGGAAATCTTCGCAGGTGCGGAAGAAACCAAAGATGAATTCGACTAACTTTTAGACAAGCGTACCTTCTGGCGAGCAATCCAAATCACGGCGTGGATTACGCGATTTCGTCAGAATTGCAAGGATAAGAAGTCAGCACGAGTTGGCGGGCCTCTAACGACCGCTGAGACAGAGAAGCAAGCGAAGTGGTGGATAAAGAGAGAACAAGAGAGGTACAGTGTAACAAACAAGTTCAAGGAAGACCAGTTGAGGCTCAACTTACAGAAGAGTGACCAAGGAATCTACGAGTGTCGAGGAATTGGATTCAAGGTCGAGCTACCCTATCTATCTACCGACTAGCGGAGTGTTAACAGAGAATATGGTGGAAGATGCGCATCTCCTGACCTTACACACACACAAAAAAAAATATCCTGACCTTACACGGCGGAGTCAGCCTCACAATGTCACTTATCAGACATGATTATTGGATACCGTGTTTTAGGCAATTAACAAAGAAAGTAGTGAACCACTGTTACGGGTGCAAGACGTTCCACGCCAAGGCGTTCCAAAATCTACCACCGGAGAACTTACCAGTTGATCGCACTGAGGGTTCGCCACCGTTCCAAGTGCTTGGTGTAGATTATGCTGGGCCTATAACCTACAAGATATCGGAGAAGAAGGAGACCACAGAAGATATACTCCGACAACGGAAGGAGTTTCGTGTCTGCAGCAAAGTGGCTCAAGAATATCATGAAGGATGAGAAGATACAATACTATTTGGCTCACCAGAACATCGTATGGCAGTTCAACCTCAGTCGTGCCCCGTGGTGGGAAGGGCAGTTCGAGAGGTTAGTCAGAGTTGTCAAGCAAGCTTTCTACAAGGCAGTGGGACGAGCGAATCTGACGTGGAGCGAGCTTTAGGATGTGATCCTTGATGTAGAGGTCGCAATCAACAACCGTCCGTAATCTATACGTGAAAGACGATGTTCAGCTTCCAGTACTGACGCTTAACGCTATGATGTGGACCTAAGGAAACGAGCAAGATATCTACGTCGTTGTAAAGATGTGCTGTGGTCGCAATGGACCGGAGAGTACGTGAAGAGACTGAAAGAGAGAGACATAACCTGAACCACAAGAGCAAGGACTCTTAAACTTGGCGATGTAGTACTAATCCAGAGTGATGAGCGGAATCACGGAAAGTGGAACATCGGAATCATCGTGAAGCTCATCAAGGGCAGAGATGGAGTCGTTCGAGCAGTGAGGCTGAGAGCGGAGAAGTCGTACTTGGAGCGTGCGGTCCAACAGCTGTGTCCAATGGAGCTGTGTTGCGACAGGACGGAGGTGCGACGTGATGACCAGCCGCTGAACCCAAGTGCTAGAGTAGTTGCTCCGAGACGAGCAGCAGTGGGTGCAGCAGATCACATCAGGCAGATTGCGGAGCAGCAGGAGCAAGACTGATAATATGAACATTCAGAACTGTTATGTTGAACATTGTTACTGTTAACCTTTATAAGCAGAGCTGTAATAGCTAGTGACGAGAACCTGTTATGTATTTGCTACCCTTGGTATCAAATAGGGCGAGAGTGCATGTAGGAGCGGAAATGAGTTGCATTACGTGACATTTCCGGGCGTGATCTAGCTGTCAATCAAGTAAAATCACGGGAACGAAACGAGAAAGTCTTCACTTCGGTGTGTGAGCGAGCGAAACTACGAGACTTGTAAGCGTTGGTAGCGGCGTAGTCACTAAGCAACGTGCGCTATGAAATTAAACTAAAACCGACGCCGGCGATGGTAGAAAATAGAAAACAGGGACTCGCAAGCCCTGTAGAGGAATGTAACGAGGCGAAGCATGGCAAAGTCCAATGGCAATAGCAAGCAACGTGCATTGTGAAATTAAACTAAAACCGAACGTAATAAATAGAAAGTGCAACTCGCAAGCCTTGTACATGTGCTAACGAGGCGAAGCACGGCGAAGCCCAATGGCAATAGCAAGCAACATGCATTATGAAATGAAACTAAAACCGAACATAATAAATAGAACGAGCAACTCGCAAGCCTTATACAGGTGCTAACGAGGCGAAGCACGGCAATGCCCAATGACAATAGCAAGCAACGTGCATTATGAAATGAAACTAAAACCGAACATAATAAATAGAACGAGCAACTCGCAAGCCTTATTCAGGTGCTAACGAGGCGAAGCACGGCAATGCCCAATGACAATAGCAAGCAACATGCATTATAAAATGAAACTAAGACCAACCGTAATGCATAGAAAGAGCAACTCGCAATCAATCAATCAATCAATATCAATCAATAGTAAATATTTAACCACGTTATCGTTCAAGCGATTAGACTTCACAGTTTTTAAGTTCGTATCCTATTGGGCTTCACTGATAAAGAATCCCATTGTTTTAGGGTTAATGTTTGTATTGTTTTAAGGGGTAGGCTATTGTTTGGATAACCAATAACATTTCAGGTTGCAAACGGTGAAGTCTGCCCCCTCCAAGAGCTGTACAACTCGTTCAAAATACGTGCATTCTAAACTATAAAATACTTATAAATAGCCTAAATTTAAGTAATACAATATATAAGCCTAATTACGTTTTAAGAAATCTAGAGATTTAGAAATTTACAATAAGGTAATGTTATACAATAAGGAAGTATGTTGCAATTAATTAATTATGTTAGATATCTAATATAAAGCTAAAAAAAACGAAAAAGCAATAAAACGTACTTGCACACGTGTAAGTATACAAGATACTTATATAAGTACTCTTAAAAATACATACTATGGGTACAAAGATACTTAGGTAAAATAGTCCTAAATGTCAGTTAACAGGCTAAAGTGCGATATTACTAATATTCGTTTTAAAGTCGTTTCATTTGCCCGCCTGACGAACACTAATAGGAAAATTGTTCCAGCGCTGCAAGAGGACATTACCCTGGTGCCAGAGGTTTATAATACGACATAGGTAAAATACTTTTTCTTCCAGTTCAAGTTAAAGCACGGTAGTGTAAGGGTATAGCCATCACCTCTCATACTTATAGATCGTTCTTCGAAAACTAAAAAAATCGTGAATATACTGAGGTCCGCTACAGTACTAGTAAAGACATTTATACAGCAATATCAGTGACTGGTAAAGCCTTCTTTGTCTTAGGTTAGACATACCAGCAATACTTAATAACTGTTTGTATGGCACAGACTTAGTGTGACCTAACAAAGTTCTTATAATGTCGGAAATCGCGCCAGTACGGCACATGTGCAAAGTTTTGATTGTTTTTATCCACTGTTTGCAGAGATATTCTTCCTCTGGGGATTTGTCTCCAAACTGTCATCACAGTTCATCTCATTTGCATATTGCAAAAAACCTGAATATCTCTGGAATGAGATGAGATATTGACAAATGGAAATCACCACCCTTCCTAATTTCCAAAGGGTTTACAAATGAGATAAACTTAATTTTATGTCAAGACACAGGGAGCAATTACTGGTCTCCCTAGCCAGGGTTCAATGAATTTGGAATTTAGGTTGGTTTTGTAGGATGGAGGAAAACTGGAAAACACAGAGAAAAACTCCTGGAGCAAGGGCAATACAAACAACCTCAACTCACACATGGCACCACCGCATGACTGGGAATCGAACCCAGGCCACAGGTGACTGCTCTCCTTGTTAATAGCAATGAATAATGTCTATGATAATTAAACCAAAAGTGTATCCCTTCCCCTAGTGTACAAAATAGCATTAAATTACTTACAGTGCAAACAAGGTTAGACCCTGTGTTGGTGACACTAGCTACAGCTGATGATGAACATTTCCTGAGGGACTTGACAAACAACGTCCACATCAAGGCATTCAACACAAACACCAGTGAAAATGATACAACTCTGCACAGAATGACAACCTGCAAAGCAAAGAAGTAAATAAAACAATAATATCATAATTATATCCTTCAGTGTCATTTGTTGGTAGAATCCAGCTGGGATTTACCAAACTAATTACAAATGTAAAGAGTGTGGTCTGTGGACAACATGTGAGCCAGCAAGCTATACATGTATATATGCGATCCAGGGAGCCAACGATGTGAGCCATGCAAGCCATGCAAATAAAAAAACATGCAAGCCATGCGAGCCATGAAAAAAAGCCCTCGCATACAAAAAATAAATAAAATACTCACATACAATTGCTGCAAGTTCCTATCCAAGTTAATGTAGTAGTTGTTGAAGTTGACCACAAAATTAATGTGGTGGACTGGCTGGAGGAAGCCGGGCAGGCTGGAGCTGAGTGCCAGGTTTGAATTAACATATTGCCTCAGTCATGAAAGATGTTTGATTTATCTCATTTTAACCCTTTCCCTCCTGCACCGCCTGTATTACCGCCCAATATGAAGCATGTACCTGGAGAAAATTATTGCATCAAACCTAGACATGCTGGAAATACGATGTTGCAATATTATTTCAAGGGATGAATGACTTCAAAGTCACAGCTATAACAGTGATCGCTTGACTCTTCCACTTTGGAGAAAATTTGTTTTGGAGATTGTTGTTCATTTCTTCAATTTTCATGAATTTTGAGGAGCTGAAAATCGGCTCAAAAAACCTTCCCATTCCCACTTGAAATCAAAACCAAATACAAAATCACCACTCAGTCGTTAGAGTACCTTGTTTAATCTTTCCAACCACCAGGTTTGTTTGCACAAAACACACCAAGCGACTGTGAACCACACCATGTTTACACTGCACTTCACTCAACCACATATTCCTGCTCCCACCTCCAATTGCATGCTGGGTAATCAACAAAAAAAATCATAATGGTCCCCCCTCTGAGACTCTTGTAGGTTTTTTTAAAGTCTTTTACCCCTACAACCAAGAGCGGTGATTTGGACTCAAGCCATTGCTTTAAAGTGACAAAAACACATTCCTAATAGGTTTAGCAGGGGGAAAACCTCACCAACTGCAGAATTTCAAGGATTTCATTGAAGAATGTTTTCATGTGTCTCAAAGCACAAACACAATGGAAAAACCCTGTGAAATCCCCTCACAAGGCCTACTAAAAACTGAATCGAATCAACTTGGCCATAATTTGTGCTGTCCAGTAACAACCGAGTGAATTCTGTTGGCTTGCTCGCTGTATTGGATTCTGCTTTTCGCTGTACATACAGATACTAAAACTACAAACAGTAAGATGACCTGGCTGAAGAGAAATCTAGGTCTGAGTTTTCTAGATACCCGTAATCGCTGTATCTTGTGTGAGTTGCAACACTGTGTACATCTTGGTTATACAAATATTCAACACTAACATATTCAGGCAGAGAGTTAATCTATAACGAAATTTTGATATGCCAAGGAACTGGAAAATCAACACAGTACAAGGTGAGGGAAATTTAAAGTACTTAGTTCATTGCTGTGTTCCCTAATCGATTAATCTACACTGAATTTCTGACGGACCTGAAACAAGGCTGATCAAAGCCAGGACCCGGCTACCAACATTGACCATAAATTGTTCTGCAACTAAACAATGGTAGCCAACCTTGCTTTCACTTGAAAAATACTGTGAATGATCTAAGGAACTGCATGGGGTGTACTTTATACACATGCATATATATTTTATGTTCTACACTGGAATGTACTTAGTATTGTGAGTGCTAGGAACTGGAATGCAGTTTATACACATCTGAATAGCTAGCTAACAGGGTTGATTTGTAGCTACACTAACTCCAATTATTGCTGTACACTGTATACCACACAGAAAAATGTGCTATGAATGCTCAAATGAATGCCATAACCATATAAAACACATGTACACAAGTATACATGTACATATCATACAGTCACATAAGCATTGCATCCAATGATTTAATTGTACACAAGGATAATTACAGTTTTATACCCAGATGCATTCCCATTTGTATTAACTTATAAGTCAAGACATCAAAATTTTCACATTAGTTAAAAACAAGCATTTTTGATCAGGATTACTTACACCGTCCACATCATTGCAGCAATCTTTCAGCCTTTTGTGTTACCACAGTCCTTTCTCTTACAAAAAATTGTCGAACCCACTTTGATAATCTTCGATTACTACTAGTTATATATATTTTTTGCATGGCTCGCATCGCTGGCTCGCACATTGTACAGACCCAAATGTATTAATAAAATGTCAACTTACCCAAGAACATATAAACTGGTTTCTCTGAGCCGTGGAGAGAAACCTCCGCAGTGCTCCGTCACACATCACATGCGACCACAGCTCAGGTGACATTGCAAGTTTGGCGAAAGAGGAAGCCAAAGCCGCACAACATCCCGCTGAAAGGGCCAGCGTAAGGCCTATCATCGTGTGCTACATGAAAGAAAGGGAAATGGAGACGACCACAAGAAGACACAATTCAGCAAGGCGTTCCTCGCGTATATACCCTCGCTCGCTCGGATCGGAAGCGTTGGGTCCCCTGTGTTCGAGAGAGGCCGCAAATGAGAGTGGACAAATAAAAGAGCAAAAGTAGTCAAGTCAACGTATAGATGGGTTGCAGTCAATCCCCAAAGATTCAAATGACAAAGGGCATGGCGGCCATGTTGGTGTACCTAACAACTAAGAAGCTAACGAAAAATCTATTGTTAAAGGTACACCAACATGGCCGCCGTGACGTCATGTGCAACCACAGGCAGCCCAAGCTGTGACTATTCTCAGATAAAGAAAATAAACTTACCTTGGAGTTTGTTGTTGTCCTGTTGTTTCTCTGGGGTCTAGAAATGGCGGTTATGGGGCATTTATCTCACTTTGGGGTTTTCTCTGTTCTCTGTCTAAAAGAAAGGAAAGGCTGCACACTCAAATTCAAACCACGAGTCACTTGAGGACAATTTTTCTCACGAAAACCCGTCCGATAGGCGTAATTTCCTCCGTCAGGTGAAAGGTAGATAGGTTTTCTTACTCCAGAAGTTTTCAGACTTGAGAAATCATTATCCTAACTCTTCCAAATGAACTCATTTCTTTGAAAAAGCCCTCTCATTCTTCGTCAGAAACTACGTGTGAGCATCAATTCGAGCATGCTGTCAAAATTCCTCTTTCCGGCAGCGCTCTTGTGATCAACATGTTCATTAAAGTAACCAGAAAAGTAAATTGTAGCATGTTGCATGGGTTTTATTCTTCGTGGTTATACAATTTATTTCTAATCATGACCGTGTTGGAGCTTGAGAGCCAATGCAAAACAAAGTTTAAGTGTGGAAGGCGGCTCTAATAGCTTAAAATAGAGGAAATGATTAAATAAAACTGAGAAAGGAGAAAAAGAATTTAAAAAATTGTGACTGGCTGGTGTGGGAATCGAACTCCAAATCGTTGGATTCGAGGCGCGCGCTCTACACCATTTTACCATAGAGCCGATTCACTTGTAGACCAGTTTCAAAATAAGTCGAAGCTCTATGAGCGACCGCTCTCGTAAGCGACCAGCTCCGATAACGACCAAGATTTTGAATTCCCGTTTGAATTGTCACTCAAACTCTGTAATGAAAAGCTCTCGTAAGCGACCAAGTCTCAGAAGCGACCAGCTCCGTTAGCGACCAATTTTGGAGATCACCAAACGTGATTTTCCTTTGTTTTTAAGCTCTCCCCCGGGCATTTGATCAGAGGCTTGCTCCCGAGGGTGGGGAATTTGACGAGTATCTAGGCCCTCAGGGGCGGGCATTTGGCAAACAGTGGGGGTATGGGGTAGGGCATTTTATCGGTGTTTAAAAAATACATTCGCATCACTCGCGTCGAAATGGAGAACGTGCGTGTCTTCGAAGACTTCCAGGATAAGGATTGCGCATTTGTAGAGGCCTGGTTTGAAAGAGTGAACCTGCCAAAATTGAAGGCCACTTTCAGAGGTAAATTGTTTATGTTTAAACCTATAAACTACTGTACCGTATTTCCTCGATTAAGCGCCCTGGGCGCTTATTTCAAATTTTGCGGCCAAGGGGGGCGCTTAATCGAGGGGGGGGGGGGGCGCTTAATCGAGGAAATACGGTATGTTGTTTTCCTTTAATTTGCTTCGTGAACTTTGACCGACTGCGTGATATTAAGTGCGTGACATTTATATACTTTATAATATATAAGGTGAGTTTTGCGGTGAGTTTTGCTGCGACCCTAGACAGCGCGTGAGTTAAAAACATAATTATTATATCGGTAAATTTCAAACCATTACGTTTATTATAAAGTATATAACGGGAACCAGGAACGATCGAGCCGGTAGAAATGATTGTTCTCATCCCTGACCGGTTGAAGGTGGTTTTCACCGTCGGTGTTTCCTGTGAATTGCTTGAGTCAGAGATTGTCAATAAAACAATGATTTCATTTATTTGTCAATAGTCTTTGCCTTGGCTTTGTCGAAAAATTTTGGAAAATTTTCCAATCCGGTCCCCGATGGTGGGGCATTTGAACAGCCTGGATGAAAAACTGGTGGGGCATTTGAACAGTTTTTCTGCCTTGGTAGTGGGGCATTTGATCGAATTTTTTTCAAAATGTTCAAATGCCCGGGGATGGCCCGGAGTGGGGGGGGGGGGGGCATGCACGGGTTTGGAATTGACTGATACATAAGAGACCAGTCTGAAATGCGTCTTCAAAACATCAGTCAACACCTGATAAAACTTACACTCCGTGGCATTTACTAGCAAGACTAATCCTTTCGACATGAGAATACACTACAATTAGCGTCCTATTTATAAAACTAGTGGCACGTGTAGCGGAGATCAAGTGTCCTGTCGGCAGTAACAAGAAACAATAAATTGACGTTGACTCACTAAACAATGTCATAGTTTAATTGACATCAGTTAACGATTTTCTTTAATGTAAAAAGCTCTCGTAAGCGACCAACATCTATTGTTCGCATGCGTGGTCGCCTACGAGAGCGCATTCTCGTAAGCGACCAGCTCCGTTAACGACCAAAATTTTCGATTCCCGAGGTGGTCGCTTACGAGAGCTTCGACTGTATGTAGAAGTTCTGAACCCATGAACTTTGGGAACTAGCAGTCGTCAAGCGTTGTCAACTTGTTTAAAATTGTAGACACGCGATTGGCTACTCAGTACAATAGGCGGCACGTTAGACCCCGTGGGGAGAGTAAAGTATCTGGCAATTTATCGACTGTCTCTCTGCCGGAAATTTGACAGTATGCTCGAATTGATGCTAACACGTAGTTTCTGACGAAGAATGAGAGGGCTTTTTCAAAGAAATGAGTTCATTTGGAAGAGTTAGGATAATGATTTCTCAAGTCTGAAAACTTCTGGAGTAAGAAAAACTATCTACCTTTCACCTGACGGAGGAAATTACGCCTATCGGACGGAAATTTGACAGATGCTCGAATTGATGCTAACACGTGGTTTCTGACGAAGAATGAGAGGGCTTTTTCAAAGAAATGAGTTCATTTGGAAGAGTTAGGATAATGATTTCTCAAGTCTGAAAACTTCTGGAGTAAGAAAAACTAGCTAACTTTCACCTGACGGAGGAAATTACGCCTATCGGACGGGTTTTCGTGAGAAAAATCGGCCTCAAGTGCCTCGTGGTTTGAATTTGAGTGTGCAGCCTTTCCTTTCTTTTAGCCAGAGAAGAGAGAAAAACCCAAAGTGAGATAAATGCCCCATAACCGCCATTTCTAGACCCCAGAGAAACAACAGGACAACAACAAACTCTTAAGGTAAGTATATTTTCTTTATCTGAGAATTTTGTGAAATAATAGTCACACAATGCAAATACAGAGCTTGGACTGCCTGTGGATAGACTGGTTTATTTGAGTCACTTCGAAGTAAGAAAACTGAACTATTACAAATTGTGTACAATTCTAAATGATAATAATAATATAATTAACTACTATAAAAACTAAGTACTACTATGAGAACTACTAAAGCTAGAATTATTATAAACATTATGGCATTAAACGAATTCCTACATAACTACTACCGAATATATGATAGCTATATAGCCTTATAACACATTGTAGGCATTACAACTGGAAATAATAAATGATTTAGAGAACCGTTTGGTTTTTGTGCATGGGACCGAAAAAAGCCTTTGTTTCCTGAAGTTATACCTAGTATTGGAGTTGGCTTTGGGTAGGAGATGTTTCAACTTACTCTCATGATTCTTACTTATAGCTTGGAACTGTTTCCTAGTTAACATTTCGTGATGGTCATGGATAGAACTAACTCCTGCCTGAGCTAGTGCGTCGGTGATGGTCTAAATTGAAGTAATGCGCATGCTCTGATGCAACGAAGTTGGTCAAACGATCGCAACATGATACAGCATCCAAGACACCAATAGAAATGTTGCATGCGTGGATGCTGCACGAACGTTTGACCAGATTCAAACTGTATGCAACATTGTGCAACATCATGCAATATCGTGCAACAGGGTGGTCAAACGGACGCAACATTTTCATGCATGTTGCAGGATGTTGCATGAATATGGTGCGTCCGTTTGCCCATGGATTGACATTGCCGGCAACGGTGAAATTGCAAATTGTCGCGTGCAATCCGGCAGGAAATATTGCAGGTGTGTCAACCCTATTTCAAAGCAATTGCGAGTAATGCTGCGCGCAATGTTGCAGCGTAATGGTTAATTTAATTTTGTTAATATCATTTACGAATATAGTTTACAACATTACCTACGTTTTACAATTCTAGACATCACGACTTTTTCTACCAGCCCTAAATTTCCGACCCTTCTCGAATCACGAATACAGATCCAACATTCACGAACTACTACTTGTTTTACTTCTAATACTACCACAACTGTAAGTTCTAGCAACAGTCTTAGAATCAGCCGTCAAACATGGCAGAATGTTTGGCTTGGAGCCTCTCTTCTTCAGTAATTTCTCGTGTTCATCTCTTAGCGTTGTAAAGTCTCTTTTTAGTCGTACAAAGTCTGAGAAGGTTTGCCTCGGCTCTGGGGGCTGACTTTTAAGCGCTGCTATTTCATTAAGGAGTCCCGTGATTCTATTCTTCAATAAATCTCTTTCTTTGTAGAGATGTTTCAAGGTCTGGGTAGAGTCTTGGAGATCGAACTCAAGAGTGTCTATCACTTTGTCTTTAGTCTGGATCTCCTCTTGAAGTTGACTGTTTTCATTCTCAAGCTTAGATATCTTTTCTTTAAGTTCATTGACTTCGGACGTCAAATCCTGTGGTTTCTTAGCTGTTTCTTCTCTCGCCTGCCTTGCCTGCACCTCCAACACTTTTGTTTTGGTATTTAAAGCAGCCAAAGCCGTTCGAAGTGAGTCGTTCTCGCACGTTAGCTCCCCGATGCCTTTTTGCAAAGCTAGCTTTGCTCCGTCCAGTAGTTGATTCTTCTTTTTTAAGAATTCAATAGATGCATTGGCCTCTTGCAGTTGGACAGTCAGAGTCTGCACATATGGGAGAAAACAAGAAAGTTTGAGTGCTACTCGATCAAAGGTTGGAGCCATTTAAGTATCTACAAATGTATAAGTCAGGGCGCGACGAAAGTGCTGTCCGATAGCCTGGGTCTAGTGGATATCCTTGTCGGGCTAGTAGAGACAGGTCTGCAAATGTGCGCATGTCCAGTCAACGGTAGAAATCGCGGGAGCAGTCCTAAATGGTTTCCGTTCAGAAAATCTTCAGAAACTCGACACATCGCAAAAAAGACCGTGGGTTATGGAAAAAATCGCAAGAGTTAAGAGTTTTATTAGTTTAGTCATCGAGCCAATTAAATAGCCCACTTCCGCGATATGCTTTACTTGTCACGCACAAAGGTTTCAATACGAGGCTCCGTGCTAAATTAAATTTATTCTTTTTACAGATAAAAGAATAAATTCAATTTAGCACGGAGCCTCGTATTGAAACCTTTGTCGGTGTGACAAGTAAAGCATATCACGGAAGTGGGCTATTTAGGACTGGTCCACGAAAGGACTTAAAAATCGAAGCTTGTGCTTTTCTGTAACAATGCTTTGAAGTCCAAATTTCGAGTGAAAATTTAACCAAAACCAAAATGATGCGCGCGAGCGTGATTTCCCGGGTGAATATCACGCATACGCACGCGTTTTGCAGACCAGTCGCATTCTCGTTCCCAGTGCCTCCTCAACTTAACTTTCAGTCGCTTGTAGCTTGCGCGATGGGCAAAGAACGACAATAGGCTTCTGGATATTTTTTGTTAATCAAAATAAAATTCGGGAAAGCTTAATAGACCCTTTGGGCTAGTGGAATAAGGTTGAAGGTTGCCTGAAGGCCTTTGTTTTTCTTTATAAACTAAAATGTATGTTTTTACATCAATATCGATTATACATAAAGTGAATAGGTGAATAGTAAAATATATATTGATTAGAGTGTTGCGTCTGAGTTAAATACTAATGGTACTGCAGGCACAATCTCTCTCTCTCTATCTTAGAATCTCCCTAAACGCGGTTATATCCTTCAATGAACAGGATTATTAACCGTGGGGATCAGCACAATCTATTCTACATTGCATTAACTTACATTTAATACTACATAACATCACATTACATCACGATCATAAGACATAACTACAAAATATTACGATGTCGATGGGATAGAGAAATGTGCTTTCTAAATCGAGGCCGGGGTATACATGTATGATACATATAACACAATTTTTTCTGCAATAGTGTGTGCAATAATAATAATAATGGCCATATTTATATAACGCCATATGCCACAGTCTCCTGGCGCTTTACATGACTGACATATCCCGTCAGTGAATTTTTCTGCTATTATACGGCGCTAATGTCTGCCACCGGCGCAGTTTACAATGTTGAGCATGTGGTTAGTGTGGCCAGGCTGCTGTACCGGGTGACAATCTCCTTCACTTTTTCGAGTAGTACAACAGGTTCTTTCACGTCCCCTTCAAATACTGATTATATAGAAGTAGAAGGAGACAAGGCCAACGGCTTATAAACGTTCCTGCCCAAGGACGCGGCCGGGATTCGAACCCCCGACCTCCCGCACTCTACACCGCAAGATTGTTCACATCGTGAAAGTTGTTGCGCATGCGTACGTTTCAAAGGCAGAACTTGCTCCTACTTTTGCAACATTGCTGGCATTGTAAAGTATTTAGTACAGTGTATATACATGTATATATCTTAACCCACAAATTGTTTAATTTCTTCAACATACTCCTATTTCTCCCTGGCCATTCTTCAAGTGGTCGACCTGTTCTTTTAGAGTTTTGGTCTCCTTCTGAAGTTGTTCTATTTGTTCCACAAGCTGTTAAAGAAAAATGATAAGAAAGTCAGTATAATTATGAGGATTGTGTAAAAATACATGTAATTACTGCTATAGAGGCTTAATTAAATCCAAGGACTCTGATACATTTTACTGATGGGAATAAACTACAGGAATTTATATCAACACATCTGACAAGTATCCATAAGATTTGCAAGTCAAAATATCATACCGCGCGATCTTGACTCTAAAAGGCCGGACCATTGTTGATTAATTTTCTCCCTCTCCCAGGGCCAATAATACATGCACCTCATATGTCCAAAATAGGAATCCCCATTGTTAATTAATAACACATTCGATTGAACATATACCAGAATAAGACTAGATGGAATAGTCTCTGGAAATCACTGGTTCAGGCACATTTTACACTGTAATTAAGCTACAAACATTTAATGACATATGATATTCAGGATATATCTAGGGCACGTTCTGTTGACCATATTCCAGAATAAGACTAGATAGAATAATCTCTGGAAATCACTGGTTCATTATTAGGCTCATCTTGCACTGTAAGCTTCAAACGCGGCTTAATTGTTGACATAGATATTCAGAATATTTTTAGAATACCAGTGGATTAAAATCCTGATATAGAACATTTATAGTGATCACTCTGTGTATATAGTTATTCTGGAACATGATCAATCGAATGTTAACATTCGTTTAACATTCTTGATTATTTTTTTATTTATTATCTTTACACATTTATACCTATACACATTTGAATATGTCTAAGTTTTTTTTTCTTTTTTTCTTTACGGCTGCTATATAGCAATTATTTTCATTAATTTCTGTAGACAGATATACATATGTTTTTAACTGGGTAGCATAAGGGTGGGGCTTAGTAGAGTAACAATTAATGTTCTTATAGAAGTGGGGGTTGTGGTGTTCTGTATCTAGTAGGGGGCCTTGTGTCCTATTATACAACACCTGCCCTTTGGGCAAATCTTGAAATAAATAAAAAAAATAATGAATGCACCCTAAATGTGACAATACTACCTTGTTCTTTTCTATTGCCCAATTATTTTCTTCTTCAAGTTTTTCAGACACAAGACGCATCATCTGTAATAGAGAGATCACAGGTTGGTTAGCAAGGAGAAACAGTTACCTTTTGTTAACAACTGGTGAGGCCAAAACAACTTACAGCAAAAACAATTATGCATTCGATTGCCTTAAAATGTTAAAGGAAACCCTGATTGTTGGAACAAATTGATGTTCGGTTGTTGGGAATAGTCTAAACTGAAAAAATGTTGAAAAAATGGAAACAATGATGACTTCTGTCAATCTCTCTTCTGGGACTGGGCAGAGGGAGGAAACTTCCACCCCTCCCTACACCACTGTGGCCATGGTTGCTCCCTTATATTATTAGAAAGTAATAGCTCTTTTGTTGTGTAACAATATTAATAGAGCAACCATGTGATGTTTTAAGATCTTAGATTGTGATCCTGTGAAATGGCTCATTACTAATGATTAGGGCTGTGCGCAATAAGGGCGTAAGTAACTCCTGATCACCTTCTAAAATCTCCCGTAGAAAACAAAGAATGAGAATTTAGAATGTGATCAGCCCTTCTTGTATCCATGCAATGTTTTTTTCTTCAAAAAAGTGTATATTACCAACAATTTAATGGCAATTTGTTTATTCTCTTGTAGAGTTGAGACATTGGTCGTTACAATATTTGGAATAAAATTACTTTTTTTGTCTGAATCACTTCATTAATTTAGTGTTAATAGTGTATACCTCTTGTTTATGCTTTTCTGTGAACTGTCTATTGCTTTCGTCAATCCTTGCCAGACAATCTTTCTGCATTTGCTGAAGTTTTTCCTTAGATTCCTTGGCAATGTCATGTATTTCTTTGCATTTCAGCAGCTCTCTCTGGTATGATAAAATAGAATTGTGTTTCAGTAAAAACTTGGATGACACAAATATTGTATTATTAATAATAATTTGCATTAACTTGATAAAGCATTAGTTTGGATTAAGAACAGGACAGTATAATGTTATGTATGTTCAACTATTAGACAGCCACAACTTTGATGTATGTATGGCAATCTAAACAATTTAGTTATAAACACATTATAAGGGTGCATTTGATTGATCGTATTCCGGAATACAAATAAAATAAAATCAAATGTTGGATAAACACCCAAAAACGGAATTTCATTTCAAGTCTGGCTGAATCGCTTTACAGCAACCCGAAAGTGGTCTGTAGATTTTCAAATGACGCCCAGGGTACCTGGACAGCCTCAAATTGACCTTTAATTCCCACTGGCACCAAGTTGAGATTGGGGTATCTCAGGCCTTCTCTTCAATTGGTTTTCCAATTATCTCCAGGGGTTAAGGAAGGCATGTTGTCGTGTGAGGGCGTTTGCTCTCCTTTTCTCAACGTCACCTCTGGCGTGCCTCAAGGTAGCGTTATTGCTCCTCTTCTGTTTCTTTGATATGCCAATGACCTTCCTGAAGCAGCCACCAACAGCAATGTGGCAATGTTTGCTGATGATAGCACGTGCTACTGTAGTAGTGCTACTGGGCCCTCTGCAGCCCTTCCAATAGCAATCTCCTTCAGCTCGACCTTTCTTCAATGTACCAGTCATTATGGTCGCTGTCCTGGGAGATTTACTTTAATACATCCAAGTGTTTCCTCCTTGGGTTTTCACGCAAACGCAACGTGGCTGACCATTGAAATTACCTCAGTCTGGAGCCTATCAGTAAAAGCTGTTGTCTCCCACAACGATCTTGGCGTCCTCGTTAGCAACGACTTCAAATGGTCTTTAATTTGCATATCACAAACTGCATTTCTAAAGCTAATCGTATGCTTGGCTTTCTTCTCCGGAATTGCAGCAGCATGACCACTGTTCGCTGCCGTCACCTTCTTATTAGGTCTCACCTATCCTATGGTAGCGAACTCTGGGCATTGCAGAGCTCTTCAAGAGATCTTTATATCCACTTGGAAGGTGTCCATGCAAAGGCGGTCCACCAAGTTTATTTTGCATGACTACGATTCTCTCTATAAAGACCGTTTGAAAAAAATCAACCTACTCCCTCTCTACTTTACTGGTTTGAAATTAAGGACCTTCTGTTTTTTTCAAATTCAAATGTGGTCAGTATGAGCTTGACATTTCCTCTTTCGTCACGATCAAATTCTTCTCTCACCGTTCGACCACAGCCAATCTGCTTCGACCTGGCCTTTGTAAAACCACACTTTTCAGGGACTCCTTTTTCAACTGCAGTGCTAGTTTTCTTGTATAATGGCCTACGCCCCTCAATTCGCACTTGTACAGTACGTACCTCTATTGACTCTTTCAAGCTCTTACTTTCGACGTTGACAGAACTAGAACTTGGAAAACCTATTGCTCTACTAACTGCTGCTCCTATTATATGGTGCTCGTAACACGATAGGTTATGCCGTGTAAGGTACAATTTTTGCATTTTAAAATGTTTTTATTAGTATTTTTGATTTGTATTTTTTGTTACGGTGAACTTAATATGGGACCCTTGTCCTGGTATTCTTCAGCTAGTCCATTTTTTTGTCCTATTGCCTTGTATTTATTTTTCTGGTGTCTAACATGACTAGGGGGGCAATACACTTTGTTGCTCCAAAAAATATTTTTTAGTTCCCCCCCCCCCCCCCCCCCCCCCTTGAAATTATTTTGCTCTGCCATCCCTGACCTTCTAACACACCATTTGACAAAACTTTTGTAGATGAATTTAAAATGATATTGTCTTGTTGGCTACAGGTTTTGGGCATATTGATTTGAATACAGTAAAAATAATAGAGTTTTATTTAAGTCACTCAATTGAAACGAACTGACTGTTTATACATGTAAGTTAGACTGAAATCTTAGCTGGATCATATTGCATCCTATTATTAACATATGTACTAAATCCATGTAGAATAGATGACTCAGATTGATAACATAACATAAAATACTTAACAAGAGGCTGTAAGCAGCCTGTACTCGGGCCATGCATATACACTGTACATGTACAAGGCATCCCAACAGAAAATGTATTTATTTAATAGAATACAGGAGCTGAAATGTTTTGTGAAAGCATAGCTGTGTGACTGGACTGCATGTTGAGTGTCCTTAGCCTGCAAAAATAGATATTCCCTTTTTGGGGGTTTGAGTTTGGGGTGGGGCTACACCATTACAATATGAACATGTGATCCACCATAATTTAAGCACAAGTTATCAGTCATAAGGTATGTGGTTCTTAAGTAACAATTCAGTATAATATAATAGAACAAAGACATTAATATCTAGACTTACTCTTAATTAGATCATTAATATATAAATAGGTGACAGACCATGCAATGCCTTAAAAGTCATAAGTAATAATTTAAAAAGAATTCTAAACTTAACTGGAAGCCAATGCAGCTGATATAACACAGGTATTATATGGTCGATTCTCGGTATATTACAAATAAGACGAGCAGCAGTATTTTGTAGCTTTCCCCAGATCGCGGCCATACAGATGACCTGCGGTTGTTCTGAGCAGGTGTCGAATCTGATTGGTTGACCCTGTCAGTGTTGAGCCAAATCGAAACACAAAAAATAATAATACACCCTTGCAATTTCTGGCTTGTGCTGGCCAAATTGGCCTGGCCAGAGTATTATGAACTGTTTATGAAATGATTGAATATCACATATTATTTATCACCTTGAAATACATATAAATGACGTCTGTGTGTGAGGCCATAATACAATGTAATAATTAAACCACAACATGCAAATTTAAGGGTGAAAGCAGTTTAGTGGAATGTTATTATAGACTACACAGGAATGCATAATAATCAACAGCCTAGCTGCATGGTATATAGCCCAGCAAACAAATATGACACATTAAGAGATTAAGAATCCTCAGTGTTTCTCTAAAATGTTTTGTTTTCATTATTAGTTTATAATCATCTCAAAACACTGTTTATATAAACTTGTTTTAATATCAGCTATAAACTCAGTGTCAGAAAGGTATGCTGTTTGTAGTGATGCCAACTCTCCTGGATAATCCAGGAGTCTCCAGATTTTGGACCTAATTGTCTCCCGGTTAGATCGAGGTAAAAATATCCTGGATAATTGCAAATCTCTGACTACTGGACTAAATTAAACTTGGGAATTTGGGGAGAGAGAGGGTGGGGGGGGGGGGGGGGGGGGGGGGCATCAAGCTGTAAAAAAATCTCCAGATAGAATCTCCAGATTTCTGAACTTCAGGGGTTGGCATCTTTGTTACAGCAACAGCTAGAGTCCACACTTATTTATAGCCCTTAATTGACAAAACCAAGTGTTTAGGGCAAGTCTATCAAATATGACTAAGAGGGCCTCTTAAATTTCGTGAAGGTGTACGGTAATTAAACGTGTACTTTATGACCTTAACCAACACATGTCGGACGACTATATATATTACGACCAACTAACGGCCAACACCTCACCATTAGTTGACCGATAGTTGGTCATTAGTTGATCAACAGGTCATGAGTTGGCCGTTAGTTGGTCGACAGTCGGTCATAATACTTTGTTGTGAGTTGGCTGCCATATCTTTAGGAAAATTGTTGAAAACAAGGAAACAAATTCATATTAAGCACCATGGTGGCATAATAAGTCATCGCCACTTCATGGGCTAGTTGAAATGTTATTAGTTGGTCGTTCCACCACCACTTGAAGTTGATTCCCTTCCAACTAGCTCTACACATTTTGTCTACATGGAAGTGAATGGAATACATGAATTTATATTGCTTAAGTCAGTTGATAACTTTATCCTCATTTAATTAATACTGCAGTGCTAGCGCTTATATGCAGAACTATGAATAACTCCACTTGAATATACATGACTTTTTTTCTTTACAGGCTTGTGATGAATTAATAAAAATGAGAACACAACGAAGTCTAACAGAAATCTGACTGTTCGTACAAAGGGGAATAAGGGGCATGGGATTTAGTGAATAAAGTTTGTAGACTTTAGTAACAATGCAGCAGGCATGGAATTATTTTGTTGAGATAAAGATGGAAACCCAAACTAAAAGGATGGAAAACAATCTTGAAAAAGCTGTTAACAGTTTAAATCCGGTTTACATCATTCTACTGAGTTTGGGGCAAAACTTCAACTTTGAGTGGGAGTGGGACGACCAGTTTGGGTTACAAAGTAATCTGTTTTATCGTAACTGATCGGGACTTGCATGCATGCACCCAGGTTGAGCATCTTGCCAAGATCTTGTAAGATCTTACAAGATCCTGTAAGATCTTGGCAAGATCTTATTTCGGCTGAATCTTGCAAAGATCTTGCCAAGATCTTGGCAAGATCATGGCAGGATCTTCGCAAGATTCATCAAGAATCTTAAGATAAGATCTTGGCAAGATCTTGGCAAGATCATGGTAAGAACTTGGCAAGGTTTTTGCAAGATCTTTGCAAGAATCTTAAGATAAGATCTTGTCAAGATCTTGCCAAGGTCTTGGCAAGATCTTGGCAATATTCATCAAGAATCTTAAGATAAGATCTTGTCAAGATCTTGCCAAGGTTTCAGCAGAATCTTGCCATGATCTTGGTAAGATTTTAGCAAGATCTTGTATTAAGATTCTTGCCAAGATCTTGGCAAGATCTTATCTTAAGATTCTTGATAAATCTTGCCAAGACCTTGCCAATATCTTGCGAAGACCTTGCCAAGGTCTTGACAAGATTAATCAAGATCTTACCAAGATCTTTGCAAGAATATTAATATAAGATAAATTCTTGTCAAGATATTTGCAAGATTTTGAAAGATTTGTGCAAGGTTTATCAATTGGAATCTTAAAATATTATCCATGAAACATTTCTTAACAAATAGTACTTAACAATAGAAAATAAAGTGTTTAGTCCTAACTACTTTGCACTATTTAGTACACACAGAGTTTATACGTAGACTTGAATAATTTACTAAGATCATGGACTCACATAAATTCTAAACACTTTATTGGAAAACATTACAGGGAATAAAGATTGTTTTCATGAGAAATTTTAAAACTTAATATGTGTAATTTATTATTGTAAGCTTGTTTTCATAATGTATGACAGTATGTGCTGTGTTTAAATATACGAACCCGAGTTATTGAGGCTACAGGAAAAAGCTCAAAATCACGACATTCTCCTGGTTATTTTGACTATTACTCACCAATTTTACCTTCCCAAGTGTTTAATGAAGCAAAGCATTTGGCAAACCCTTTGAAAATGTGTGTTTTTGTTACGAAATTCGAACAGAACTAACTTTACCCTTGCTAAACTCTCCGCCATGTTTCCACTTTAACCGAGTGAAGACTAGAACCAAGTTGATCCATATTTCGTAATAGCTTGCACCTGATTGGCTGAAGGAGTTGTAAGGCCTCCAGGGATTGGCTGAAGATTCAAATTAGGCCAAGATGAGGTGAGACTTGTTCGTTTCACAGTCTCTGCAGTCTCACGAAAGAGAAGGTTATAATAACTGCTGCCAACTGCGAGGTAATATCATGATGGCATATCAGTTCTAGATGAGATGAAAACCTGGTGAAATCTGTGCAAAAGGTGGGCAGAATTTTCTACTTTAAGTATAATTCATTACATGTAAATGAAACTGAAAGTTCTGTCATCTGTGAGACTGACAGTTATGCATACAGGAAAAACAATAACTGAAAAAGTTTAAGGTTTTTCTGGTAGTTAAGTTAGCTAATATATGTCATTATTGTGCACTTTTAAGTATGTTCTCGAACATATTTCAAGAAACTCGTTAAATTGTATGAAAATGTGGTAAAAAGCTTGATCTCTAACATGTATTTACATGTAATTAGGTCCCCATGTTACGATTTACGGTTTCGTTCCGGACCATGAGTGAACTCTCTTAATTATAAATTGAACTAGTTTAGTTGATGACTTGCAGTGAGGACTTCTCAATCTATAGAGTTTTAAGTGCATATTTTGGGCTATGAATTGAAGAATTAATGTGAACTCTGCTAGTATAGATCTAAGTATGGAGAACGTATTTGAATTATTGTGTTCGTTGCATGCAAACATGTGCGTCAATCGTAGTGAGATGTCTCGTAATAGATTAGCTCATTTAACTTCAAAAATCTAAGCTTTGAAGACGACCATCGATCAATGTGTTTAAATCAGCGATCAAGGCATTGAGTAACAATTCATACTTTAAAAAACCCACGCCAATTTATTGGTGAATTTATTGAGTAAGATTTTGAAGCACAAGGAATTCCTGTTGTAATTAATTTCCGGTTGTCACGCCGGATTCGTCACGCCACACTGGACATGTAAAATCCTTTATCTAGTGAACTTGTAATTCTAATTTTATTGATTATATTTTCTAGGCCTTCTAGTTGCAGATCGGAAGCTTTTCAAATCTGGACTCTCAAAGAAAGCTCACACTGGAAAAGTCAACTATATACCAGTTAGCTAGTGAGTGAAATCACAATCAGTCTGGATATTCTCTGTAGACTGTACTTTAGAAGTTTAATAATTAAACTAAAAGTTAGAATGGTAAGGAACATGCATTGACTCATTATTGATATCTGTTGTTTATTGCCAGTCCCTAAGCTATATTTTTACCTTTATAAAGTGGTAAGCTGTAGTGCTAAGTGTGCACGCCCTACGAGGGAAAGAGAAAAAATCTCTGACCCAAGTGGGACTCGAACCGAACGACCTCCAGGTTACATGTCTGGCGCTCTACCAACTGAGCTATCAAGTCAGATATTTTTACCTTTAACCTTTACTACTTTTTCCACATATATTCTGTACTGCAATGTGGGCATTTACATACATGTACACCTATTTCAAATGTCACAGACGAGCAACAAGCGACAAAGGATTGCCATCACAACTGGTGGCAGCTATGTGTGATGGAATACAGTGCAATTCGAAAATCCATTCAAAGGAAACCATTTATATTCTTCTTAAATCCATCGACTCCAAAAACAAACAAATTCACCAGACTTTTAACAACAACCATAATCCATTTCGGTCCGGGTATGTAGCTCATCCCTTGTTGTTTGTCGCTTAATTGTATGGGATAACCTTTTTTGAAACAGGTGTACATGTATAAGAGTAATATAGCATACGTGTCAGAGCTGGGCTTGAAATTGCAACTGATATGGTTGCAAATGCGACCAAAATACTGTTTTTTGCAACTAAAATATATTCAGCAGTCGCAATCGCAGTCAACCTTTTTTGCTGGTTATAACAAAACTAAATTGTGACAAATTTCCAGTACATATAGCTATACTCGAAAATTGCAACAAGTACTTTATTTTAATTTCAAGCCCTGCATGCAGTCACAGCTGAATTACATTTATTTTTAAGTGCATTTGGAAAATCAAGATGCAGATTGGTTGAGGAGTGGTGATTATATAGGCTGTGCACACTATTTATAATACCATAACTAATAGCAAAATATCATTGGACTACATACATGTGTGTAATTTAAGTAAAGTTACATGTACATGCCTGACTCTGTAATTCCACAGAGAAATTGCACTCAAGTAACCTAATGTATCACCCTTTGTGCTAAGGACAATATCAGTTTTATCATGTAATTATAAGAATACAACGATAACTACCGGTAGTCAGATTCAAACCCTCACAGTAGCATATTGTTACAGTAAATCCCTGCTCAGTTAGTCCTTCATCAGTTCATGTACTCGACCCTGACTGAATCTTTCACTCGAACAGCCTCAGCAGAAGCAAAACTTACTTTAGGGATCTCCATAATTTCCATCAGTTCTATGTCTACATTGCAGAGGGAGATGGCTTTTAGTCCCATTTATTTAGTTTCAATTAACTGATATCCTTCACAATGCTTTGCAAATAGGAAAATGACAACTGCTGAAGCACTTGTCCTGTCTGACTCGATTTCCACGGCAAAAAGACTTTTACCTGTTGGTAAAACTGCCAAAACATTGCCTAGAAAGTACAAATGTAGACTATTCACTGCCTGCTTTGTTCTTCTAAATACTTTCCTGAATTAATGCTCAACCACTCTGTCACTACTCTCTTGTCACCGCCATTTCAGTCAGTTTGCAGGAGGAATGTGTCACATTTCGTGACACAAGACAACTAATTGACCAATCAGTATTTCCCATTCAGAATCTGAAATGTACATGTATAAGGAATGGCTGCATGCCCTCATTCTCCTCTCTCGTGCCAGTCTTCTTATTCCATTTTCATGTGGCCAAATTATTTTATCACTTCCTTTAATTGCATTGAAATAACAACGAGGGCCTGTTTTGCAGGCTACAAAAATACCATAAGAATATTGTTCTTATAATAACATAGCGTGTCATTATTTTGTAAGATGGGACAGTTATGAAATCCCTTATGTGAGA
Organism: Actinernus sp. WN-2022; assembly: GCA_030867875.1. Classification (NCBI taxonomy): domain Eukaryota; kingdom Metazoa; phylum Cnidaria; class Anthozoa; order Actiniaria; family Actinernidae; genus Actinernus; species Actinernus sp. WN-2022. Next base: position 76,216,502 of record JAOWCC010000019.1, read on the forward strand.
ACCACATGAGCGTTGAGCTGTAATAATATTGACAGTTTGTTAATAAAACATGAAGAGTGAATGCAATGGTTGTTGTTTATGTACAACAAAAAAGACAAAATATCAAGAAGGGGTCCATGCAAGAACAGAGTATTAAGTGACATCTGATCAATGAAAGAATTTGGAACTGTAATATCCTCCATGATCTTGCCAAGATCTTACAGGATCCTGTAATATTCTCCATAATCTTGCCAAGATTTGGGTTATCTTGCCAAGATCTTGGATAATCTTGCCAAGATCTTGGATGATCTTGCCAAGATCTTGGATAATCTTGCCAAGATCTTGGATAATCTTGCCAAGATCTTGGATGATCTTGCCAAGATCTTGGATGATCTTGCCAAGATCTTGGCAAGATTATCCAAGATCTTGGCAAGATTATCCAAGATCTTGGCAAGATTATCCAAGATCTTGGCAAGATTATCCAAGATCTTGGCAAGATTATCCAAGATCTTGGCAAGATCATCCAAGATCTTGGCAAGATCATCCAAGATCTTGGCAAGATCATCCAAGATCTTGGCAAGATCATCCAAGATCTTGGCAAGATCATCCAAGATCTTGGCAAGATCATCCAAGATCTTGGCAAGATCATCCAAGATCTTGGCAAGATCATCCAAGATCTTGGCAAGTTCTTGCAGGATAGTGTTAAATATCCTCCATGATCTTGGATTATCTTGCCAAGATCATGACAAGATCTTACAGGATCCTGTAATATTGTCCAAGATCTTGCCAAGATCCAGCAAGATCTTGCCAAGATCCGGCAAGATCTTGACAAGATCCGGCAAGATCTTGCGCAAGATCCTGCAGGATCCTGCAAGATCTTGTGCAAGATCTTGCAAGTTTTTAGAGAAGATCTTGGCAGGATCTTGGCAGGATCTTGGCAGGATCATGGCAAGATCTTGGCAAGATCATGCCAAGTTCTTGGCAAGATCTTGACAAGATCCTCAACCTGTCTCTTGAACTCTTGTATATGTGAAAAACAATCTGAATTCAGCCCGACAGTTGACCAACACTTCACCAATAGTCGACTGACAGTTGGTCATTTAACAGCCATGTGTTGGCCGACACATGGAACATCAAGAACAAGGTCCAAACTGTTGACCGATGCGTGGCCGTTAAAAGGCCAACTATCGGTCGACTAACGGGTGACCGTCGGCCAACTCAAGGTCAACAGTCGACCAACTAACCGCGTAGCCATGTACATGTAGCCTTCTAGCCATGTAGTCATCTCTACACTATACAATTGCATGTATATGTAGCCATGCAGTAGCTACGACTCCCAAGTTTTAGTGGCTGGGTATTGTAAAGTTGTTCCGAAATCTGATATTGGGTATGATTATATTCCTGGTTATATGTTTTACTTTTTTAGGACCTTCATTCAACCATGCATCTACTGGTATAATGACCCCCACCCATGGCATACACAGGGCATTTGACTGAAGTTTCTGTCCCGGGGGTGAGTACCCCACAAATGCCCGGTTTAATTTTGGGAGGGGCTGGGTGGGCAGGTTTGAAACTGATAGAGACTTAAAAACAGCTACATGTAGACCACATAGCAGCAGTGCATGGTGTACTACTTGTCTTTCGAATGAGATCAGATTCAGTGCCTCTAGCGGCGACCATTATAGCTTTTGGATTTCCCTGACAACACATTTTACTGCAAAATTATTAGAGACTTAATTGATTAGTCGGTGGCAGAGCATTTACATTGAATATTTGATCACATATGTAGCATTTCAATACCTTCTGGTGGTCTAGTTCCCTCTCTAATAGATCACATCTCTTATCCTTAGCTTCAAACAGTTCTAGTTGAGCCACATGAGCCTTTAAATGCTCGTTTTCTGCGTGTAATTCCTGCATATGTAGTAGTGTTTTTATGTGTTTCCCTGTCAAACGAACATCTTGTTCCACGCGTTCTTCGAAAGACATGCCGCTCGATTTTTTATCCGGTGATGTTTTCATAAAGGTATATTGTCATTAAGTTATTAGTTTATGCCATGGTGGGCCGAAATAATGTCGCTGTTGCTCTTTTCGAGTCTTGTTTTTTTACCAGGCGGTTAGGTCGGCAGGAATTAAAAGCAGTCCTCGTACCCAGTCTGACTCGGCAAATGGAACCCCACGGAGGCTAGTGATCATGAGTTCTAGAATGATTGAAGTGTCCATATATCATCGGATTAATTACGGTTTCTGGGATACTTCCCCCTTGTTTCACCCTAAATTTAATAGTTAACATTAATTACACATGTTTGTCCAAATCATCAAAGTACTGCATTATCTTGTTGTTTATTTGTTTGTTTATTTATTACACTTCAATAACAATAAACTCTGAAATAAATTAATAATAATTTATGAAAAGAAAGTCGATGCATGGGCATTAACCACCTAAATATTTATTTTAACTCGGATCAATGCATTGGCATTAACCACCTAAATATTTATTTTAACTCGGATCAATATTTTTTTCCTACGCTATTAAGCGGGCTAAGTAGTGGTCTAAGTAACGACATCACAGCTGAAGCATGTCGACTATCAATAACAATCACTATTCTTTTGAATAAATTTTAATCTTAACATCAAAACAACCTTAATTGTAAGCAAAGACACTGAATTACCTAAACATATATTCGACGGGAAGCCATTCAAGTCTCGATATCAACGCTAGAAGTGAGATTGGAGCTTGAATAAAACCAGGAAAAAGAAGTTCCGCATTTGATGTTCTCAAGAAAATGCCTATTGTAGAAGCTGTAGTGGGAAGTGCTGTGATCGTCGTTCTTATCGTCGCCTCAGTCGGTGTCTGTATCTGTTTGATAAGATACACTTTCAAGAACAAAGACATGGACAGCGACGATTCCCAGCGATATCACATGGGACAGACGTTAGGGTTCTATCCATATCCTTTATACATGTAAAGCCTGCTGGCCTGATCCACGATTCCGAGGACCGCACTGATTGCTGAATAGCAGCCCCAACAGTTGGAATTAGAAAGGTGGAAAACACTGTTTAGCCGACAGAAACTACGATTGGCCAGGAACACTGACTGTGGAAATAAAAATAGGTACAATAGTCCGAGTTACAACATCTTGAAACACTAATCAATTAAAAAGTACTTGGTAGGGAATGGTTGTATTAAGAACATAGGAAAACGTTGACTCATGCTTAACTGAACGACATTTACGATAACAAAACGTCATTACTGATACCGCGACTTCTAATGCATAATGCTGCAGCGATGGGGTTAAACAAGGATTTTAATAGTTAGGAGAACGTTGTTTAATATGTACCATTAATAACTTGTTATTTCTTTTAGCCATTGATACTTGTTTTAGTGCTAATTTTCAACTAAGCAGAAGGTTCAATTTATTCACCATTAAGAACTGGCCACTTCAATAGATCACGTGCGCTTACGTCACAAACAAATTTGCCTCAAGAAAGAACTGACATTAGTAAAATATTTGAAATGTTGTGTATAGAGCAGGTAAACACATAGAAATGCACGAAATTGTGTAGTAATAGCGTACTTTGTAACCGAGCTGTCGGACAAGTAATATTCGAACAATTTAGTGTAATTAGTATGGAGCAGCCATGTTGGTCTACAGCTTTGGTACACCAAGATGGCGGCCGAAAATCTAACGCTCTACAAATAAAGCAGTTTTCCCCATCAATATGATTAGCGTTCACTTCAAAACACTTTCGATATCACTTTTAAAGGTTAATCAAGTCTGAACATTTTAAATTGCCGAAATATATGGATTTTCGTGACATTTAGGAAACACTCTAACCCGGGGGGGGGGGGGGGGGGGGGGTACTCCCATATATAGGCTATACGGATACGTGCCGCTCAACAGGGTATATAAATAATTGTTTTGGTCTGGAACAGGGCATCAAAATCACTGTTTTGGTCTGGAACAGGGCATCAAAATCACTGTTTTGGTCTGGAACAGGGCATCAAAATCACTGTTTTGGTCTGGAACAGGGCATCAAAATCACTGTTTTGGTCTGGAACAGGGCATCAAAATCACTGTTTTGGTCTGGAACAGGGCATCAAAATCACTGTTTTGGTCTGGAACAGGGCATCAAAATCAGTTTTGGTCTGGAACAGGGCATCAAAATCACTGTTTTGGTCTGGAACAGGGCATCAAAATCACTGTTTTGGTCTGGAACAGGGCATCAAAATCACTGTTTTGGTCTGGAACAGGGCATCAAAATCACTGTTTTGGTCTGGAACAGGGCATCAAAATCACTGTTTTGGTCTGGAACAGGGCATCAAAATCACTGTTTTGGTCTGGAACAGGGCATCAAAATCACTGTTTTGGTCTGGAACAGGGCATCAAAATCACTGTTTTGGTCTGGAACAGGGCATCAAAATCACTGTTTTGGTCTGGAACAGGGCATCAAAATCACTGTTTTGGTCTGGAACAGGGAAGATGTCAGTATATACCAGCTGTGGAAAGTGGAAGCTAAGAGCATTATGTCTTTCCTATCATCTGTTTTTTGATTGACTGTCAATGTCATGTTGCAAATTACTTATTTATGCATCAGCTAGACAGCGTTTAATATGCACTCATATGATATTAGCCCCACCTCCGATCCCACCTCGCCACCAGTGACATCAGCACGATAATTACGAGCGGCGACTAACGCGTATTTTTACTAATCAAAGGGCTGGAAACGTTACCGGCACTCGAGACAAATCAATCACTTAATATTTAATCACTATTTTATATTAATATGTCAATAATCCGGGGAGGATACAGGATTCTCTGAGGGAAGGGAGGGGAGGGGAGGGGAGGGGGGGGGGGGGGGGGGGGGGGGTTCGAAAGGGGGATTCGATCATGGCAACTTCTTTGTTTTTCTTTATTCAAGGGAGGGAGAGCAAGGGGTTCGACAGAGAAAGGGGGGTTCGATTTAGAAAAAGGGAGGATTCGGTCGAACTCCACCCCAGATAATATAACACGCCGAAACACGCAGTTACTAGTTAAAGACTATCTCGAGGCGGAGGCAAGAACACACAAAAAGAAAATAAAGAAGTATATATACATGAGTAAGCGTCACATAAGTAGATGTCGAGTCTCTCGACATTCCCATGGTGACATCAGCCTGTGTACAGTCGCTGCCCGCCCCAGGTCCACAGCCGGCGCTAGCGTTGTAGTAAAACATTGCCACTGATTCGTTACTGGTGAGGAGGTGTTGCAAGAGACTTTCGTGAGGCTGACGTCAATCATCGCATCGAGTTGCTCGAGCAAGGCCGCATGGCTTTTTTCGGCCCGCTCACGACAAACACATACGGCCCCAATCACACTACGACTTTGGTAAATAACTTTTCAAGGAAAGCGAGCGCCCACCGTACGGGTCATATGATAAACTAAATTAATAAAGGCTATCGTTGTTAAAATGATGTTCCATTCGATCCCTTTAGCCACTGCTAACTAGTTTCAGTTTCAGCTGCGTTTCTCTGAATTTACCATGAACTGGTTGTCTTCCTCGTAAGCTAGCAGTTTCGCCCAAACTCTCGTTGACTAGAGGAAAATAAGAGCCAGTTAACGTTGTCTTACTTGTGCAAAAATCTTTTGAAATTGCATGTTTCAACTGGTGTCTTAACTCAGTAAGCAGCGAAGTGAGTCAAGTTAACCCGAAGCAGAAAACGCAATGCCTAAAATTTCAGAAGATGTTATCTCCAGTTAAGAAAAAAAAGAAATGACATCATATTAATCTGAATTCTGGTGGTTCCCGCCGAAGAACCGGAAGGAAGAAGGCTTGTTATCAACCAAAACCAGGAGACTTTTGCAACAATGTGCATGGACAGCTCGCTGGTAAGTAAAATGAAGAAACGAAGGTTACTCAGTGGACATTCGGATCAAAGTATTATCCCAACACTAAGGAACTAAAAGTTATAAGAAGAGATGAAGAAAGTGAGAATGTCATTAACGAGAGTAGGAGGTAAGCGATTTTTCCAATCCCAACGTTGAATTTCTAGCTGGCTTTAGAATTTACCGATTCAAATAACGTTGAATTTGAACAGATTTGTATTGAATTCAGGGTCAAGAGAAACATGCTTCACACTGATGAGCAAATTCCACTTACGAATATTCATTCTCCTCTATGGCACCTGCTTATCACCGGTGGCAAGTTTCTGGTTCTTTTCTTGTCGTCATGGCAACGGAAATGGTCACGCGGGAGACACATGCTCGGTGTTTTGTCAGTGTCGTCGACCGAACACGTGCGAGGCAGGTATCCAGAAGTGTGTACCCCCCGCAAAGGTCAACGAGCTATGTCATGCCACAAGACCTTGTAGGAAGGGGTTGAGTTGTCATCCGGGGATTCAGAGGTGTTATCACGTGCCCAGACGTTTGCATGAGCCTTGTGTAATGGGATATAGCTGTGAAAGCGGTCTTACGTGTGAGCCAGGAATTCAGGTGAAACACTTTACAATTAGGGCCTGTTTACACGAAGGGAGGTTGACCCTAGCACTACTAGGGCTATCTTCATTGTATTGTAATCCCTCGAGACTGTTTTACATATCGACAACAATGCTGCTGGTCCTAGCACTAGGGCTATCTTCATTGTATTGTAATCCCTCGAGACTGTTTTGCATATCAACAACAATGCTGCTGGTCCTAGCACTCTGAAAGTTCTGGCGATGATTAGATGATTATTGCACGAGCCTTTACTTTCGTATAGCATGAGCAGTTCACGCGATGTTGTTGTATATAATATATACTGAGCAAACATTTGCCGAGTACAACTGTGCACTGTATAACCTGTATAACCGCCTCACTGGTTAGCTCAGTTGGTAGAGCACGGTCTAGAGTGCGGGAGGTCGGGGGTTCGAATCCCGGCCGCGTCCTTGGGCAGGGACGTTTATAAGCCGTTGGCCTTGTCTCCTTCTACTTCTAATCAGTATTTGAAGGGGACGTGAAAGAACCTGTTGTACTACTCGAAAAAGAGCAGGGGATTGTCACCCGGTACAGCAGCCTGGCCATTGCACTAACCACACTCAACATTGTAAACTGCGTGGCAGCTATTATCGCCGTGAAGCAGTCCGAAATAATTCACTGACGGGATATGTCAGTCATATGTAAAGCGCCATGAAACTGTAGTTGATATGGCGCTATATAAATGTGGCCATTATTATATTTATTTATTTTATGTACTCGTTATTCACCAATCAGAATCCAAATATTTTGTTGAGTATATTGTAAATGCAGTTATTTGCAGAAGGCTCAACCAATCAGAATTCGGGATGGGAATGAGTCGAATGACAATTCGAATTATTGTTCACGTTAAAGTAACAATCTCGATTCTGATAGGCTGAGAGCATTCTCCACCCCAGATCCTTTCATTTCTTACTGCACATGCTCGAAGAAAACGAACGTCGAGCATGCGCAGTAAAAAAGGTCTGGGGTGGAGAACGAGAGTTGGTATTACCTGTAGTTGCGCGCGCAACCAACAGACAATCATGGTGCAGGAATCACTAAGAACTTATTTCGCTGTTTGTACCATTTTGCTAATTTAAGCTCTCAGCTATGTTTTCAGTCCTTCTTTTCCCTAACATTGCATAATTTTCGCTATCATGCGAAAACCGAATTCCATAGTTGTTTTATTATACATTTTCAGCATTTATAACTAAAAGAAACGCCGTAAATTGGTAAACAAGGCATCATCGATTTCCGGTGCAGAGCTGTTGGTGAATCAAAGTTCCGGTTTAGAAACTTTGTCGAACGATACAACAATTATTATGTTCGACTATCCCCTATGAGCTCACTAGGGTCCCCATCCCCTTAGCTATCAATATCTCCGTTATCTATTTATTTATGTATCTATTTATTATATTATATTCATGCCCCCTTCCCGGTTCACAGTCTTGTATTGTTATCTACCACTAGCCACCTTCGTCACTTTACGACCCCGAACTAATCACACATAGTTTACCTTCCCACTCCTTTCATTCCGCTTTCATCTACGTTTTATACGACCGTTTTCTTCCGATATATTCTCCCACATAAGTATGACTTTACACATTGAGCAATCCCGTAACCGGCCCGTCCCTTATATTTGGCATTTCTCAATTCCCACATTCCTCCACAGCAATCAAAGCTCCTCCTCTCCCCAGGCCTAGGCAACCCCTCATTGGTTTATTCTCCCCTCCTGTTATACTACGGATACGTTTCCACTTTTATATCCAACTACACATTTACCTTTGATCATAAACGTCACTTTATTCATAATTTTTTCCTCTGTGTTACCTACAAATTTTATCTTAATTTATCATTTTTTCCACCTATTACCCTGTTTTCAATAACACCAAGATACATTGCTTTCATTTAATTACACAAAGATACATTGCTTTCATTTAATTAGTTATTTATTTTTCCTCCGGGCTCACTGCTTCCATGCTTCTCCTCCTTCAATTCCCTCATTTTCATGGATTTTCCTTTTGTCCAGGCTCTCTCTGTGTATTTTCTCTACCAATTATGTTATTCATTATCCACACAGTGTACCCAGTGTTCACCCTGTCCTGGGATATCCAGTCCTTCCGCTTCTTGATAGTCCTCCTTCCTTTATACAAAAACATATTTTACTCCTTTCACCATCAGTTATTGCATTTTTTAAATCCACTTATCCCTTAATTTCTACCATGCCTCAATTTTCCACATAGTTTTCCACCTTTGGTTTCTTCAACAATATTACCCTCCACCCTCCTCTTATCCCCATTCTCTCACCCTTCCTGCTTGACGTCCGGATATCAATACCGGCACTTGAACACAAAAACAACAACTGTCACAATTTTACCCTCCCTACCCCCTTCTCTTATCCCTATTTCTTCACCCCCACCCTTCCTGTGCGAATACCCAAACTGACACAAAAACAAAACTACATGTACAACCGTGATAATTTTTACCCCCTCTCTCATCCCTACTCCCTCACCTTCCCCATTTGATGTCTGGGTGCGAATACCCGCCCCAACACAAAAACTTATTAATCACAATACGGGGAAAGCTATCCAAGATCTCCTAGATCTCTAGACAGCAAACCCCAATCCGAGCACCATTTATGTTGATACACATCCATACTTTTACATGTACATGTATGTGTGTATATATCTTCACGTTCAGGTATACACTTTTTATCTGTGTGTGTTTATATGTTTGTATTTACGTTTATTTTTGCTGGCTTGACATAATTCACATGTCAGTGTGACTGTACATGTTTGCATCCGTATGTATACACAGATACACACATCAGACCCTAGTCTGTTTTTTTATTACTAATACCCACAAATATCCCTACAACCACTCACCAGATCCTACCGAATCCTATTTGTGATATTTTCACACACCCCCCATCCCTTCACCCACCCCCTTGACACCCAAACTATACCGACACTCAAACACAAAAACAACAACTGATACAATTTTACCCTATCTACCCCTTCTCTCTCATCCCTATTCCTTCACCCGCACACTCCCTGTGCGAATACCCACACTGACACAAAAACAAAACTACATGTACAACTGTGATAATTTTTACCCCCTCTCCCATCCCTACTCCCTCACCCTCCCTATTTGATGTCTGGGTGCGAATACCCGCTTCAACACAAAAACTTAATCACAATACGGGGAAAGCTATCCAAGATCTCCCAGATCCCTAGACATCAAACCCCAATCCGAGCACCATCTATGTTGATACACATCCATACCTTTACATGTACATGTATATATGTATATATCTTCACGTTCAGGTATACACTTTTTATCTATGTGTGTTTATATATTTGTATTTACGTTTATTTCTGCTGGCTTGACATAATCCACATGTCAGTGTGACTGTACATGTTTGCATCCGTATGTATACACAGATACACACATCAGACCCTAGTCTGTTTTTTTATTACTAACACCCACAAATATCCCTACAACCACTTACCAGACCCTACCGTATCCTATTTGTGATATTTTCACACACCCCCCATCCCTTCACCCACCCCCTTGACACCCAAACTATACCGACACTTAAACACAAAAACAACAACTGACACAATTCTACCCTCTCTACCCCTCCTCTCTCATCCCTATTCCTTCACCCCCACCCTCCCTGTGCGAATACCCACACTGACACAAAAACAAAACTACATGTACAACTGTGATAATTTTTACCCCCTCTCTCATCTCTACTCCCTCACCCTCCCTATTTGATGTCTGGGTGCGAATACCCGCTCCAACACACAAAACCCCATCCCTTCACCCACCCCCTTGACACCCAAATTATACCGGTACTTGAACACAAACTCAACAACTGTCACAATTTTACCCTCTCTACCCTCTTCTCTTATCCCTATTCCTTTACTCCCACCCTTCCTGTGCGAATACCCACATTGACACAAAACAAAACTACATGTACAAATGCGATTATTTTTTCCCACCTCTACCCCCTTCTCTCATAGCTATTCCCTTACCCTCCATATTTGACGTCTTGTTGCCAATACCCGCACTAACACTAAAACTCTTCTACCTCCCTCTCCCGTCCACTCTCCCCTTTCCTGTCTGTTTGATGTTTGAATACACAGAAACGCATATGTTTAAATGATCACATATGTTCTCCTTGGTTTTCTTCCTCCCTCGCACTATTTGCATTATTTAACCTCCTACCCTCTACAGGTACCACGCAAACTAGAGGACCCCCTCTAGGGTTGAGTAGGCCGAAACATACATGTAATCCACAATACACACACCCTAACACACTGACTTCCCATGAATCGACCTCATCTCTCTCCCTACCTGCAACCTCACACCCTACCATATTAATTGACCAATCCACTATGAATGAACCCTTGTTTTGCCAGAAGACAGCCATCCCCCCCAACCATCCCCCCTTATCACCCACAAAGAACCCCCAATTCCTACACACCCTCCCCTTCCATGACACCACAGATCCACCCTCTCCTACAGACGAATACCTACTAGACATCGACTTAGACCTTTTCGAAGACGACTTCCCTTACTCAGACACAGACCTCACAGAGGAAGACGAAATCTCCCTCACTGCACCCCCCCACCCGCATACCACCTCATATACAGCAACCTGCCACACAGCCACCATAACCTCACCTACCCCCCATGCATGCACCGACCATGGCACTTCCCCACCACCAAACAAAAACACTCCCTTACCTGACCTCCCTGAATCCAGCCCTACACATACCCCCACAACCGACACAAGTGCACAAAATCATGAACAGCCACTCCCACCCTACCCCCCAGGATCCGCCCCAACCAAACCAACCACAGACCACAAACCATCCACGACCCATAAGCAGCCCCTTCTACCTGACCCTACACGAACCCGTCAAACCAGAACTAACACAAATCCCCAGATGACCAAACCACCTTGCCCCCCTCAAGCCCCATACCACCCACCATCAAACCCCCAGACCAAGCCCTCCCTACTGCACTCCACACACCCTGCCAACAATACAGCATCCACAAACAAGAGACCTCCCCTACTAAAATCTCCCACCATGCGTCACCATCCACACCCAAACCCCCAACACCCCAACATGGACAGACTTCTCCGTCTACACACACAACACTCACAACAGATTGACCACCTCACACAACACCTGGACTCCAACCTAATACCCCATGAATTCACCCGCCTAGTTCCTATCCCTACTTCCACACCACCCAATATACACAAACAGTACACAGACATTATACACGAGGCTGGCATCAAACTTACCCAAGTCAAACTACAACACCACAAGGACGAACTTGCCACTATCACACAACAACTCTCCCTACTACCACCACACACTATCGGAGTACATAACACCCACCCACACATACCCACAAACCACCACGACATCAACACAGAAACACTCCTATATTTCAATCGCAAAAGACAGGCAGCACCTCAACAACATCACCCAATCCCAGCAAAACGCACTACCCCACACCCTCCCGCCGCCAACAACACTGCAACCCCTGACAACACTAACACCTACATCCCCAGCCTACTCGATTTCATCCCCCCAGCCCGCACTACACACACTGACCCACTCCCTAAGAGAAACAACAAGATCCCCAGTCTACTCGACCTCAACATCCCCTACCACCCCAGCTATTCGCACCGCAACACCCTTTTCCGTTCCCACACACCGTCCTCATGACTACCCGACAACAAAGACAAATACAATTCCAAACCATGTACGAAACCGACAATTACATCAAAACTACCCACCCGCACCCTCCGTTTCCTCACCCAAGGCACTTCCTCGCGTACCCGACGCAACAACCACAACACCAAAAACCAACGCAAAAAACAAGCCCTTCAGCGCATATCTCGCAAACTACACATCAAAGCAATTGTAAACCTGGGCACAACACAACTCACCCCACCCCAAACTCAAGTACTCCAGAAAGGCCTCAAATTCGTTCCCAGTCCCCGCCCAACACCCATGACCACACTCAAATTTGCCTACACCCAGTTCCAAAGGAGAATGTACCTACGCCACCATTTTAGACACAATACCAACACCCCACACCCTTTCCGCACACCCAGCAACTGGAACCCACCCACCCCTGACGACCCCAACCTACGCCTCTACACTTCGCAAATTTGGTCACACCTTGCTTCATCACAGAAAAACGAGACAAAACTCCCCCACTGCAACCTCACACCCCCCCAGAAGACTGCCCTCACAGAACTCAAACACCTTCCCAACACTGTTATCAAACCAGCCGACAAAGGAGGATCCATTGTCCTATGGCCTCAACACCTCTACATTGAGGAAGCACAACGACAACTACAGAACAGAAACCACTACACCCCCATCGCACATGACGCAATACCAGAACTTACACAGAACATAAACAATCACCTCGACTCTCTCCTTGACAAAAACATCATTGACAGAAAAACCCACCAGTTCCTGACCCCACCCTCGCCCCAAGAACACCCCTCTTCTACATGCTTCCCAAAATCCACAAAAGCAACAACCCTGGACGCCCCATCATCTCGGGATGTGATTCCCCCACTGAGAAACTCTCCATTTTTGTGGATCACTACCTCCAACGACTAGTACCCAGTATCCCATCGTTCATCAGGGACACCACACATTTCCTCCAGATGATACTTAACCTACCCACCCCCCTCCCCCCACACTGTTTCCTAGTCACTATCGATGTTACCTCCCTCTACACAAACATACCCAACTCCGAAGGTATTGAGGCCTCTCTGAAAGCCCTTTCACTTATTCCACCACACCAACGCCCACCCCTGACAGTATTACGCCAATTCATGGACTTCATCCTCTCCCACAACTACTTCTCCTTTGACACCAAACACTACCTACAGATACAGGGCACAGCCATGGGGACCCGCATGGCCCCTTCCTATGCCAACCTTTTCATGGCCTCCTTGGAGCGCCAACTCCTACAAGACCCCCCCGATGGACACACCCCACTCATTTGGCTACGCTACATAGACGACATTTTTATGATCTGGACACATGGTGAACCCTCCCTCCTTTCCTTCCTCGACTACATCAACTCCTACCATCACACCATCAAATTCACACATGATTACTCGCAACTCCAGATACATTTTCTTGATACCACTATACAAATAACCCCCCACCACCATCTCAAATCCACCTTATACATCAAACCAACAGACAGTACACTCCTACTACACTTCACCTCCCACCACCCCCTATCCTGTAAGATTGGCACAATCTACAGCCAAGCGCTACGATACCGACGACTTATCACAGATGACAACGACCTCCACACCCACCTCATCCGACTACGACGAACACTCCTCGCAAGAGGATACCCTAATGCCCTTATCACCCAGTCCTTTGACAAAGCCACACGACTCTCCCAAATACAACTTCTCTATCCCAAGCCCACTGAAAAAACACCACAACCCCACAACAAACCACTCCCTTTTATTATCCCTTACAACCGAAACACTCTCTCAATCCCAAAGATCCTGCACTCCCACTGGCCCATCATCTCCACAGACCACAACCTCACCCAACTCTTCCCCAATCCCCCTGTCACAGCTTACCAGAGACACAAGAACATCAAGGATCTACTTGTGCACACCAACTTCTCCTCATAGAACCAACCCACCTACTATTTTTTTTATTTTTCAATTTTTCCTTCCTTTTCCACCCAAACCCACCCCCCCCCCCCCCCCTCAATACACCCCCCACACATGGCCTACTCTCCCTAACAGATGTGACCATCAACACACCTAATGGACCTCCTGGGATATATACCTTGCATGCTAAGAACAAGAATAAACTTCTAAAGCCCACTAGACAGACAACCAACCACAGCCACGGCACCAAATGATCCAGACCTACTAACAACACCCATCCAGTCAAGACAGCCCTTATCACTCCCACCGAACAACCATCGCTGACACAAGCCACCCCCACCGATGATATCAAGCTCCTTCCCGAGATGGATACACAACAGCTACAACAACTATGGACCACTGAACCACCTACTACGTACCACCACCATTTACAGCATCCATAAAGATCCAGCACCTAGCCTTCCTCAACTTCCAAAAACCAGCCACAGCCCTAACAGCACCTTACACAACCACCTTGCTACAATTTACACACTCCACCTCCGAATCCAATTGAACAGCCACACCTGTATCAAGACTCTACACACAAGATGGACACTAAATTCCTGTACCACAACAGACCTCCACCAGAACACCTGAGCTGAGCCACCATCACAACAAATAGCAGTTCCACCACCTGACCTAATACACACAGCAGCCACCCACCATCGACATCAATCCTCACGATCAACCACATTACAACCAAAACGAGATTCCACAGCTCCTATCTGGACCAGACACCAATAACAGAGTTGCACAGATATACCGACAAATTATACCTAACATCTGACATCCACACTGCCTCCCAGCTACCCAGCCTTCATGACCGAAACAGCTTCCAACACCAGTTTCATACAATCAAGCCCTGATACAAGTCTACCACAGCATCCAAATGTACCCTGGCCTCCATCGGTGATAGAAACTATCCACCAACACCAAGCCATTCACACCAACCTCACAAGAATCCAGCACCTAACAGCATACAGACACAGCGGGACAACACTACCCTACATTTGAACATTCCTATGCTAATTCACCCACCCAAAAGGATACCGATACATATGCAGGTCCTTATGTTTCAGCCTTACTCAACAACACCCACCTGGCAGCCATTGCCACTATATCATTGTTCAGCCAGCACTTGACTACCACATGAACAAACTAAAGTTAATTTCAATACCTTTAAGCACTTAATTCCAATTTTCCAGCCATACGGAAACCAACTATATGTAGACCATATTCATCATCACCCACCCAACCATCACTACAATAAACATTTAGCTTACCAAGGACATGGTTCCCTACTTACGTCTCCACAGAATCTATGTGTATTCCCAGTTACTCAATAGCCACCATTAAATGTTTTTCCGTCTACTAATGAATCAATTTCTTGCCCACCACACAATTTTGCCAATAAGCCCTCCTTCTTCTCTCATTAAATGTAAATATTATCCCAGCCAGTCCCCAGCCTTTACACCTACCGCCCTTTTGTGGACACTTACTTCTATCACTAGTTTTATTCAAATTTTCGACTATCCGGATTCGTGAGGTGGGTCTATCGACACATACAATATTCTACTTCTACATTTTTTCCCACACCAACCATTGCAGTTATAGTGAAATTTATAAATCAGTATATCTAGATTCATTAAATAAGTATATATAGATACATCCAATTCCCTCTATTGTTCGTTCAGGGCCACCAACTCCCAAGCCCACTTCCCTCACACATCAACACTATTTCACAGTGCTACATATTCTGGCAGTGAGTTCCATTCTTTTACAGTTTCTTTACTAACATTCTATATTAGATTGTATAGTTTTCACAGTATGTTCACACAGGTTCCTGGGCCACAATATTGTATCCATTGTTACTTCACCCCTCATATCAGCACCCACTATATCCCATTAGCATCCCTGCTTAGGGTAAACCTATTTAATTAGCACCCTGGACCTCGTCCGTTACTTTAGTAACATCACTACATTTTACACAACAACAACGATTTTTTTACGATTTTATTCATACCATAACGAAATGTTTTACATATAAAAGGGAGGGAGAATTAAACAATTTAATGGTATGGGTTACCTAGAAATAACTTAAAAGCTAATCAAGCTAGGTAACGCAAATATATTGATATAATGGAAATATATGTGCGGTCGGATACAAGATACACAAATAATTAAATAAATATATAACTACATACATAAAATAAAGAAACTAAAGATGATATGTAGATTTGGTTACCATAGATACTGACACAAACAATTATACTTAAGAAAAGAGAGAAAAATCATATATTTTATACAGTGTTACGAAGTTACATAAAATATTGAAGTTAACCTAGTAATTAAATGGTTGCACATGGAAACAAGTATAAGACTAGTAGGATGCTATAAATGAAGACTTCAGCTTATTTTTAAAGGACGATTTTTTGGAAGATTTTATTTTATCATCTAATGAATTCCAGACTTTTGCTCCTTGATATCTTATATTAAATTTTCCATAATTAGTTCTTACTTGAGGAATAAAAAAAGAGGACTTAGAGGCAAGTCTTGTGTTGTACGAGTGAATTCTATTAATAGGGGTAAAGAAATCATTGAATACTGCAGGAAGTGCTTTGTTATGATATTGATGCATTAGCAGAGCATTATGAAGAAATATTAGGTCCTTAAACTTTAAAATGTTGAGAGATTTGAACAGGGGGCTAGAGTGCTCATCATACTTAGAATGAGTGATGATTCGAATTGCTTTCTTTTGTAAAACTACGATTGGATGAATAGTACTTTCATATGTGTTACTTACACGCACCCTCCTTGGTTTTGCGGATGTTTTCATTACACACACCGGCCTCATTTTGACAGCATTCCCACACACATACAATGCACCGATACAATGAAGACTGAAGTACATGTACCTTCGTACTATAGTATACAACAATAAACAACATACCGTATGAGTGCGTTTCCCGGCGCATTACCACTAAACCATACTAGACTTTAGGTGGCGTCATCTCTCCCACGGGCACTCCACTACAAACCCTTCGCCTTTCTTTACTTAGTTAGCACTTACATCTCCTCGTGCTTCTTCCTTCCAATTTACAAGATGGCCGTCGCTCTTGAGACCGTTCCAGGCCCCCACGATCTACCACAGGCAACCCGTGTAGAGTTCACTCGGACCGACCTTCCCCGTCCCCACGCGACATAACGTCACGCGCACTCGTATTTGCTATTTCTTGTCGGCGCGCCCCCCAATTTCCCGCGAAAACAGGCATATACCGTTATTTCTGCTTCAAGTTAACTGTTTTCACTTGGGATAAGATTACTACTTAAAAGATTTGCCTTAAACTTTTACAGGTTTTAATTTTCTTTATTTGTTATTCTCTTCGAGTTCACTTAGTTATAAAATTATTTACTAAAAAAGTTATAGCCCTCGGTTATTTGCATTCCATAGCAGAGCCTTCGTTCTTTTGGCCAGCGGAGCATACTGTTTTGCCGCCCCCGCTCGATCTGGTCTTTAACGAAGTGAGAACTGTCACATCCATCACACCCTCACAATATGACATCCAATCACACATCAATATTTGCTAGTTTTATTTGCCCTCACCGCGAGATCCCTTCCCTTTCTTCGCTCCACGTCGACAATGTATAACGCCAAGTCAAAAAACCCCACCAGAACACTGGCCAAATCATTGGGACTCCTCGCCCCTTACCGGCCACCAGGTAACCATATTTGTTGTTTTTCTTCTTATCGGTCCCGCGCTTAGTTGTCAGAACGAGCAGTCCAATGTCCACTCTATCACGTGTCGGGCGAGAATGCTCAAGACCGGTCTATAAGCATTTCGAAACACGTTAAACCCTGCAGCAATCCTCTCCACGGCACTTTTTCCGTTCTACACATCCCCCTTCCTCCCCTCTACTACTCCCCTCGGTTCTTTATACATATTCCCTCAGTTTACTCGGCTTCCCCTCCAAGCTGCAGTGTTTTCTGTATAGCATCCCGCCCCTGAAGAGATTGCTATACAGGATATGGTGGACTCACATTGGACAGTTGCTCTATCCCCTATGAGCTCACTAGGGTCCCCATCCCCTTAGCTATCAATATCTCCGTTATCTATTTATTTATGTATCTATCCCGGCGTAGCCAATCGATGAAATCGATGATCGATTAAAATCGATATTAATCGATGCCAATCGATACCAATCAATCGATTGATATTGGAAATCGATGAACAATCGATGGACCAAATCTTTGTGACCTTATCGATTGATATCGATTGCCCTTAATTGCAATCGATTGACATCGATTTTTGAAAGGATTAATATAAACAAGGCAGGTAGGTAAAGTAATGTATCGTAAACGTATCTCCAACGGCCATATCAAATAAACAATTATGGTATCCATGGAAAGCTTATCTGTACTACGTACCTTCCGATGCTCGTGCCATTTTGCCAGTGTATGTACGTTTACCGGTGAAGTTTGCCGCTAGTAACATGATATTCCATTGCGTTTCCTTTTAGAAGATTCACGAAAATTAAGCACACCCCAAAATCGCGAAATTAACGTGTCAGGCTCAATCGATATCAATCGAAAATGCCAATCGATATACATCGATTGATAATTTTTCTGTGACTATCGATTGGTCATCGATTGACCGATACCAATCGATATCAATTAACTAATTTTATCGATTGATATCGATTTATCGATTGGATTTCCGATCATCGATTTCATCGATTGCCTACTCCGGGATCTATTTATTATATTATATTCATGCCCCCTTCCCGGTTCACAGTCTTGTATTGTTATCTACCACTAGCCACCTTCGTCACTTTACGACCCCGAACTAATCACACATAGTTTACCTTCCCACTCCTTTCATTCCGCTTTCATCTACGTTTTATACGACCGTTTTCTTCCGATATATTCCCTTATATTCTCCCACATAAGTATGACTTTACACATTGAGCAATCCCGTAACCGGCCCGTCCCTTATATTTGGCATTTCTCAATTCCCACATTCCTCCACAGCAATCAAAGCTCCTCCTCTCCCCAGGCCTAGGCAACCCCTCATTGGTTTATTCTCCCCTCCTGTTATACTACGGATACGTTTCCACTTTTATATCCAACTACACATTTACCTTTGATCATAAACGTCACTTTATTCATATTTTTTTCCTCTGTGTTACCTACAAATTTTATCTTAATTTATCATTTTTTCCACCTATTACCCTGTTTTCAATAACACCAAGATACATTGCTTTCATTTAATTACACAAAGATACATTGCTTTCATTTAATTAGTTATTTATTTTTCCTCCGGGCTCACTGCTTCCATGCTTCTCCTCCTTCAATTCCCTCATTTTCATGGATTTTCCTTTTGTCCAGGCTCTCTCTGTGTATTTTCTCTACCAATTATGTTATTCATTATCCACACAGTGTACCCAGTGTTCACCCTGTCCTGGGATATCCAGTCCTTCCGCTTCTTGATAGTCCTCCTTCCTTTATACAAAAACATATTTTACTCCTTTCGCCATCAGTTATTGCATTTTTTAAATCCACTTATCCCTTAATTTCTACCATGCCTCAATTTTCCACATAGTTTTCCACCTTTGGTTTCTTCAACAATATTACCCTCCACCCTCCTCTTATCCCCATTCTCTCACCCTTCCTGCTTGACGTCCGGATATCAATACCGGCACTTGAACACAAAAACAACAACTGTCACAATTTTACCCTCCCTACCCCCTTCTCTTATCCCTATTTCTTCACCCCTACCCTTCCTGTGCGAATACCCAAACTGACACAAAAACAAAACTACATGTACAACCGTGATAATTTTTACCCCCTCTCTCATCCCTACTCCCTCACCCTCCCCATTTGATGTCTGGGTGCGAATACCCGCCCCAACACAAAAACTTAATCACAATACGGGGAAAGCTATCCAAGATCTCCTAGATCTCTAGACAGCAAACCCCAATCCGAGCACCATTTATGTTGATACACATCCATACTTTTACATGTACATGTATGTGTGTATATATCTTCACGTTCAGGTATACACTTTTTATCTGTGTGTGTTTATATGTTTGTATTTACGTTTATTTTTGCTGGCTTGACATAATTCACATGTCAGTGTGACTGTACATGTTTGCATCCGTATGTATACACAGATACACACATCAGACCCTAGTCTGTTTTTTTATTACTAATACCCACAAATATCCCTACAACCATTTACCAGATCCTACCGAATCCTATTTGTGATATTTTCACACACCCCCCATCCCTTCACCCACCCCCTGACACCCAAACTATACCGACACTTTAACACAAAAACAACAACTGACACAATTTTTCCCTATCTACCCCTTCTCTCTCATCCCTATTCCTTCACCCCCACCCTCCCTGTGCGAATACCCACACTGACACAAAAACAAAACTACATGTACAACTGTGATAATTTTTACCCCCTCTCCCATCCCTACTCCCTCACCCTCCCTATTTGATGTCTGGGTGCGAATACCCGCTTCAACACAAAAACTTAATCACAATACGGGGAAAGCTATCCAAGATCTCCTAGATCCCTAGACATCAAACCCCAATCCGAGCACCATTTATGTTTATACACATCCATACTTTTACATGTACATATATGTATGTATATATCTTCACGTTCAGGTATGCGCTTTTTGTCTGTGTGTATTTATATATTTGTATTTGCGTTTGTTTTTGCTGGCTTGACATGGTTCGCGTGTCAGTGTGACTGTATACATGTTTGCATCCGTGTGTATACACACATCAGACCCTAATCTGTTTTTTTATTACTAATACCCACAAATATCCCTACAACCATTTACCAGATCCTGCCGGGTCCTGTTTGTGATATTCTCACACACCCCCCATCCCTTCACCCACCCCCTTGACACCCAAACTATACCGACACTTAAACACCAAAACAACAACTGACACAATTTTATCCTATCTACCCCTTCTCTCTCATCCCTATTCCTTCACCCCCACCCTCCCTGTGCGAATACCCACACTGACACAAAAACAAAACTACATGTACAACTGTGATAATTTTACCCCCTCTCCCATCCCTACTCCCTCACCCTCCCTATTTGATGTCTGGGTGTGAATACCTGCTCCAACACAAAAACTTGCATCCGTATGTATACAGAGATACACACATCAGACCCTAGTCTGTTTTTTTATTACTAATACCCACAAATATCCCTACAACCACTCACCAGATCCTACCGAATCCTATTTGTGATATTTTCACACACCCCCCATCCCTTCACCCACCCCCTTGACACCCAAACTATACCGACACTCAAACACAAAAACAACAACTGATACAATTTTACCCTATCTACCCCTTCTCTCTCATCCCTATTCCTTCACCCGCACACTCCCTGTGCGAATACCCACACTGACACAAAAACAAAACTACATGTACAACTGTGATAATTTTTACCCCCTCTCCCATCCCTACTCCCTCACCCTCCCTATTTGATGTCTGGGTGCGAATACCCGCTTCAAGGAAGGGAAGGGAGGGGAGGGGAGGGGGGGGGGGGGTTCGAAAGGGGGATTCGATCATGGCAACTTCTTTGTTTTTCTTTATTCAAGGGAGGGAGAGCAAGGGGTTCGACAGAGAAAGGGGGTTCGATTTAGGAAAAGGGAGGATTCGGTCGAACTCCACCCCAGATAATATAACACGCCGAAACACGCAGTTACTGGTTAAAGACTATTTCGAGGCGGAGGCAAGAACACACAAAAAGAAAATAAAGAAGTATATACATGAGTAAGCGTCACATAAGTAGATGTCGAGTCTCTCGACATTCCCATGGTGACATCAGCCTGTGTACAGTCGCTGCCCGCCCCAGGTCCACAGCCGGCGCTAGCGTTGTAGTAAAACATTGCCACTGATTCGTTACTGGTGAGGAGGTGTTGCAAGAGACTTTCGTGAGGCTGACGTCAATCATCGCATCGAGTTGCTCGAGCAAGGCCGCATGGCTTTTTTCGGCCCGCTCACGACAAACACATACGGCCTCAATCACACTACGACTTTGGTAAATAACTTTTCAAGGAAAGCGAGCGCCCACCGTACGGGTCATATGATAAACTAAATTAATAAAGGCTATCGTTGTTAAAATGATGTTCCATTCCCTTTAGCCACTGCTAACTAGTTTCAGTTTCAGCTGCGTTTCTCTGAATTTACCATGAACTGGTTGTCTTCCTCGTAAGCCAGCAGTTTCGCCCAAACTCTCGTTGACTAGAGGAAAATACTTACTTGTGGAAAAATCTTTTGAAATTGATTCAACTGGTGTCTTAACTCAGTAAGCAGCGAAGTGAGTCAAGTTAAACCGAAGCAGAAAACGCAATGCCTAAAATTTCAGAAGATGTTATCTCCAGTTAAGAAAAAAAAGAAATGACATCATATTAATCTGAATTCTGGTGGTTCCCGCCGAAGAACCGGAAGGAAGAAGGCTTGTTATCAACCAAAACCAGGAGACTTTTGCAACAATGTGCATGGACAGCTCGCTGGAAAGTAAAATGAGAAACGAAGGTTACTCAGTGGAGATTCGGATCAAAGTATTATCCCAACACTAAGGAACTAAAAGTTCTAAGAAGAGATGAAGAAAGTGAGAATGTCATTAACGAGAGTAGGAGGTAAGCGATTTGTCCAATCCCAACGTTGAATTTCTAGCTGGCCTTAGAATTTACCGATTCAAATACCGTTGAATTTGAACAGATTTGTATTGAATTCAGGGTCAAGAGAAACAGGCTTCACACTGATGAGCAAATTCCACTTACGAATATTCATTCTCCTCTATGGCACCTGCTTATCACCGGTGGCAAGTTTCTGGTTCTTTTCTTGTCGTCATGGCAACGGAAATGGTCACGCGGGAGACACATGCTCGGTGTTTTGTCAGTGTCGTCGACCGAACACGTGCGAGGCAGGTATCCAGAGGTGTGTACCCCCCGCAAAGGTCAACGAGCTATGTCATGCCACAAGACCTTGTAGGAAGGGGTTGAGTTGTCATCCGGGGATTCAAAGGTGTTATCACGTGCCCAGACGTTTGCACGAGCCTTGTGTAATGGGATATAGCTGTGAAAGCGGTCTTACGTGTGAGCCAGGAATTCAGGTGAAACACTTTACAATTAGGGCCTGTTTACACGAAGGGAGGTTGACCCTAGCAATATTAGGGCTATCTTCATTGTATTGTAATCCCTCGAGACTGTTTTACATATCGACAACAATGCTGCTAGTCCTAGCACTAGGGCTATCTTCATTGTATTGTAATCCCTCGAGGCTTTTTTACATATCGACAACAATGCTGCTGGTCCTAGCACTAGGGCTATCTTCATTGTATTGTAATCCCTCGAGACTGTTTTGCATATCAACAACAATGCTGCTGGTCCTAGCACTCTGAAAGTTCTGGCGATGATTATTGCACGAGCCTTTACTTTCGTATAGCACGAGCAGTTCACGCGATGTTGTTGTTTATAATATATACTAAGCAAACATTTGCTGAGTACAACTGTGCACTGTATAACCTTTTATGTACTCATTATTCACCAATCAGAATCCAAATATTTTGTTGAGTATATTGTAAATGCAGTTATTTGCAGAAGGCTCAACCAATCAGAATTCGGGATGGGAATGAGTCGAATGACAATTCGAATTATTGTTCACGTTAACGTAATAATCTCGATTCTGATATGTTGAGAGCATTCTCCACCCCAGATCCTTTCATTTCTTACTGCACATGCTCGAAGAAAACGAACGTCGAGCATGCGCAGTAAAAAAGGTCTGGGGTGGAGAATGAGAGTTTGTATTACCTGTAGTTGCGCGCGCAACCAACAGACAATCATGGTGCAGGAATCACTAAGAACTTATTTCGCTGTTTGTACCATTTTGCTAATGTTTTCAGTCCTTCTTTTCCCTAACATTGCATAATTTTCGCTATCATGCGAAAACCGAATTCCATAGTTGTTTTATTATACATTTTCAGCATTTATAACTAAAATTAGTAAACAAGGCATATCGATTTCCGGTGCAGAGCCGTTGGTGAATCAAAGTTCCGGTTTAGAAACTTTGTCGAACGATACAACAATTATTATGTTCGACTATCGCAAAACATCATCATGATTTGTTCGCGTCTCGCAGTCAGTTATTTGCCTCTGCCTTCGGCATCGAAAAATAGCTTCCGGGGGGGTTATTCAACAAAGTTTTATACGGGGAGGCTCCGCCCCGAGGTCCAAACCCTTACCCTTTTATATACCATTTTTGACAGAAAAGGTGACCCTTTCATATACCTTTTACTAAACTTTTCACTTGAGTAACCCCTTAAAATACTTGAATGAATAATAATAAAACACTTTATTTAAATAGGGTAACTAGAATTACAAAAGTAATTTTCATCTAGCCGTTAGGTGCGTCTGTTCGAGATATTTTGAAAGGACCTTTTAAATACCTATAAAATGACAGTTTTACCTACCCTTTTCTATAATTCAACTCGTGAAATCCCTACCCTTTTATATACCTCCAGCCTGAAAAGGTACCCCTTTCGGGCGGAGCCTCCCCGTATAGTCCATTATAGGGAGTGAATATTACTTTTCGCGCGCTCTGATTGGCTACTCAAGCAGTGAGTATGATTTCATATTCACCTCCGAGCGAAGCAGCGATCACCTCGCGCGAGGTTTTGTCCATTTGACAGAAAATAAAATAACTATTTGGTGCTGGCTATTCACCTGCAGTGTGGTATATACTAAAACAAGCGGCGAGGTAAATATCCACCACTAGTCACATACACTGAGGTGAATAATTGTTAGTTTAATACTTTAGAAACGAGTAGAGGGATAGGGCGAGTTTGATTTCGCAACGGTGCTTGGGATCGTTACTGTCGTTACTGCATGGGGACAGTTAATTGCTATGTTTATTTGTATTCTGCAATTAGGGTGTCCCCAGTAACGATCCCAAGCGCCTTTGCGAAACCGAACTCGCCCCAGCCCCCTGGGAGGAGAGCCTATACATACGCCATACAAATGTGAATTACGCCCCAACATTGATCCATCCTGGAGTCGTCTGACTTTCTCAGGCTACCGCTCCTTGTACACTCGTGCCGAACGCAATTGAAACAAAGGATAATAATTGGGCGGCTTTGTTTATCTCATTAGGTTCTGCACATGAGTGCAGCGGCGTAAGATATCAAATCTAATTAACACGCGAAAAGATGTCATCGTAGAATGACGCAGATATTCAAATTTGTATTGCGCCCGTGCAGGCTCTCTCTCCCTCCCGTGATCCCATGCGTAGGCTACTTCAGACTTGGCCGAGATATCACCCGTAGCTCATGGTATTTTGTGTCTTACCATAGCTTTGTTACCATAGACTGCGTCAGTACAATGAGCCATGCGTTGCGGGATATGCCTGCGCTCGTGGTCTCAGCTGTCAGCCTGGTATTCAGCGCTGTCTGCACCACCCTCGTCAAGAGAATGAACGTTGCTCGCTTGGATTCGAATGCGGCGAAGGTTTGACGTGTACACTGTGTGCTAAGCCGTACCTAACGTGCCAGATGGCTAAGATGTCCCACATGGATAACGAGGTGAGGTGGAAAGAGATGGAAATGAAATTACCCTGAGGAGTTATTTCAAAAGTTAAAGATAAATAAATAAAATAAGCAAAAATATGAAACTACAATGTGCGTGACGCACTCCTGAGAGCTAAAGTAGATTAATAGGAGATATTGTAGTTGAGTCTACGAATAGCAGTTTCAGCGGTATTGACCCAAACGCCTCACTTCAATGTAATGAAGCGCTATTCAAACTGTATCTAAATTAGTGGTGCTTGTTTAGGAGGGTGTTGGTGTCGTGTAAGAATGATGGTTTCAATGGCGCTTCATTACATTGAAGTGAGGCGTTCGGGTCAATACCGCTGAAACTGCTATTCGTAGACTCGACTACAATATCTCCTATTGACCTCGATTTTTCACCTGCTGGCTATCTTGGATTCAAAGCGAGGCAATCCTATGTTATTGTCAGGTTAGCCTCGCACTGAGGGACATCAGAACGAGTTTAGCCTAGCAAAAACAAAGGATTTCCTCGCTTTGAATCCAATATGGCCACTGGATGAAAAGAGTGAATTACACTTAGATTTATTTGAATTTTGATAAGGGCTCAAGTACATAGAATTAAAATCTTGGTCACCCACATGTCAATTTGTTGCTCTGCATACTTTTAAAACCAATACCAACAATGTTATTGTAAATACATTGGATATGTTGTAGTTTAAAAAAATACTTCAGGTTAAATTTGTCCAAACTAGTTTATTTTTGTCCAAACTAGTTTATTTTTTTCAACCTAGTTTATTTTTGTCCAAACTAGTTTATTTTTTCAACCTAATTTATTTATTTTTATTTTTTGTTACTGTTTTATAGATATACTTTCTTGGTCATTCGCTTCAGTGTTTAATATTCATAATAAAATGCGTTCCAGTTATACAGATATTTACGTCGAAGAGAGAGATGATTATATACACCCCTTGCACTAAAGTAATGGAGTTCATTGTTCATTGGATTATTAATTTGTTCATTTATCCCATACTTAACATAAAAATAGTGACGTCATGTACAATCTTTATTATTCTACCTAAACATAGCATCCGGTAACCTTATCTTTAATAGATTAAAGATAAGGTTACCGGATGCTATGTTTAGGTAGAATAATAAAAATCTTGACCAAGCTAAGGTTTTGTTCCTGAAAAATAAAATAAAACTGAACTGAAAAATAAAATAAATTGAAAATAGTCCAGAGCCCAGATTTTAGCCTATGCCCAAACAAACAAAAGAAAACAAGTAAAAACGTCCAAGGACTACAGAAAAGCTGATCGAACAACGTATATATTGAATATTATACGATATTTCGGCTGGCCAAACCAGCCTTCTTCAGGTAGATCTTACAAAAGAAGAATATTTCACAATGGCAAGTATAAATATGACAGTGATTAAGGAAAAAGGAAATGACGTAAGTAAAAATATGGATTAGAGATAACATAAACACCGGTCAAAAAGATTACAAAAACAAAAAATTTAGAGAGTAATAAAGTGAATTATGCTAGGATCCAAAAGTGCAAGGTCAATGGTCAGACCTCCAGTGAAAGTTTAATAACCTGTGGAGTGCCACAGGCTCGATCATTGGCCTGCTTTTGTTCCTGGTATACCTGAATGACTTACCCAATTGTTTAAACAAAGCCTACCCTAGAATGTTTGGAACAAACATATTAACGAGATATAAAAAAATATCGTCTGGCATTGGCGCACTCAAAAGGGTCAGACCATTCATTTCGCACGATACTGCAGTGAAAATTTACAAGTCATTAATAGAACCGCATTTCGACTACTGCAGTCCAGTATGGTATGGTCTGAACAATCAACTTAGCGAAAAATTACAAAAGCTTCAAAATCGCGCCGCCAGAGTTATAACAAAATCGGCTTTCGATACTAGTTCCAGGCATCTAAAATTCCTTGAATGGGACGACTTATCTACTCGAAGGATAAACAATTGTCTACGTCAATGTTCAAATCCCTTCACGGCCTCTTTCCCTCATATTTGCAAAACCTATTTGTTTCCTGCAACTCGGATTATGAACTAAGAAATGCGCAGAATAAATTGGCCCTTCCCAAACCTCGAACCAATATCTTTAAACGTAGCTTCAGCTATTGTGGGGCCTTCCTATGGAACAGCCTCCCATGCGAAACACGAAATATTGATGCCCTTAACACATTTAAAAGGAGTGTTGATAAATACTTCTCCTTACCAGACCCACACACGGCAATCATGGAAACCGGTCATTAAAAATAAAAAATACTTTGTACTGATGATTTTACCGTGTGTAAATTAAGTGTATATATATGTATGTATCCATTTCACGGGTTAAATGAAATCACTCGATGGTTTTACGGTTAGTTGTTGATTGATTGATTGATTTATAGTTAGATTGTCTGTATCCTTGTAATCGTTACTGCAAGCATAATATCAAGTACAACATATTCATGCCTAAGTAATTTTAAAATAGTTGTAACATATGTCACGCAGAAAGAGAAATATGTCAACATCTGACTGCTGTCAATACAGGGTCATTGTCATACAGGCCTCTAACACTCATCTTCGTCATATTCAGTTCTACCATCGACCTTACAACATGGTGGCCTTCCTCGTTACCCACAATTCCTTCTCTCACGGCGCTCGCTTCGCCGTGTGGGCGCGTAATCAGAGGGTGGATGTCGTGCAACAGTTACGGGACGGCGTACGCGGTCTCATGCTTGACATATACCCTGGTAAGTCAAACGCAATTGACCCTTTTCACATAGCGGCCATATATATTGGATTCAAATTAAGGCAATCCTTATTTTTGCCGGCTAAACTCGTTCTGAAGCTGCTCAGTGTGAGGCTGGCCACGCAAATCTATTGTTTCCAGCCAATATGGCCACAGTGCACGTGTGGTCGATTTCGGTGGACCGGAAAGTGACATTACGGGAAGAAATTTAGAGATCCACTGTCAATCAAAGTCAGTTTCTCTAAAACAAAACTACAACAATAACATGCTATGGTTTTCTAGTGGGACCCCAGCCTGAGCAAAGATCCGTTTCGCATAAAAAAAAAATGCTGTGCGGGATTACAAGGGAAGTAGTTACTCGATGTTAGTCTCATTCTGAAACTACGTACCAGCGAGAAGGTGAAGAAGTTGAAAGTACAACAGTACAAAGAATTGAGAATACCCCATCTGACCGCTGGTATTATGAATGTCAGGAGCGTTCATCTTTCATACTTACATATTTTTAGATAATTATTCCCGCGCAAAAGTATGATGTTGTTATGGTTACCACGGGTGAGATATCGAACAGCCACAAGAGCCCATTGCTGACAGCCTAGGAATCGCTAAAACTCAAACCGTGTTAAGTCACAAATCACGTACCCTTTCAGCTTCAGTAGATCAATCTCAAAGGAATACCCTGTGTATGAAAACCGTGTCAATAATGAAATACCGTGCCAATATCTCACGCTATAAATAGATCAGCTTGGATTTCGCAACTTCACAAATGGCTAATGCTGGGTAAATGTGTCTCGGGGGGGGGGGGGGGGGGGGGCTACTCCCCTATACAGTCAACTCTCTCTTAAGCGACCACCCTTGGTGCACGGACAAAGTGGTCGCTTACGGGAAAAAACAAAAAGTGCTTGCTAAACGGGCCGGTCAGTCTTCTAGCACAGCTCTAGCGCGCTGTCACCATAACAACATAGCTAAGAACGGGAGTTGTAGCTCAAGTTTTTCCAATCTTTTTCAGTTTCTTATCTGTCAGCGCCATTAAAAATTTAACTTTTTGGTTTTGAGTATGATTTTCTAAAAATATAGTACAATCTACTTTGCTGGTCGCTTATCGGAAACAAAAAACAATAGAAAATATCAAGTGTTGAGACTAAAAAGTGGTTGCGGTCGCTTAAGAACTTTTGCGTTGGTCGCTTACCGAGTTTAGGTCTGGGATAGGGTATCGATTTTCGAACTTAGGTCTGGAATAGGGTATGGCAAACAAATTTTTTTTTCAGGTCAGGGATAACGTCAGGAGTTTGAGGTCACCGCGACACACCCCTACCCAAAAATATCCAGAGTTTGGACTGTTGCTAAGGGGAAGTTTGCCTCCACCCTTGAGGGTGGGGGGGGGGGGGGGGGGGGGGGGGGGGGCGGTGGGGAAGGCAAAAAGCTTTAAAGACTGACTTCCCCCATGTACCAACGCCCCCCCCCCCCCCTCCCCCCTCCCAAAATCTCCTAAACGCCCGATGCCAGATATATTTTCTTCCTTTCCAGGGTGGGGAATGGCCGAGGTCAATCTCTGCCACGAAACTTGTTTCTGGGGAGGATCGACGAATCTTCTTGACACCTTGATAGACATTAGAAAATTCCTTGAAGAAAACCCTCGTGACGTGGTCACCATCATATTTGAAGATTACCTCAGAAACCCGACGATACTGAAACGTGTGTTCGACCGCGCGAGGATTACACGCCACGTGTTGCGGAGTAAACACTGGGGGAATGGGTACGAGAAGTGGCCGACGCTGAATGATATGCGCAGTTTAGGTCGTCTAGTCGTGTTTAATAATAATGGGATTGAGGGTTTTCCGTACACTATCGACAATATGTGGTTTTACGTACGGGAAAACCGCTATGGGCAACCGGGACTAGACATGAAGGTAACAGTTACTGTGATCATGCCTGTATTTTATCAAGAGAGCATAAGTAAGAGATGGAATCTCCAATACACGCGCTTGTGTGATGATAATGTCGAATAAAATCTATTTTTAGTAACCGGAAGCAGTTGAAGCAAAGTGGGCGCGCGCGCGACAACTAAAAAAATGGGGCGAAAATATTTTGCAGGCTTTTGACGGCCAATATTTTCGCGCAATTTTTTTAGTTGTCACGCACGTGCGCCCACTTTGCTTCAACTGCTTCCGGTTACTAAAATATATTTTATTAGTGGATTATTACAAATCCTGCATTCTGATTGGCTACCCTACTATAGGTCTATTTCTGATAGCCCATGGTAGAGAAAAATCGCACGCATTTTCAAGAAATAGTAAAATATTATTAATTTCAATTTGTTTCTTTCTATTATTTTCTACTGTCCGACTAGTTAGTCTATACTAAAACAATTCGGCTGCGCCTCACGGGCTATTGACTCGTAGCCCATTTGGGCTGCGGGTCTAATTGTTAATTAGACATTATCATCGCACGCAACACTACGAGATTCCCTCTCTTACTTATGCTCTCTTGATTTTATCAATTTCTCGATTCTGATTGGCTGGAAAACAAAAGTTTCAGAATGAAATAGAGGTACACAAAGTTGTTCACAGTCATGTTTTGGTAAATCGATTTTTTCCCGATGATTTTCCGAAAATTTCCGAAGTGTTTCCGAACATTTCCGAATACTTAAAACTGACTATGCTGCGCTTTGGTTACGGCAAAAACACGTCTAACCATGTAAATTCATTTGACAGTACTAAACATTAACATTTCAGATGATGTAGCATTACTTCATAAACGGTGCTTTAATTGTTCCAATATTCCCGAAGATCGTCCCGAAGATTCAAGTAAATTTGTAGAGTATATGATTAAAATGAAATCATATGGTATTCTCGTGCAATTCGGGATAAATTCGAACTTGTGAGTTTTCAAAGAGCTGAAATTGCACTCGCCCTACGGGCTCGTGCAATTTTGATACTCTTTGAAAACTCACTCGTTCAAATTTATCCCCAATTGCACTCGAAACCATATGATTTCCAATACAAAACCAATTACAAAAGTCACGTGACGGGGGCCGTACGTGTCTGACGTGAGCGAGCCAGTAAAAGTCGTCCGGCCCTGCTCGATGTTTTGATTGTTGTTTTACCTTTATTAAAACAAAACGGGACTCGACTCAAAACAGACGTATGACGTCTGCGATTTGAGCCCCAAAATTCCATACCGATGACATCACGCGGCCAGGATCTTGTCGCGTTATTTGATTACCATGGTAATTAGATATACTAGCCAATCAAATAACGCGACAAGATCATGGCCGCGTTAAAACATCAGTGGGAAATGTTGTCGCTCAAATCGCAGACGACTTACTCGGGAGGTGCGAGGCGCGTCTCGATGGAAGACGGTTGTATTCGCAGGCTACATCTTTTAACACTAAATATTTTTGCAGACTTGCGTAGATAGAGAAGAGTCAGGTCTAAATGCAGACTTCAACGACAACTGGAGCTTGGTGCTGATAAATTGGTTCGGGACAGCTACAAACCCACTCAACCCTTGTCTGAACTCGTTCACGAAGATGGAAGAGAAGCTCAGGACATGCAGCAGTGAGTTTGGTCAGCGGGCTAACTTCTTAGCGGTGGACTATTATCAGGCGGGAGAAGACGGCGGAGCTTTCAAGGCAGTGAAATTGTTGAACGACCAATGGAAAAGTAAGGATTCAGATATTGTTCGCCGTCAGGCGCCTGCGGGGGAGAGGGGTTGATATTAATGAAAAATGTCGTTTGATTTGCACTTCTTTGAATGCAACCTAATCAACGAGGCATCAAAATTACTGAAACTGTCTCAATGCTATTTAATCCCCACCCACAATTCGCTCTTTCTCTCTGAGAAAGGGCTAATGCTCAATACAGACACCTGCACTTATTTCCCATTATAACGGTTAGAACGCATACATTATCGCTTGTAAAAATGAAGATTATATCTATGTCTAAAACCAGTGTGTCTTCTTGTAAGATTACAGCACAGGAGCTTGCCCATTATCGGTGTCCCTAGAGACACCTTGGAGAAACTCAGTGATATATGCCGGATAAGGCAGCCAATTGGGAACTGGATCGGAATATCATATGAAACACATCATCCCTTCCCATAGGCCTATTGAACCTAAGTATCAGCTCCATTCACTTGGCTTCTCAAAAAACCATTTACTGGCACTTACAGGCACACCGAGAACTCATTTATATCGCGAGCCATAAACTATGACTTACCACAAGTAATAAAAAAATTATATGTAAATAGAATATATCCTGTTTTAGCTGTGTTCTTTACATTAGCTGTGTATCACATACTTTTAGTTGTCAGTTTTACTATTTTTGCTTTAATGGTTACCTGTAAATCCATTGTATTTATTTTCTAAAAATCGTAGTTAAAGGATTAATGATTAATATTGTTATTATTTTCTTTTCAGAACAGTACTATAAACAGCGGCGTACGTGGAGCACAAAGACGAGTGCGGCATCTAACTTGTTCAACACTCAAACTGGTTACGCAGGCAAAGTCAATAAAGCCTTTCTTAGTACTATCCAGAGAAAATACCTTTTGGGCAAAAGTGTGCTGATCGGTTCATACAATGCAAGAGAGACGGCGCCAAAACATCACCTACAGAATCCTACAAGTACATCAAGCAAGAATGACACGGCTCTAAATACTGGTTTGGCGAATAGCACTACAAATTCTACAGATGGAAAGCAGGAGTTTATGAATTCGACTTTTATTCCTAAGGAAAAAGACGTAGACAATGAAATCAGTGGTGGCGTTTTAATTCAAAGCGAAAGAGTTTCTGGAGTTTCAGAGGCTGTAGGGAATGTTACGGAGGCTAGTGAACTGAAACAAAAACCAAAGACAAGGCTCTTAATTAGTTTAGGAGTCCAAGGCCGTGAGGAAAATAGTAGCCATTTACCAAAATACGATACCGTGAACGATAGCAGTGTCTTGAGTATTTCTAATTCTTCGGAGAAAGTGTCCGGCAGAGTGTTGGCAAACCTAAAGTTGGTGCTTAGAGATATGAATAACACGACACTGAATGACAACGGAAAATGGAATGAAACTAATGAAGGAACAACGAGAATATTGGGATTAGGAATGAGTAAATTACGTAACACAAACAATACTAATGCGTTAGCTAACACAGACATTGACAGCAATTATAGTTCTGTGCATCAGGAAACCCTTCAAAACTTAACCAGAAGTGTATTTTTCCACACTGATAATTCTACAAGGTCAGGATATACTGAACCGACTGAAGGGTTTGATAACGACGAAACCGATCTACGGAATAACTTTACTGCTGCAATGGAAAGTGGAGAGAATCAACTGACAAACAACTCGACGTCTCAGCCAAGAGATGAAGGTTCCCCTGTGAACGCTGTCTATACGAATCGGACTCAATTTTTGACCGAAGTTATTGAGCAAATTTAAGACTTAATTAGCCACTGAAAGAGTTTTGGAGTTTCTCAACGCTATTAAAGTGTTCTCTCTGTTTGAAAGAGTTAAAATAAAGACTATCATCACCATTATTAACATTCCCAAACATCGTGACAGTGCGGTATTTCATTTAAAAACATAGAACGGCTTTGTGCATGTGCTGTGTTTACACGATGTTAATGAATGCTGAACTTGCAGTAAAACATGTTCAAAAGAAGTGTAACACGCGCTAGAATACTTTTGAGTTTCTGCAGCCGTTCCTTTAAGTCGTTTTCACGAGCGACCGAAGCGCAAGCATATATAAGCGCCACTCCAGCACAAGAGATACGCGTCAAGCTAGTGAAAACGAACCGAGAAATAAGCGCAAGATTCACTAGTTACTAGTCCTATTTTTGTGAAACGGCCAATATGACAACGCGCTGACCTAGAGTGAGTGTTTTGATTGGCCGAAACATAATTGGCTGTCAAAGCCTCCCTTGTGCTAGCTTGTGCGTTTCACGAGCACAACGTGAACGCAAGCATAACCGCAAGCACAAGGAAATGAAAACATTTTGATCCTTGTGCTTACGTCAGTGCTTGCGCTGGCGTCGAGTCTATTTTCACTGTGAAATAAGGATTATTGTGCTTGCGTCGCTCGTAAAAGCCAGGCTTGAATCAATTTAGTAACTAATTGCCTTGGCGTATTCAGGAACAATTTACTGTTCATTTCCAAGAATTGTAAATCGGAACAAAAGTAAGTCTATTTGAAATAAAATAGTTCCTTTTGTAAGAAAAAGAGAACACATTGGTTTTCCGATTTCGCGGAAATTTGAAGGCGTTTTCCGAAAATTATTTGTAAATGTAAATGATTTACCAACTGAACATCAATTGAACAATAGAAAACTATATGATAATAATGAATCCCATGTTCTATCAGTTCTAGCTCTTGAGTGCTACAAAGACTTCACGCAATAAGCTTCTACTTGAAATATTTGCATACTGAATGTGGTTGAAACAATATAAGTATCTCTTAGTGCATCGGATCCAACTGACGGAGACTTACAGTTCACTCGTAAGGAATAGGTTGATTACATATATGAATATACCGGTATTTAATTTACCGGCAATTAAATACCTAGACTTTAAACAGAAGATCTCACTCATCTCCCCAGCACTCCACCTGCTGGATCGGACAAGGGAATTGGTAGGTCCACAGGCAGCCCAAGCTCACGATTTGTGGCTCTTACAAATCCTACGGTAGATTACGTGATCACTCGCGCAAGATCAATTGCGTGATAGCGCGCTAGAGTCAACGTTTTCTCCAGAAATTTTCCTTGTCATCTCACTAATAGAGTTTGCATTGATTTCTTATCGTGGTAAAATAAAGGTAATGAAATAACATTTTGCAATAAATGTACCTCGAGTGTTCTTTTCTTGTGTCCTTGGGTATTCTCTTCTATTTTGGGCTAGTTTGGATCTGTTTTAGAGAGTTTTTGATTTTTGATTTTTGAGATCTCTCTATAATGAAATGACAAGGCTGCACAGTCCGTTGAGCACATCAAATCACTCGAAGGGCAAAAAAACACTCTAAAAGCACTTCAATCGTCGCCAGACTCCACAAAAGGACGTACCGAATATCTGTCTACGTCTATTTCGGGGTGGAATTCCAAAATTTTACATTTTAGCCCTCGTAAACCACATATTTGTCCCGGGGGGGGGGACTCCCTTATGTGAGGGGTACATGGATGCTCGTCGTACCTTTTAGGGGTCAAAATCAGGAGTTTGGTACCACTTAGGGTATCCACCATCAAACCGACAGACATATCTATGAAAAGCGGTACCTTTTAGGGGTCGGGTGTCAATTGAACAAAAAAGCTGTTATCAATTTACATTTTTATTATCTTTTAGGGGTCAAAATAACCTTGAGCCACGCCCATTTTAGTACCTCTTAGGGGTCAAATCAAAAATGTCCGACGAGCATCCCTACCACTTTTATATGGGAGTCCCCCCCCGGGATATTTGTGGTATCAAAAACCGCTATTTGAAAACCCGCAGATGCTGGTAACTTAGTCCCGAGACAGCGGGACGTCCCGCGGATGGGAAATGCGCTCTGATTGGTTGGTCGTCGTCACGTGGGGTTCATCAGACTCCACCACGTGACGACGACAAATCCCACGTGACTATGACCAATACAATACAATACAATACAATACCAACCAATCAGAGCGCATTTTCCATCCGTGGGACGTCCCGCTGTCTCGGGACTAAGTTACCAGCATCTGCCGGTTTTCAAATAGCGGTTTTTGATACCACAAATATGTGGTTTACGAGGGCTAAAATGTAAAATTTTGGAATTCCACCCCGAAATAAACGTAGACAGATATTCGGTACGTCCTTTTGTGGAGTCTGGCGAGGATTGAAGTGATTTTAGAGTGCTTTATTGCCCTTCGAGTGATTTGATGTACTCAACGAACTGTGCAGCCTTGTCATTTCATTATAGAGAGAGATCTCAAAAATCAAAAACTCTCTAAACCCGATCCAAAATAGCCCAAAATAGCAGAGAATACGCAAGGACACAAGAAAAGGACACTCGAGGTACATTTATTGCAAAATGTTATTTCACTACCTTTATTTTACCACGATAAAAAAATAATGCAAACTCTATTATTCCCTGCTAGCAGAGGTCTCTCTCCGTCTTGGTAAAATGGAAGGCGAGGGAGAGACCTCTGCCGACATCCGACGCTTTCTCTGTCGCGCATGCGTGAAGTTTCCTTGGCAACAAGTGACGCGATCTCACGTGTACTTATGAGCGCACGAAACCTGACTGTAACAAACAACTGACGCGTACAGCTATTTCCGGTAAAACGTGTTTTCGAAACTGGTTTGACTCGTCCATGAGTGTCGGATGTCGGCAGAGGTCTCTCCCTCGCCTTCCATTTTACCAAGACAGAGAGAGACCTCTGCTAGCAGGGAAACTCTATTAGTGAGATGACAAGGAAAAATTCTGGAGAAAACGGTGACTCTAGCGCGCTATCACGCAATCGATCTTGCGCGAGTGATCACGTAATCTACGTAGGATTTGTAAGAGCCGCAAATCGTGAGCTTGGGCTGCCTGTGGTAGGTCAAACACAATCGAACGAAGCTCACGCGCAGAGCCTGCACTAAACAAATGACGTAGCAGTGACGTCACCAGAATAACCAGTAAAATACATTTGGGCGAGTCGCCAAGCAGACATCTTTGTAAATTGCAACTAATTACATATAAACATGAACTACGAGTAGACACCAAACTCCCAGATTAGGGGTGGCTGGGAGGGATTTGTTTGTGCGTATATGAAAATGTTGCCAGTGATACTGGAGAAAAAGTCTAGACAACAAGGAAATCACAGCAGTTATCTGCATCGTCTTACCGAAATAATTCGATAGTCTACCTCACTCTCTCGTGTTTTCCAAGCTCAACTTAGGCATATGGTCTTGATGACAGCAGCTGCGTATTAATGGGAGAACTTTCCTGAGGCAATCTAGAGGGTCAAAGTTGGTGACACTTTTTCGTATTGGCGCTCCATCAAATACTAAGGGAATTTCTCATGACTTTTAGCATATTCCTTAACTATCTGTTTTTTTCTTCATTCACAAAGTCCGACTGAGTGCGTATTCAGACGATGAGCAGCTGTACAGAGTCCGGCATCTCTAGAAAATCGGATTCTGCACGAACTTTAGCCCACTGCTGGCGATTCCTGGACTTTGGATATGTCAATAACAAAGACTCTGAACTTAGAAGTTTAGTGTGACCGATGACCTGTTGGCTCAGACTGCATTAACTGTATTTTACTGACCTTTGTAGGGACAGTAAATTGAACGTCATTTACGTACTTAAAAATAATACTTATAACACCTACCACATCTACGTAACCCTAAAACCAAGATTTCCGTCAACAGGGAATTTGTCTAAACATGAATGGAAATTTGGTCGGGTGCAGCCTAAAAAAATCCCGGGCTTGTACAGAGCCCAGCTATCTGCCATTCCACCAACTTGTAGCCAGCTTTGAGAATGTTTAAGTACCTCCCGGCCGTAACGATTACGAGCAAAAAGACCAGGAGAAAACATACAGTTGATCCAGTGGCCGTTAATTAGAACCTTGGTGTAGTATTTAATATCTCTAAGCTCTGGAGGAAGAAATTGATCTGCAGATATGCTCGCAAATCCCCATACTTCAGTATATATATCGGGACTGTGATACTTCAAGTAACCCAATGTCTTAACATTCCCTTTATCGTCGAAGGCAGGTCTAATATAAGAGGACAAAATAAGTCCGTGTTTCTTGAAATATTTTTTGTGCTGTTTTACGATCGACAAATTCCAAGACGAGACAATCATATCACCATCTACATCAAATGGGCTGTAGTTATTAAACTTTACAGCTGCCAAGACGGAGCCCGCGTCGAGTTCATATCTGATGTTGTGTTCCATAGCAAAGTCATGGAAAAACTTTATAGCTCTGCCGAATTGCTCAAGACAGCACATTGGTAATGCGGCATACTTGGTAACCCACACTTTACATTTGTATGAGATCTCTTTACAAGTAAATGCGTGCCTAATCTCACCAGGTAACAAAACTCGTACTAATTTCCACTTCCTAGCGAAACGGCGCCATATCTTTTTGTTGTTCCTTTTATTCTCTGTTGAGTAGTCTGTTGTGTAGTACATCACATCAGGGCAGTTCATTACCAAGTACCTGGACCTGACAACTCGAATGAAGAAATCTTCAAACACTACTTCCTTTGGTAGTTTATTATGAAATTTAGTAGATTTTAAAATGGCTGTTTTAGCCACAAACGGTCCCTCCAAGTCATCACAGAACATACAAGAGTTCTTGGAATGGTCGTATCCTTCCTGGTATTCCAGTACGTAGTTCATCATCTTGGTCTGTCTACATCCTACTCTCCAGTGACCGGTCAGGTTGCGAAATGCTCCACCTACCACCCCTACGTGATCTGTGTTGCTAATCATACGGATCTGTCTCTCGACGCGCACGTTAAAATCGAAGTGAACCAGATCTCGAGCGATGAGCGTGTAGGGTGTTGATACTTGAGAAATAAGTTGGTTCCATACAGTGCCAAGTGAAATACCCGTACTGACATTAATGATAGTTGTATCCTTGTATTTCTTGGCCACCTCCTTGATTTGGTTATTCTTAGGCGCCACGTAAACTTTCACTCCAGGGTAGAGCTTGTTAATACCTCGAAGCACCACGTCCACCTGCTTTTCAACAGGCTCAGGATACTCCATGGTGTTGAGAAGAATGGAAAGAATCTGGAAGTTAAGACAATAGGATATACACCGACTCAAGGCGCGTTCACGTTAGACCCCAATTATAATCGGATTATCATGGACTTGGAATTGGAATGTGTTCACATCTACTAATAAAGAAAACTCGGCTGTACATATGACCTCGAGCCAAGATAGTTTCCGTCTGTCTCATCGACTCAGTCAATAAATATAAGTACATATTAGGTAAGCCAGTAACAGGGACATCATAGACATGACTAAGGAAAAATTGCATATCACTGGGAACACCAACCAATATCCGGAGAAGGAAAAAACCATGGGAATAACCATGGGAAACCCATGGGAAAATCTTGGAAAACCGTGGAAATCTTGGAAATACCAAACACAGCATTTTTCCATGCCGAGTTTTTCCATATTTCAAAACTTTCGAAAACATGATAGTATGGAAAATAAATCATGGAGAAACCATGGAGAAATTCTGTAAATAGGAATTTCAAGATTATTGTGTAATGCCAAAGTGAAAGCCATGGATTTTTTTTTTCAGTGATAATGAGCGTCTCGATCCATCGACCTCTTTAGTCCTCTCTTGGCTATTCATTACACATGCTCGAGAATCCAGCAGTGATTTGCCCATGCGCTGGTTACAACAAAATGCTTGGCAAACAATACTTCCCGTAAAGACTCCAGAAAACACCATTGGTACGTTTTATTGTACGATAATTCCCACCTAAAATCATAGGCAACATGTGCTAATTTCACTGTTTTGTGTATGCAAGATAGAGCAATATAGAACGCGGTCGGCTTCAATCGTCGATATAAGGCTGAGAGAGAACGAAGACGTTGGAAGAGGAATTAACAGTAACTATACCAGATAATCAGTACTTCAGCCAACAGAGAACAAAGAGACGTTGGAAGAGGAATTAACAGTAACTATACCAGATAATTACTTCAGCCAACAGAGAACAAAGAGACGTTGGAAGAGGAATTAACAGTAACTATACCAGATAATTACTTCAGCCAACAGAGAACAAAGAGACGTTGGAAGAGGAATTAACAGTAACTATACCAGATAATTACTTCAGCCAACAGCAATATCAGATACACCTATTTCAAATAAGCGACATTGCTAGACCGAAATGGGTTGTGGTTTTAACTACCAGCTGTGCGGAATGATAAAGTAAATCAGTTATCAAACTGGCTCATTAATAATTCATGAAGCAAAAACAAAGGACATCACTGAGCGATAAGTGATCTGTTAATCTGATACAGCTTTTGTCCTGGTTTACATAAACGTTTGCTTCGATTTTCTCGGCCGAAATACGTTGTATTGCCAAAATAACCGAAAACATGACTCTGTACATCTAAACGTTTGATAAGTCAGATACAGAATTCGTGTCCGTACTTTATCGCTTTCAGCTCGAGTTTGTAAATCCCATAAAGCACAGCTACTCATTCTGTACCACAACCATGTCGGGCTGGGAATGTCGCTTGTCACTTTCCGTTTGTTCGGGATAACCTTATATGAAATAGGTGTAATTAATACTGCAGTCCGCTTCAAGCCTTTAGCTGGCAGTGTGATATATGTTACTGATTGCTGCCGGCCGGGCCTCGGTAATTATGAGGAACCCATTATTATCATAATGCCTAGCACTAATCGGGGTGGGGGGAGGCACTAGTACCACAACACTAACCTGCGGTAACTTTTTAACGTTTGTGCAGTTGGTCATAACCCAGCCAGTATGGAAAAAGGGGTAACCATACTTTGAGCCGTGATACTCCTCTGGGCAAACATCTAAAACCTCTCTATTACTGGATGTATTATTAGATTCCGCTACTTTCTTTTTCCCTTCACTCAGCTTATGCGATGGATTGAGTTGTTCCAGGATACCTTGAAGTTTCAACAGCGCTTGTGGCGAGGGTGGCGTCTTGTGAGCAAGTGCATTTTTAAGTTTACGATGGACTTCAGCCAGTTTTCTATATATTTCTTGTGACGGGGCATTCAGGATTTTAGATGATATTTCTTGTTTATCCTCAAAAACCGATGACGGGGCGAGTGAGGCAGTCCGTGGTATTCCTGTACTAGACGTAATACTCTCCTTCGAATAGATTAAATAGAGTCCCAGTTCGATGGTGAACGTTAGGATGAAGAACGCCATTAGGAACTCTTTGTTCGGAACCATCTTCGCAACCAAATTATATCTATGAAAGACAAGTATTCATAGAAAGGTATCTCAAAACACTCTAAGTCCACTACCAGCTTCGCGCTTCATCCATGAAGACAGACACCAGTCAGCAATCTAGGTACCGAGACCATTAGCTATGATAAGGCAGTGTTGCTTTACTCATTACGAGACTGAAAAACCTAAAGCAGGTTTCATCATTTAAAGGGCACTGTGAATGGAATTGAACCTTCAAGTTCCTTTAAAACAAACTGAGAAGATAAATCACTTTTTTAAACTTTCCCGATGGAGGATGGCAAAGATTAAAGTGGATTACAAAAGGTTGTTCTAGAAACTTGATTTCGGTTTACAGTGAACGATTTCAAGTTCGGTTCCTCTAAATTTCTCTTTAAAGCAGTATCATTCGATTCATCCACACGAATCTTTTTCATCATTCACCAAACTTGTTTCAAAATGTTCTCCAGTATATACCTGGAAAGCCTACTCTGCTAATCTAAGTAGTTATATGTTTGTCTTTGATCATGATAAAGTTCACTTGATCATTTGGAGGTTGATAGTGCCCCAGTTAAGTTACTCCGGCGGAGTCATTGACAGAGAGCTAAATTTCGATGATCATATGTCATTAATTTGTGAAACGTTATCACAACGTATCGACATAGTACACAAGTTCAGACGCTTAAAGAACGCCTCATCTACTATAAAACTATGATTAAACAACTGACGATTTACGGCTCTGCTGTCAACAGCTCAAACACTAAGGATAACTTACAAATGGCTGCGCGAGTAATATTGAACACATATTTATTAGCACGGACTGTTAATCTGTTCAAATAAATTGATTGGACCCCTTGTATGACGAAGCGAAGATTCTCAAAGCTTCGCTTGTCTATAAACGCCTTTGTGGTAACTTTCCCGATTACCTGATAGATATGCTAAGGAAGAACTCTGATTTACATGCTCATTCTAGACATTGCCATGACTTGAATGTTATTTGCCAAAGTATAAACGCGAAACTTCATAAAATGGTTTCCAAGAGCGGCAATACTACACCTGACCCAAGCACTTTAGTGAGGGGAAAACAAACCTTGCATGAGACGCCATTACTGGGACTAAAAATAAGGAAATCTGTAAGGGGTTTCTTAGCTCCTCTTAGCGGTAAATATTTACCTCGCCGCCTCGGAAAATATCCACCACTGCTAGTCACTACGTATACCACTTCGGGGAATAATTGTTAGTAACACGTGTTATACAGTGTAATTCATAATGGTTCCAGCCTCTGATTGGTCGATCCGGGTTCTAACTATTTGAACTATGCCGTTATGTGGTGCTGCTAGCAGATTTGCTCAAATGTTGGAGGAAGCTATCAATTACATGAAAAATGCAATTTCTAATAAGCACACTAAAGTTGCGAAGGTTTTTCGGAATACAAAGTGAAAATAGATTTTTATGATCATGTCGGTGTCGATCATGGTTTGCCACGCGCATCTTTCAATGACACACCGCATGTCCAGAAAAAAATACGGAACCCGTTACAGTGCAACTACCGAAACCGGGGCCACTTACACAATGAGAACCAATCACATTGCAGAACGAAAACTAAGCATTCCAACTTACAGTTACTTGAGCCAATCAGTGTCTAGTACAAAACAATAGCATTTCAACTTGCTCGAACTTCGATCCAGTAAAACACGAATTTGGTCGACTAGTTCTGAAGTCAAAGTCTTTCGATTGAAGAAAATTGCATTGATATGCTGGGATTTATACTTTGGAATG
Organism: Actinernus sp. WN-2022; assembly: GCA_030867875.1. Lineage (NCBI taxonomy): Eukaryota > Metazoa > Cnidaria > Anthozoa > Actiniaria > Actinernidae > Actinernus > Actinernus sp. WN-2022. Next base: position 76,259,683 of record JAOWCC010000019.1, read on the forward strand.
CTTTGTTTTTGTTTTGCAATGTGTTTAGTTCTCGATGTCTAAGTAGCCCTGGTTTCAGTAGTTACACTGTAAAGGCCATCACGTTTTAGTTATGCTCCTATCTGGAATTTTTTGGCACTTACGACCGTATCTGGCAATATTGGCTTAAGATTTCATGCGGTTTATATAACGAAAGTGTCGCGTTGCACAGTGCAGTTGGCACTGAGGTTTATGTTAGAGATCACAGCTAGAAGTTTCCATGTTTTGCTAATTCTTTGGTCCTTTATCTGTCTATGCTATTCTGTTCTCGCCTGCTTTGGGTGATGATACAGATGAACTCATTCAACAATATTTTTCACTTGGGATTTGATCAAACAGAAAGTTTTCGATTTAGTTTGTGGTAGCCCGGTAACAAATCCTCAGCACAATGCATTTACGTTTCCTAATAAGGTAAACAGGGCGAAGCGCATGCTCTGATTGGTCGATAACCATGATCTATTAGAGTACAGATGCACATATGACGTCAAAACATCACACATGCGTTGGGAAGTTCGCTAATTATTCGGTATTAGTTTTTATATTGCCATGGGGGTTATAGATGCACAGATGATGCGAGAACCGAAAAAAGAAACAGAACATCACTAACGCCACTCGACAGCGTCTCGCGGCGCACGCGTCGTTTTCTTCACGTTGACGTACACGTGACGTCATCTGTGCATCTATAAGACGACAGACGCACGACAAACTGACATCTATTTGTTAAACATTCGAGGGCTTAGCCCCAAGAAGCTATCATTGTTTCTGTGCTTCTGCACAGGTACAAGTGTACTGTATGTTGAAGAAGTTAGGCTAGAGGGTGCTGCTATATGTATAGGCGACCAGTTGCGCACACCTGTGACTCCACCCTAGAGCTACACCAAGTACTTCTAACTCTTTTACGGAGTTCAGGGAAGAAATGAAGAACAACCAGTCTGCAAGCATTTGGGATTTAGATTTTCTTAATTGGCAGTATTGAATAGGGCAACCAGACCTAGGTATGACTAAAACTACATCGGAGTGACTATAGGCTTACATGTAACACAAGTAAGAATAGATGTCAACCGGCTGGTTTAAAAATCCATCTAAACGATATGCCATCAGTAGACAAAATGCATCTTGAAGGGTGCAGTGATAGATGAAACGTGATGACTTAGGCATTACTTACCAAAATATAACGCGGCCAACAGTGCTGTATTCCGTTTCTTACAGATAAGATATCACGTGTTGTACATCTATTTTTTTTACAGATGAGCAGGCCTAGACATAGTTAATAGATAATTTTTATAATAGGTATTTCTAACTTTCTCTAAAGTAGGTCTGCTAGCAGATCTATAGCAGACATTGTGTATATGTGCAGATAATCTGTAGATTATCAGTAGACTATCTGCAGGCCTAGATCTGCTAGCAGATCTATAGCAGACATTCAGGACATTGTGCATATGATGTGCAGATAACTGATCTGTAGATTATCAGTAGACTATCCGTAGGTCTGCTAGCAGATCTGTAGCAGACTATAAACAGATCTGCTGTTTTCAGACGTGCAGTTGGCTTACACCATAACGAGGCTCTTGTGATGGTTGGCGCTCGGTGTCAAAATTCGTTAGTATGGAGCCTTGAAGTTGGTCGAAAGTCGCGAAATAGTATTCGATTTTTTCCAGAATGAGGGATCGCTGGATCTTGAAATTCAGGCGGACCTTAGTTCATTTATCATTCTAGCGACGATAGGAGTTTCGTGACATTTCAATGACGAAAAGTGAAATTTTGGAGGTAAAGTTGAAGGAATTCGGCTGGCAATCCTTGGAAGAATGCCGCAAGATGTGTTTTGTGTGCCTACTTTCGGAAACAGAGGTATGCGTATACTATTCTCACCACAGGCCACCATATCTTTATGCTATATTTTGTGGCTTTGCTTTCTGTGTAAACACATTCTGAATAACAAAAATCATATTGAACTGAAATTATGAGATTTTTTGGAAACCACGTAAATAATAACAATGTGGTGGGCAGGCATGTTGGTTGTTTTTGAAAAAGAACGCTGGAGTTCGCAGCCTCTTTTTATCTTTTGCTTAAATTGCGTTCGCCGCATGAAAAGTTCGACGTTTGAATCGAGCCTTAAAGGAAATCTGAAGCCTAAAATCAACTTTATCTCAATGAGTAGATCTAAACATGAAAAGACTCGTATCAAAAAATATTTGACTGTGTTTTGGGTATATACATAATCATTTCCTCTACTGTTTTACAGTATTATGCAGGGAGACTATATGGAACGAAACACTACCATGAAGTATATACCGTGTTTTGTGTCAAAGGAAAGAAAATCAGCAAATCTTCCTCCCAACCGCCGCTAAGCACAGACGGCTCAACTCCTGTAATCTGTGACGTACGATACGGGGAATAAATTAGTTTTGTCATGTTGTTCTCAGCATTGAATAGATGGGCTAACGACTCTTGTGCTTTCTTTGTGCTGAAGGTGTGGTTGTTTGTCCTTGGTATGCATGACGTACGATACGGGGGAAAAAGCACTGAATTGAGCCGACACATAATCTAGCTTTATCAGGGGAGAATCGGCTATTTTTCGACATTCAAAACGCATTTCCTCTTTTTAGACGTGCAACACAAAAAAATAAAATAGCAGAACGTATTTCTCTTGAATACAAGTTTGTATAATCTTCGGATTGATTTTAGGGTTCAGTTCCAGTGTTCATAATAAACTGGTTGCCATAAACCCAAACGTGTTCAGTGTAATGGTTCTTCGTTCTTTTATCGCTCGTAGATATTTGATACCCCAGTATTCCCGTATACAGCGCATACCGTTACAACGAAAACAGGTTTTATTCTAGTTTTCATTTTACAAACAATACGTAAACATGTGTTATTGTAGTTTTCACTTCAGAAACAATACGTAAAACGTTTTATTCTTGTTTTCACTTCATAAACAATACGTAAAACATGTTTTATTCTAGTTTTCACTTCACAGATACATAACTGAACGTTTTATTCTAGTTTTCACTTCACACATAAAACACGTCTTATTCTAGTTTTCACTTACTTCACAAATAATACGTAAAAAAACGTTATATTCTAGTTTTCACTTCACAGAGACGTAAAACACGTTTTATTCTAGTTTTTACTGCACAAACAATACGTAAAACGTTTTATTCTAGTTTTCACTTCACACATAAAACACGTTTTATTCTAGTTTTCACTTACTTCACAAATACGTAAAAAAACGTTCTATTCTAGTTTTCACTTCACAGATACGTAAAACAAGTTTTATTCTAGTTTTCACTTACTTCACAAACAATACGTTAAAGACGTTCTATTCTAGTTTTCACTTCACATATACGAAACACACGTTTTATTCTAGTTTTTACTTCACAAACAATACGTAACACGTTTTATTCTAGTTTTCACATCACAAACAATACGTTAAACACGTGTTATTCTATTTTCACTTCATTATTGTGGTTTGCCTATGAATGTACTGTTGACAGTGTAATTAATCATAACCGAAAAAATATTGGAAACAAAGTCTAAATTTCTAACATGGACTTGATTGGTTTTGGTCATTGCATAGAGGAGTCATTGAAGCTATTTTTAAAGTGCTACTGCGATCAAATTATACTTTTCAGTCCTGTTTTCTTCATTTTCGGAAAGTAATAGTACTAAATACTTACCATTTCAAATATTAAGCCAAAATTCCTACGGGAAGTTCGATTATTTTAGCCGTAAGTTCGAGCTCAGACTGGCCGCCATTACTCGGACTAGAAACGAGCGATCCTTTGTTTAGCGGTCTTTTCGTGACGTCATCTAAGCAACAGCTTCGCGACACAGCGACTAGAAGGCATTCTATAACATTCAAACTTTGTAGACAAGCTATCTAGACGTTTCTAGACATTAATTACCCTTTTTCTGCATACTAAACTAAAGTAGCCATGTTTAGTTTGTTGGGTTGATACTATGACGTCATAGTATCCAATTCCAGTCCGAGTAATGGCGGACAGAAATCAAGGCTAAAATAATCTGACTTCCTGTAGGAATTTTGACTTAAAGGAGCAGTGTCACGATTCTGATTGGTCGTTATAGACAATGGAAAAATCACGCAATGTCACGCGCCGCTGCAAATTTCCCTTTCGATTGAAATAAATAAAATGCTGCTTTATCAAAATATAACATCAAACCTAACCATATAATACTGAAGTATAGTTTTAAAGCAATTTCGGCTCGAGATATCGTGCAAATACGCCGATGCAAGCGGATTACTCACGGACTTCTACTTCTGTCACGTCTTTTGATTTCTTGTCTGCCTGACACATTTTCAAAACTTTGGGCATGAATACTAATCGTGACACTGCTCCTTTAACATTTGAAATATAATGGTAAGTATTTAGTATTTAGTATTTCTAATTCACTATCCAACAGAGAGTATATACAGTACAGTGAACTATGTTTCTTTCCCGTGAAAATACCCTTGGGGGAGTCGCCAACAGACTTAACCACCAACTAATGGGACGACCCTAATTTAACATCTTTGTAAACTGCAACTAATTGCTAAACCCTAGTTTAATATCTTTGTAAACTGCAATTAATTACATATCAACAGGAACTACAGGAGACACCAAACTCCCAGATTACACGGTGGGTGGGAGAACTCTTTGCGTACACGACAACTACCCATTTTCTAGCTCTCTGGATGCTGATACGAGGCGCATGCGCGTCGCCTACATTTGTCTGTTGTTGTAATAAATAAACAAATTTAAGGCATTTTGTTATGTCTGTCCTAATATTGACGATGATTTTCGTGATAACATGGCCCAAACAGGTGTGGAAGAAGCCACGTGGGTCGACAGCTATTTTGACCATATTATGACGAAAATCATATTAGGACAGATACATAAAAACTAACTTCAATTTGTTAAATGTTCCAACCATTTATACCCAGGCAGTATCTCATCTGTGGGCTTCTGACTGCACGTGCACACATGAAATGACATCAATGCTCTATAGTCATGGCATGTAGACTAAAGCCCAATTCTACGTAATGATAGAAAATAACACAACTCAGGGGCTATGAGTGAAAAACACGACCCGGGGCCAATTCAATAAAACTTTTACACATGTACTTTACAAGTGTAGCTATTGTTTCTTCGTCCGAAAACAATGGCTACAAGTGTAAAATACATATGTAAAACTTTTATTGAATCAGTTGGCCCCTGGACTTTGGATATGCCAATAACAAAGACTCTGAACTTAGAGGTCTAGTGTGACCGATGACCTGTTGGCTCAGACTGCATTAACTGCATTAAATACTGACCTTTGTAGGGACAGTAAATTGAACAGTGTTACGTACTTAAACAATACTTGTAACTCCACATCTATGTAACCTTAAAACCAAGATTTCCGTCAACAGGGAATTTGTCTAAACATGAATGGAAATTTGGTTGGGTGCAGGCCAAAAATTTCCCAGGCTTATACAGAGCCCAGCTATCTGCCATTCCACCAACTTGTAGCCAGCTTTGAGAATGTTTAAGCACCTCTCGGCCATACCTATTACGAGCAAAAAGACCAGGAGAAAACATACAGTTGATCCAGTGGCCGTTAATTAGAACCTTGGTGTAGTATTTAATGTCTCTGAGTTCTGGTGGAAGAAATTTATGTCCAGATATGCTCGGAAATCCCCATACTTCAGTATATATATCGGGACTGTGATACGTCATATAACCCAATGTCTTAACATTCCCTTTATCGTCGAAAGCAGGACTAGTATAAGATGCCAAAATATATCCGTGTTTCTTGAAATACTGTTCGTGCTGTTTTACGATTGATAAATTCCACGACAACACGATCATATCCCCATCCAGATCAAATGGGCTGTAGTTATTAAACTTTACAGCTGCCAAGACGGAGCCCGCGTCGAGTTCATATCTGATGTTGTGTTCCATAGCGAAGTCATGGAAGAACTTTATAGCTCTGCCGAATTGTTCAAGACAGCACATTGGTAATGCGGCATACTTGGTAACACCCACACTACATTTGTATGAGATCTCATCACAAGAAAATGCGTGCCTAATCTCACCAGGCAACAAAACTCGTACTAACTTCCACTCGATAGCTAAACTGCGCCAGCTGTTTTTGTTATTCCTCTTTGGCTCTGTTGAGTAGTCTGTTGTGTAGTACATCACATCTGGGCAGTTCATCACCAAGTACCTGGACCTGACAACTCGAATGAAGAAATCTTCAAACACAACTTCCTTTGGAAGTTTCTCATTAAACTTTATAGATTTTAAAATGCCAGTTTTAGCCACAAACGGTCCCTCCAAGTCATCACAGAACATACAAGAGTTCTTGGAATGGTCGTATCCTTCCTGGTATTCCAGTACGTAGTTCATCATCTTGGTCTGTCGACATCCTACTCTCCAGTGACCGGTCAGGTTGCGCAATGCCCCACCTACCACCCCTACGTGATCTGTATTGCTAATCATACGGATCTGTCTCTCGACGCGCACGTTAAAATCGAAGTGAACCAGATCTCGAGCGATGAGCGTGTAGGGTGTTGATACTTGAGAAATAAGTTGGTTCCAGACAGTGCCAAGTGAAATACCCGTACTGACATTAATGATAGTTGTATCCTTGTATTTCTTGGCCACCTCCTTGATTTGGTTATTCTTAGGCGCCACGTAAACTTTCACTCCAGGGTAGAGCTTGTTAATACCTCGAAGCACCACGTCCACTTGCTTTTCAACAGGCTCAGGATACTCCATGGTGTTGAGAAGAATGGAAAGAATCTGGAAGTTAAGACAATAGGGTAACTAACTTAGTCCAGAAACGTCATATTTTTCATATTACAGCCAGAATTTTATCTCAGTAACGGGGACATCAGACATGACTTTACTCAAGGAGAAGCTAAGGAAAAAATGGACATGAAAATGGTATATCACTGGAAACACCAACCAATTACAGAGAAGGCAAAGACCATGGAAAAAACTTGGAAAACCGTGGAAATTCAGATGTTCCATGGTATTTGCATACTATGTAAATATACAATAATCTTGGAAATTCCAATTATCAGCATTTTTCCATGGTTTCTCCAGTGTTTCCATGATAATTTCGCACTTTCGAAATATTGGAAGTATCATGGGAAAATGCTGTATACTGGAATTTCCAAGATTATTGTAAGGTATTAACACATACTATCGGACAGAACGAATTCTAAGGCACGCATGTAAACAAATTAGTCAAATAAATATCTCCCAAGAGGAGGCACGCACACAAAAACGTTTTCAAGCCTGTCCGAGACTCTTCGCTTTATATCGATACTAACACTATTATCTTGTTTCTTGACTCTCAAAATTCAGTGAAATAAAAGGCTTTCTGTTTACCTGTTGCAGAAATGGCGCTCCTTCCTCGTGCTGAACATCATTGCAGATACCACCCCCCCCCCCCCCCCCCCCCTCCCAAAAAAAAGCCGCACAACTCCACCAGAAAACTTTATCGGCCAACCTTTATCTCGTAAGTATACTTTATCGCATCCTGTGCGCGTGGCGATTTTCCCTGCCGAGAGAGTAAATTTTCAACGTAATTAACTCCGCACCCATACTATCGGACACCCGGCTGTGGTGAAACATGACGAACTGGCGCGCGAGCACGGCCGTGGCGGGAATTCCTTTTGGCGGGAATTCCTTTTGGCGGGAATTCCTTTTGGCGGGAATTCCTTTTGGCGGGAATTCCTTTATGCCCAGAGTGTAAACGAACAAATTGATAGTGAAAAAGACAAAGGAAAAGCTAGTTTATCGTAAAGAAACGGTTTATTATAAGAATGTGAAAACCCGAAGCACACTTTATAGCACAGTGAAGAAGTTATAAATTAACCAAATGCAACGAGGCAACAACAAACACTTCAGTGACGGGCCCTGAGGAAAACAGTGAGTTTTGTTTCCCCGAGATCCTCGATGTTTCCCAAGACGGAGTCGAGGGGAACATCGAGGATCGAGAGGAAACAAAACTCACTGATTCCTGAAGGGACAGTCATTAAGTAATTTGTTATATAGACATAAGTTTTACTGTCTGATACGAGCGAGGTTTGTCGTCTTCTCTTCGAGAAGCTCATTTTCAACACAAAACGCTGCCAGCATCGCAACGGCATTTTTGTATCGTTTTGTGTCTTTCTTGCATCCTGTTTTAGCTAACGATTTCTCTCGCGCGCGCTTGATAAAGGTGTAAATTGTTTCTTTGGAGCTGTTTCCATTTTGACCGCTTTCTTTCGACGGAAAATGGTCAGGTTTTGTTGAAGATCTAGACGTTTTGCATGGTAAACAAATATTTCCCGCCTTTAGCTAGCCAGTGGCGCGCGCGGCACATCACACTATCTTCTGTCACGATGTGGTTACGTGGCGGGCAACAACTGATGAATTGTTGCCCGCGAGGGATACATTGGATTTTGATAACTGCCACGTGACCCTGAATCAGCCAGTGAGAGCGTGCGTTGTCTGGAAAACTTATGGCTATGTAACAACAGCGCTTATTCCAGCCCCGCTTGCCCGAAATGAAGTACGTTTTACAGGGCTAAATAGTCGCTGAATAACTCTAGCCTCAATCCACACACATCGAGTGTCCGATGATAGGTATTACCTGTCCGATAGTAGGTTTGTTGTCCGATAGTAGGTTTGTCAACAACGGATATCTTAAGTCGATTTTCAGGGAGAATGGGGTAATTCGAAAGGAATCAAATTATGCAAAATTAGTCACAACAATTAATGATCACGAAGGAAGAATTTTTTTGCCAATAGCCCTCTTCGTTTTACGACTGGAAGCGATCAAAGTAAACTGTCCGATAGTAGGTGTTAATACTTTATATTTACATAGTATGAAAATACCGCATTGGTGTTTTTTCGCGCGCAGCAAACGGATCATCGAAGCGGCCGCCATATTGGCCGAGCGTGATTGAGACCTGGGATCGAATGACAAATGGAGGGGGAGGGGGAGAAGAAGCATTTGTCATACTCAAAACTAGGCTTTATGATTATCTAATAGACAAAGGGATCCTCAAACGGGAACAAGGAGGCTTTAGAAAACACCATAGTACGGTGGACAACTTTGACTGAAAAATACGTCTAAGCGAAACCATGTAAGAAAAAACAACCTCCTCTTTGGATGCTTCGTAGATTTCAGGAAAGCGTTTGATAGCATACCAAGAGAATAACGGGTAAATTCTATTCAATATTACGTAACTATAACTAAATCGTCCGCGTGTGCCAGACAGCTAATTGTCTTATTTTTTAGCTCCACAAAATCTGCTCCTTTTGTTTGATCAAGGAACTCAGGGAGGAGGACGATGTAGTTATACTTTCCAGGTCTGCTAAGGAGTTACAGCAGCTACTTTGTAGGCTTAAAGAATATACCATCAACTCTGAATTAGAGGTAAATATCGAAACAACGAAAGCAATGATTTTCAACAACTCAGGTAGAAGAATGAACAATTACGCTTTCACTTATTCTAACCAACCAATAGAAAATATGCGAGTATTTAAATATCTAGGCCTCTGTTTCAGTACTTATGGTAACTTTACTACGGCAAAGATTGAGCTAAAAAAAGGTCGCACTAAAAGCACTTTATAAATTACGGAAAACAATGGGTTGTCATTTTAGGACTGATGTTAAACTTACGCTCAAACTATTCGATAGTCTAATCAAACCCATACTTCTTTACGGTAGTGAAATATGGGGTATGGATAAAGTATCAAACGATGACAAAGATCCAATAGAAAGTGTACAGTTAAAATTCTGTAAATGGTTACTGGGTGTAAGCAGGACCGCCACTGATAATGCTTGTCGGGCCGAATTAGGTAAATTACCAATAAGCATGGACTCCACCCTCAGAAGCCTAAAATACTGGCTAAAAAAACTAAAGCAAAATATCACTGAACTAGCGCAAGACGCTGTAGCTGAATCAAGACAGATAGGGAAGCCCACTATGTGGTGCCAAAGAATAAAATAAAAACGTGTTTCGACTAGGTTTCGGTGAAGTCTGGTTTTTCCAGGAAGAAATCGAACACCCAAACGTAATTATTAATAGTTTAAAACAAAGATTAATAGATGTTCAAATTCAAAATTGGCATAATGAGCTATTCAATGATAATAACCGAAAACACAACCAAGGTAACAAATTAAGATGTTATCGAACATTCAAATATAAACATGAACTTGAAAATCATCTGTTAAATATTAAGAACGTGAAGCATCGAATTGCGCTAACGAAATTGAGAATAAGTAATCATGAGCTACAAATTGAGAGGGGTAGATATGAGCGCCCATATAAACCTGATAAACCACTCAATGAGAGGCTTTGTCCTCTTTGTAAAGACGAAGTAGATTTTATAATTAGATGGACATACTACCAAGTGCCGAGAAACGAATTCTATGCTTCACTGGAAAAAACATTGAAAATATCCCTAAAGAAAACTCATGATGACCAAATTTTAACCCTTATACTTAAGCCAGATACCAAAATTGCAAGAAGAGCAGCTAAATACATATCTGATTGCCTTACAATTAGATCCCGCATTATAAGTAACTTGCCACCTGTTTCCATGATAAATTAATGTAATATATATTACCCTACAACAAGACTTAGTATTCATCTACTTAATCATTATTTATTTATTGTATTCAACACTGATGTTAACATTAATGTCTGCAAAGTGCCAATAATTAAAACCACTTCGGTCTGTCTGATTCGATACCAGGGCTACCACCACACTACCACTACACTACCACCACGCTAGCTACTACCACACTACCACCACGCTAGCTACCACCACACTACCAACACGCTAGCTACCACCACACTACCACCACGCTAGCTACCACCACACTACCTCCCACCACACTACAACTACACCACCACCACGCTAGCTACCACCACACTACCACCACCACCACGCTAGCTACCACCACACTACCACTACACTACCACCACGCTAGCTACCACCACACTACCACCATGCTAGCTACCACCACACTACCACCACGCTAGTTACTACCACACTACCACTACCACCACGCTAGCTACTACCACACTACCACCACGCTAGCTACCACCACACTACCACCACGCTGGCTACCACTACACTACCACCACGCTAGCTACCACCACGCTAGCTACCACTACACTACCACCACGCTAGCTAACACCACGCTAGCTACCACCACGCTACCACTACACTAGCTACCACCACACTACCACTACACTACCATCACGCTAGCCACCACAACACTACCACTACCACCACGCTAGCTACCACCACACTACCACCACACTACCACTACACTACCACCACGCTAGCTACCACCACACCGCGGCAAAACGTTATGCTCCGCTGGCCGAAAGAACGAAGGCTCTGGACTTCAAATACAAATAATTATAGAAACACGAGTGGGAGTTTGGGAGAACGAGAAATGGCAATAGGAACACGATCCCTAGGGGCGAGTGTTTGCACTGCTATTTCGAGTTCTTTCAATCTTCAATAAGTGTTTCTATAACTCTATGGGAACACGGAACAAATGTTTTCTATTTCCTTTATAAAATAAACGAGTAAAAACACGGTAATACGCTCGTTTTATTTGATCATCAAAACGTAAATTCTCCCAAGTAGCTCAAGCACGCGCTCAACTTCCTATACTTCTATAGAGTTTATAGAAACAGGCTTTCAGCCAATCCGAGCACACGTACTATCGAATCTATTTTATAATTAACAAATAAAGAAGCCTTAGCCATGTTTTATACTATCATAAAACACGATGGGCATTTGAGAACATGAGAAATGTTAAAGCACAAGCCGAAGGCGCGTGCTTTCAACATTTCTTGAGTTTTCTCAAATGTATGCAACAAAATTTCCAGCGAACAATACATCCTAAATGACCCAAGAAAACAGATATTAGTGTTATTGTACAGCAATCAATTCCCACCTAAAATCAGAAAAAAAATATGCTCTAATTTCACTATTTTGTGTATGCAAGAAGAATATAGAAGGGTCGGCTTCAATCGTCGATATAATGCTGAGAGAGAACAGATCAGAGGGATATTGGAAGAGGCTATGGTATGGTATGGTATGGTATATATTCTTATTTAGACATGGTATCCCTTCATTTACAAAATGCTCTTCCGTATATATATATAAATACAATACATAATATAATGTATTTCAGTAAAATATGTAAATATATAGTATATAAAATTTGATATGTATTATAAATTAATCAGTATAATTAGATATAAGATTAATTAGCATTTAATTATAAGTTTAAAAACATTTAGGCTGCAGGACTCCTTTGTCTCCACAGGAAGTGAGCTATACCAGATAAGTACTTCAGCCAGCTGCAATATTAGATATATTAAAGTAGCCTCCTCCGCAGGCATCTCTAATCTTCGAAGAAATCAGATTAAAACAATCGTGAATTGGGTTACCTGTGACTCCTGCCACAGGGAGACCATAATCTGATATCTTCACAAATGAGAGATGCCTGCGGAGGAGGCTAATATTAAAGTCAATATATCTAATATTGCTGCTGGCCTTAATCCGGGCGAGGGTGGGGAGGGGGGACTTGTATGATGGGTAGATATGTAGAGCCATGGGGCCCTCTAGAACCGGACCCGGATTTCAGATAAAAATAGCTGCAAACCCTGGATTTCCAAGTTCTTGTGAAATCGTCTATAGCCTGGAATTCGTCATTTGTTTATGAAAAACCTGACCCGGTACTGCCGCACATATAATTACGTCACATATAAACAAGAATACCCCCCTCGGGCACTAGTAACACAACACTAACCCCGGTACCGCCGCACATATAATTACGTCATATATAAACAAGAATACCCCCCTCGGGCACTAGTAACACAACACTAACCCCGGTACCGCCGCACATATAATTACGTCATATATAAACAAGACTACCCCCCTCGGGCACTAGTAACACAACACTAACCCCGGTACCGCCGCATATATAATTACGTCCTATATACACAAGAATACCCCCCTCGGACACTAGTAACACAACACTAACCTGCGGTAACTTTTTAACGTTTGTGCAGTTGGTCATAACCCAGCCAGTATGGTAGAAGGGGTAACCATACTTTGAGCCGCGATACTCCTCTGGGCAAACATCTAAAAGCTCCCTATTACTTGATGCATTATTAGATTCTGCTACTTTCTCTTTCACTTCACTCAGCTTATGCGATGGATCGAGTTGCTGCAGGATTCCTTGAAGTTTCAACAGCGCTTGTGGCGAGGGTGGCGTCTTGTGAGCAAGTGCATTTTTAAGTTCACGATGAACTTCAGCCAGTTTTCTATATATTTCTTGTTTACCCTCAGAGTTCCATGACGAAGCAAGTGTCGGGACATTCAGGATTTTAGATGATATTTCTTGTTTATCCTCAAAAACCGATGACGGGGCGAGTGAGGCAGTCCGTGGTATTCCTCTACTAGACGTAATACTCCCCTCCGAATAGATTAAATAGAGTCCCAGTTCGACGGTGCAAATTAGGATGAAGACCACCACCAGAAACGTTTTGTTCGGAACCATCGAACAAGACATGATGACCAAATAGCCCCAGCCAACCAGATTCTGTCTAAAAAAGACAAGTATTCAAAAGGTATCTCTACACACTCTAACGCGCTTCATTCATTCAGACAAACAGCAATCTAGCTATTATTCTATCGTTATTACATCATTTATCATGACTGCGAGACATTTAATGTTACGATGGCAGGCGCGAATCCAGACCGGTTTACGGAAACCGGTCAAAATTTCCAGATTTTTTTAGTAACCTTAACATTCGATTAAAACTCTCTTTGAGTTGGGAAGTCGGAAACCGGTCAGATTTTTTTCTGGATCCGCGCCTGGATGGAGATCAACTAGTTTAAGACATCAAAGGTATTGAAGAAAAAGCTTCCGTTCATTAGTTGTTTGTTCGGCATGTTGCCTTTCTTTTTCGTGGTCGGTGGATGCCCGGCCGGTCACATTTCCGTCAACAAGTTATTTCCATAAGTACCCAGGCCATTAGCTATGATGACGCGGTATTACTCACACCGCGCGGGAAAAACGTTGTGCTCCACTGGCCGAAAGAACGAAGGCTCCGAGGGCTTAAACTTTTTGAGTAATCAATTTTATAACTTAGTAAACTCGCAGTGAATTACAAATTAAGAAAACGTAAAACCGTTAAAGTCTTAGACTTATCTTATTTAGTAGTTTTCTTGTTTTTCGCGAAACATTTCACGTATATACGCGTACGTACTTAAAATTAGAAACACGGGCGATTGCCTAGCGAATGCGCGTGACGTTTTTCCGTGGAGTGGGTGTTGCTTTACCTTTATCAACCTCGTTCCCAGTTTCTTTTCCTCCAGCGAGAAAAAGACCCTGGTTAGAGTTGGTCATGTTTGCATAAAAAAAAATAGCATGGGAGGGGTTAGTAAAATTCAGTAGTCTTGTCAAGCTAAGCTTTGTCATCATTATGTTACCCTTCGAGTGAGATCTTGCCTGAGACGTTGAGCGAAAATCTGACCCGGCTAGGTTTTAGCAGGCTTTTAGTTTGGATTTGGAAGTTCGCCCGGTAGTTTGATAGAAATATTTTGCTTGCTAGTGTCAGGGAATGTCTTATATATATATATATTAGGGAGTTTCTTTCATCTTCTGACGTTTTTAGTTTGGATTTTACGGCTATATTTTCATGCATCAGACTCATGTTTGTTTATCGTTCGGCCTCGGTGGATTCTACCTGAGCCCGATGCATGACGACATTAACAGCAACTGAATATACCGTAGAAGCAAGTCAAGGTATTTTTACTTAAGAGTCTCATATTTAGCTCCTTGAAGGCTCGAGTTCGGTGCATTCCCATACAAACGCTTATATTTAAGCGATCGTTTCAAGGCAGAGCGACCACCTCAGACTGCCGTCAATAAGACTGGAATGTACTAACAGGGCGTTTTATTACCATGGTTGTCTAGTTTTTAATCGAAACATATAACATAGTTTTATCATAGTATAGCTTAGAGTAATTTTGATTTAGTTTTATATTTATTCTTATACTTTTATACCAGGAGCCCATTACCAGGAGCGTCCATCTTCCCCACTGTGTCTGTACCCCAGCATAGAGGTAGATGAGGCTATTTTTAGCATTGCGTTTCGCGCGAAAAAGAACAAAGGTAGGCTATTCTTAGCCAATCAGATAGCTAACGTTACTTCTCATTGTCATTCTTCTCACTTTCAACGCGGGAATTCAAATTGCTGGTTTTCACTCAATCCCCAGATATTCAAATGTTGGTGCCCCAACAAAAGAAGCTAACGAGGGATCTATTGTTTAAGGGCACCAACATGGCGGCGACCTCTTTTCGCGGGAATTTCGAATCTAAAAATAGCCTCATCTACCTCTGTGCTGGGGACCCAACCCATAACAGAGGAACGCTCCTGGTAATGGGCTCCTGTTTATACCTTTTATAGTGAGTCATATAGTTTTATTATATATCATTATTAGTAAATTAGGGCCTCTAGTGATATCAGTTTTTTACACTGATCTGTAAATACTGATAGAGTAACCCTGTTTAAATAAAGGTATCTATCTATCTATCTATCAGCGCCATGCACAAGTTCACGAGGTTGGAAACTGCCACTTCTGTCTTTTGAGCACTTTCGAACATTGTTGTTAATATGGGAATGTGCGGTACTACCTATCTGTTACGGTAAATCCGCCTCTACTATATCAACTGTTGCTGCCGGTTGGGTTCGATTTCATGTACTGTGTGAGATTTGTGTTGGCGGTGAAGTGATTTGAATTCTCGATAAGATGCAAGCAAATATCTAAGAATCCCTGAAGATTTTTAGCAGCAGCCATTTAGGTAAAATCCAACGGTCTTTAGCGTTTAGATAATCCCCAATTTTCAAAACCTTCGTCCAAATAAAACAACCCCCCAAAAAGACTTTATGTTTGACTTCCGGTGAAATTGCATTGTCCAGAACAGCCAATCAGAATACACAAAAATCGGATTATTCCACAGCCCTATATTTTTCGTCAAGCATGCGCAGTAAGAAACAAACGGGGATTGAGCAACGTATCCTCGCTCTAGAATAGACCCTTTGCATAGCCGCCATGTTGGTGTACAGGTAACAATAGATTCCTCGTTAGCTTCTTTTGTTCTTTACACCAACATGGCCACCATGCCCTTTGTCATTTGAATCTCTGGGGATGGAGTGCAAACCATCTATTGCCAATAATCAGTAATTGGCTTTTGCTCTTCAATTATCAATAATCGCTAATTCTAGAACGCACTGAATTAAACATTCATTAATTCTAAATAGAAAATACATAAGCAAATACCGTGAACAAAAATCCTGCAAAAATGCGTTGGATCCGAAGTAAGGACCTATACAGCCAAAATATAAACATAATAATAATAATAATAACTTTATTACAGTGAACAGCTGTATTTAGCTGTTCAATGTATTTAGCTGTTCAGCTAATGGGGGACACTTTAACAAAAGATAGAGTAAAATAAGATAAAAAGTAACCTAGAGTTATGTACAATTTTAAAATCTACTATAACTATACTTAAATATATTATAAAATCTAAAAATTTATATGCAGAGCTAATTATATCATGAGCTGAATAATATGCAGCAGTAAGAATAGAGTAAAAGATAGAGTAAAATAAGATAAAAAGTAACCTAGAGTTATGTACAATTTTAAAATCTACTATAACTATACTTAAATATATTATAAAATCTAAAAATTTATATGCAGAGCTAATTATATCATGAGCTGAATAATATGCAGCAGTAAGAATTGTTATCTATTAAGCTTGATATATCTATAACTTTCGTATATTATGTTTAAACGAATTTAGACTGGACACAGTCCTAAGACTAGGCCTAAGCTTTGTCCATATAAATGGTCCCAAGTATCTAATTGAATGCTTTCCATAACTTCCATAATTTCCATAACGATTAAGAATGAAAAGTACGAAGACTATACAGCAAAGCTGATATACAACGTAAAAATCTAAAACAAAGCACTACGGTTAGCTAGGCCTGACACGAAAAGTGCTCGAACTAGATTGCAGCCATAGACAGCTGTTTCGTTCTTATTAGAACTCGTCAGTATGGCATAGCAAACAGTACGCGGGCTTCGGTGCCACTGCACTACCGACCCGGACTGCGCTAAAAAGCATCTAGTTTCGAGCCCACAGAAATGTTTGGTTATCGGGTCAACGTCATTACGTGTGGCGAAAAGCCAAAAACCAAACAAATCTGAACCTAACATGTCAGTGCCTTGTGAGAAATAGTTATGCTGGCCAGACCAGCTTTATAAATTATGGATTTTTGTACCGTAGGTCTTGGTTGTCGGCTTGGTTGTCGGGTCACACGTCATTACATGTGGCGAAAAGCCAAAAACCAAGCAAATCTGAACTAAACGTGTCAGTGCTTTGCGAGAAATATAATGATGCTGGCCAGACCAGCTTTATAAAAATGATGACAAATAGCAGGAATAATCGGATCTATAAAAGACCTACGGTATAAAAATGTCAGTGGGCTCCGAGCGTTGCGTGACAGAGTGCACGACGACTGCAAAGGAGACTACTCTATACTCCTACTCCGGCTCGAACTCGTAACCGTTTGCGTGAAATGCTTGGTAGTGCAGACGTCATGACCACTACACTAAGCGCGTCTACCGCCGTTCGGAATTTGACAAATCTTTATCCTTGGCTTGGTTTTAAGAATGTCATTGTTTAATTTGCGTTCTAGAATTAGCGATTATTGATAATTGAAGAGCAAAAGATTGGTAATTCTAGAGCGAGGATTGTTTTCCAGTGTTTCTCTCTTATTTTTCATGAATTTGCATGCGGTGACTTATCCCTCACACAGAAGGAAGTTCTACATGGCTGAACTCAACATGAATTTGCATGCCCTAATTCCTATAACAAAATGCATGCGATTTGTTTTCTTTACAACAAAGACACTTAGCTTCAAATGAGTGCGTACATAATAAACTGCTTTATTTCGAAAGTCCCAAAACTTAAGCTTATTAAAACAATTCTTGCTCGACCGCCACTTCAAAAAATAAGAATGGACTTAGCTGGCTCCGCTACTCTAAACTATTTGTTTCATTTTTAATTCAATACTTGTGAGTTTTGAAAGAGGTTGAGCAAGGCACAAACCAACTAAAGTAGGCCACAAATTTGCTTATTTTATTCACTCGAGAGAAAGCTTAAATTTTGACAAATGGCAGCATACAAAGAGGTTTGGCTCAATCGATTAACATCATTGCTGAAATCCATGTGAAATCCTAATTTCTTGTTTTTTTTATCGGAACATTTTAGATGTTCCATTACGTTCTTCTGCTAGTGAGGCGTTGGACCAACTTGGTTGGGCCACTCTTAATAAGAACCGATTGTACCATCGTGTTATTATGGCTTATAAGTATTTTAATGGGAGCTGATGTCAAACGGTAATAGAGAGATCCATTCTTACAATACGAGGAGACAGAACAACATTCATTTGCCCTTAGCGAAACGCAACTGGGGCCAACAAATATTTGTATATAGTATTTTAAGGACTGGAACAATTTAGACAGTAACATTCGGGAGATGTCTACTTTATCTATTTGTAATTAGCTTTTAAAGCTTAATGTATTTTTAACTTCCCTATCTTGCATTTTTATTTTTATTTCACATTTTTATCATATTTGTGTTTTTCATTAATTGTAACATCTTTATTTTCTCAGGACCTCTCTGAAAACCACTCTAGTGATGAGAGCTTCCTGGATAAACATAATAATAATAAAATAAACAGTTTTTGTCTTTGTTCGATTGACCGTATTCCGGAATAAGAATAAACAGAATGATCACTACAAATCACGTTTACGGGGATTTTTTAACCACTGGAATACTAAATGTATCCTGAATATCATTTATGCCGATACATCCCCCTTAGATATTGTGTTACTCAAACATGATGGTCTACTAAATGTATCCTGAATATCATATATCAGCAAGCATTTGTAGCTTACAGTGCAAAATATGCCCGAACCAGTGATTTCCAGAGACTATTCCATCTATTCCTATTCCGGAATACGGTCAATCGAACGCACCCTTATAGAGTTCTGAGAGAGCTTAGTCGCAAATTCGCCGAAAATATATTTGCTTGACTCGAGAGAAAACTCAAATGTTGACAAATGACACACCACAAAGAAGTTTGATTCACTGATTACCTTCTCCCAGTGATAAAATGCTTGAGAAATCCTCATTTTCTTTCTTTTTGGATGAGAAGTTTAAACAATTTGAATTCCAAAACCTCCACACGCTCCACTGCATGCGAGTGACGTCATTTCCATTGTGTGTACTTTTATTGATCATCGCCGAGAGCCAATCAGAAAGCGAGAAAATTGGCTGTTGTTGTAAAAAAAACGATTTTACTTGTGGTTTGTTATCTACATCTACATGTTATTTAGTCGGTAATAAACCGTATGGTTATCACACCAACTGTACAATATATAAAAATAATAAAATAAGTGATAAAATAATAAATAAATGATAAAAACAACTGAGAAAACAAGTCGAGTGAACGCAATAAAAGCACGAAACAGCACCAACTAAACAGACCAAATAGCACGTATTAAACAAGGATTCTGCACTATTCAGCCAGTTAGCCGTTCCACGCCTTCACCGCTTGTACTCTATAATAAATCTAGTAATGATTAGTGATTAGTTATTATTCATGCCTCCGTGGACACTACTAGAACTCCACTGCATTTTTATTGTTTTCAGCGTTTCTTTTTCTCTCTTTCTCCCTCTCTCAGTTTCGCCTTCATATGGAGAAAAGAACGAAATATATTCGATATTTGAACTACTGGATTTGGTCATAGTTAATAGAGTATTAACTATGATTTGGTTGACCGGCCAACGGCAAGGAACAGTTTCAGTTTCAAGTGATTGCAATTTTCCTATCCGAGGTATGCCATGCTAACGAGTCCGAACGCAACAGCTGTTCATGGTTGTCATATGTGATGTGTGTTCAGTTGCTGTAGTTCGTTGTTTTGAATTTGAGGACGCTAATACACCTAGAAAGAGCCGTGTTGGCGTTGTTAAAGTTTTCTTGGCTCTTGCACCGAATTGAGGCGGCTGTTTTACTAAATTACCTACCAAATATGGGACTAGTAGTTAAACATTAACCAACATTGTACTACCGTAGCAGGAATCGGATACTCACTACGATCTTCTCATATTCTTGGGAAAACTAGATGCTGGTTGCGGCGTTGTTCGATCGAACTTTACCGTGCATACAGCGACCTAATTACCTCGCACTCCGTGAAGAAAGCAGTGACATGTAGAAACGCGCGCTACAACTAGTCAAAATGTTTAGTAAAACCCAGACACACAAGATAACAAACCACAGTTAAGTGTGATAAAACGTTAGTAGGGTTTAAACAAGAGATGTTTTCTACGTTACAGTTCAGTTTTTACAGTAGCTTAGTTGTCGGTTCCTATACCAACTTGTAAGACTTGTAAGGAAAATAAAGCATGCAAATAAATCTTCAAACGAACGTACCTTTACGATCTCCCAGGTCTTTTAATCAACTTCTATAAAGTTTAGGTTGTTTGATGACGGCGACGCAAGCAGGAGCTTTATAGCTTCGCATCCAGAAAGTCCTTCTAATTTTATTGTAATTTTGTCCGAGGGAAGTTTGGGAATGAGTCAAAACGTTCATTACAGATGGTTGCACATGACGTCAGGGCGGCCATGCCCTTTGTCATTTGAATCTCTGGGGATTGAGTGCAACCATCTATTATTATACATTTTTATTTCGTATCAGGGCACCCCAACAGCTGAAACCGAGCCTAGGCACCTGCCAGGTTTCGTAAGGTCCCAAATACGACGGCACAAAGCAATAGGCTTAATTAAGAAATGCAATAACTGCACGTAAAAATGCACGCAGTCGCCTACATTTAGACCGTCCTCTGCAAGAACACAACGTGAAAACCCCAAATTTCACGTTAACAAAGAACGCGAAGGTAAGAAAGTAAAACACTCCGTTTTTCGTTCGGTATGAACGGAACTCTATGTTTATCATATTTTTCGAAAATGTGGAAGTGAAAAGCAATAATAGGCGAATAAAGGAAACGATAACACATAATTTCGCGAGAAGACACTTGGCTGACGTCCCGTCGTCACAGCCGTTGCCGTCCTTGGTGCGTTACTAAGGTGCATATTGTGTGATTCCAAGATGGCGGAAAGTAGCAATTAATCTGTCTGAAAGTTCCGATTCTTTGACAATGAGCATGACATTACTTTTCTGGTTACTTTATGAACATGTTGATCACTAGAGCTAGAAGGAATGCCTGCTGCGTAGATGATGATATAATTTCTTTCTCATCGATCATCATCATGACCGTGTTGGGGGTTACGTTTAGTGTAGAAGGCGGCTCTAATAGCTTAAAATAGAGGAAAAGATTAAATAAAACTGAGAAAGGAGAAAAAAAAGTAAAAAAAAAAGTAGTGCTTGGTGTAGAACTCGAACTCCGGTCGTTGGATCAAAAGCCCGTGATCTAAACCACTTTACCATAGAACCATCTAGTCTAGACTGCTAGAGAGTACGGTAGTATCTTAACTGGTCTAGACTGCTAGCCAGTGTAAAGTCATTAATTCTACTAGTTATGGTGTACAGTAGACATTTTGCTATTGATTTTGTCTGTTTAGAATGGAAACGTCTTTGAACACGATCTTGACTAAAACTAAAACACGAGTGAAAAAGATGGTAAAACAGGTGAACAAGAGTGAAAATTTATTGAAACTATATTTTTCTTTGTTTTAAATAATTGAAACTATAGTAAATCAGCCAATCTATGGTTAGGGACGGACCATTTGAAAATTGATTTTTTTTAGGGAGGGGGTACCGCAAATCCCCCCCAAAAAACACGAGCAAGCCGAATTTGAGAAAAAAAATCGAGCGAGCCAAACAAAATCGAGCAAGGGTGAAACTTTGTTCATTGGCTGAATACTGAATGCCTTAAAAAAATCGTATATACATTATCGCATCTACAATGCATTAAGTTGTGCCAGAAAGTGCAGGAAAATGTGCATCCGAGAACCTGAAATTCAGATTTTTCCGGGGGAGCATGCCTCTGACTCCACTTGAAACTCGGTAGAAACGATCTTATTTGAAAGTCCTTTCGAAATGAGGAAGGATGGCGTTTTCCGTTTGTGAATATCTCATCTCGTTCCAGAGATATTCAGGTTTTTGTAATATGTAAATTAGATTACCTGTGACGTCATGACCTTGACACAGCCTGGAGACAAATCACAAAATAAAGAATATCTCTGAAACTAGTGGCTAAAAATAATTGAAACTTTGCACATGTATGGTACTAAGGAAAATACACATCAATGTGCAAATCATGACGTTGCCATTGAAACACTGTTGGCCCCAGGCTCATTTGACCTTGAACATAAAATAATATCTGATTGTAATTTATGACTCTGTTCTACAAAACAATTTTCTTTAAACCCCGCATATACAATGCCTACATTGTATGAAAATGTCTGATGCGCCTATGACAGTAAATAGAGGTAATCGGCTAACTCTGTTGCCACCCAATTCAGATCATGTGATGTAAACACACATTGCTCTGGAGAATTGAGTCTTTGAAAATTAATTTTATTCAGATAGGCATGACAGCATTATGATTAGAATGAAAAAGGAATAATTCCCCAGAGTAGCATCTGTTTATATGACATGATCTGAATTGGGTGGCAACAGCGTTAGCCGATTACCTCTATTGTATATTACGAAGGAGAAATCAAGGAATCTATTTTTATCATGAAAGTGGCCTGGAGCCAAGTGTTTCCATGGCAACGTCATGATTTGCACATTGTTTATTTTCCTTAGTACCATACATGTGCAAAGTATCAATTATTTTTAGCCACTATTTTCAGAGATGTTCTTTATTTTGTGATCTGTCCCAGGTTGTGTCAAGGTTATGACGTCACAGGTAATCTAATTTACATACTACAAAAACTTGAATATCTCTGGAACCAGATGAGTTATTCACAAACGGAAAACGCCATCCTTCCTCATTTTGAAAGGACTTTCAAATAAGATCAACTTAATTTTCGTTTCATATACACTTTAAGTGTCAATGTATTTAGCTTTGCAGCTAATTGGGGACACTTAGTCCTACGATTTTACGTCCTTATCCGAGAATGAAAAGTCCGAAGACTACAGCAAAGCTGATATACAACGTAAAATTCTAACACAAAGCACTACGGTTAGCTAGGCCTGACACGAAAAGCGCTCGGACTAGATTGCAGCCA
This sequence comes from Actinernus sp. WN-2022, assembly GCA_030867875.1. Taxonomy (NCBI): domain Eukaryota; kingdom Metazoa; phylum Cnidaria; class Anthozoa; order Actiniaria; family Actinernidae; genus Actinernus; species Actinernus sp. WN-2022. The sequence goes on from JAOWCC010000019.1 coordinate 76,283,057, forward strand.
TAGACAGCTGCTTCGTTCTTATTAGAACTCGTCAGTATGGCATAGCAAACTGTACGCGGGCTTCGGTGCCAATGCACTACCGACCTGGACTGCGCTAAAGAAGCATCTAGTTACGAGCTCACAGAAAGGCTTGGTTATCGGGTCACACGTCATTACGTGTGGCGAAAAGCCAAAAACCAAGCAAATCTGAACTAAACGTGTCAGTGCTTTGCGAAAAATATAGTTATGCTATTATGGATTTTTGTACCGTAGCCCTTATATAGATCCGATTATCCCTGCTATTGTCATCATTTTCAAAGCTGGTCTGGCCAGCATAACTATATTGCGATGAGTTGTCGATCGATTTGGCTTTGTCAAACGAGCAGGCGATGTTCTTAAATGGCAAGAACAACATTGGAGGCCAGCATATGAATTTGCCGCGTTAAACTGCTATGCGGTCAAGTGCAAAACCTGCAGGCACGACTTGGATTGCATTTATTATGATTGAGTTGTGATTTATTTTTGATCCACGGAAGAGGAAAGCCAAGTCGTCTGCAACTTTTACACACCATCGCATAGCGATGATAACAGAAAGTACTACTTTAAATAAAACTCTTTAAAGCAATCTTTGTTTCTCACATTGATGACAACCACTCCTCCACAAATGATACTACGCACGGCACTAATGACTCAACCATATGCCGGTACCTATCAATGTAAATTCTTTCTTATGTAGTACTACAATGACGGACTTTCATACAGCTAAACAACACAGGTAATGTCCAATTTTGATTGATTACATTTTTATGCGCATGCATGCTCTCTCATTGCACATTCATTTTCACAGAGTACACTTCCTGATATACCTCTCGCAGCACTTACCTTCCTCATAGGAATTTCTAGTATTAACCTTATATATGTTCACTGGAACGATACACTGTATAGCCTCTGTTTATTATACAGAAATGTGGTTTGTGCATCACGTCGCGGCTACTGGGCCTGTTCTAATTGCGTCCGACGAAGGAGAACGCCATCCTAAGCCAGTGGTGTCCGTTGGGTTCCCTGTGTCTCACAGGCAAGAGACATCGAGAATTTTGTTGTGGTTGTGTATCTTTTTTTCGCCATTTTGAATAAATTAACCTCGTTCTGGCGCGTGAAAATGCACACGCGGTCGTTTGGAGTCGTTTCGTTTGTTGCGCTGTGGTTCACTCGGTAAGTAATATGGGCCGCGTCAGGCAAAAAGGGCCCGGACGACATTCAAGTTAAATAATTCCTACAACGGTGTTCCTAATAACAGGGTGAAGATTGATTGTATTCTTGACGAGAAGCGCTACATTTCATTCCTAACAATAAATGTCAGTTTCAAGAAATTGACAACAAAAATCAGGGGTGAAATTTATGTGATTTTGATCCAAGGGCCCGATTTCAAATATGACCACAAAAATTAGGAATCCTGTCAGAGGATGATTTTGATGTATGACATTCATTTATACCTGCTGGCATTAAAGATCAAAACATAAATAAGATGAACAAGATGATCACTTTTTGGGCAAAAATATTCTTTTCTGCAGTCATTCTACTCCCCGTAGCTCATAATATGATTTTAGCAATAGTACAAGTTACACCTTGAAACAATCATCTGATGATAAGGAATCATTTTCGCCTGCTAAAATTGTGATCACACCCTTCGATTTCACTGGTCAATTTCATGAAATCAACACTACTTGTTAGTAGCACAATGTGGCGCTCGCGATGCATATTGTAATCGTACCACAAGTATAAAAAACATGGAACAATTTCAAAAACATTTACATATTATGTCGTCCGGGCCCTTTTTGCCTGACGCGGCCCATATAATATTTCTTCAATCAAATGCAATGTTGTCTAAATTTATCAAAGCCTGAGAAAAGTGTGTACTACTTCTGAGCCATTTCCAAAACCCCATTCTCGAGCTACAACAAGCATACACAGTCCGTGTTAGTACAGCCCAAAATGTTTTCCTTTATCTCGGCAATTTGATGAGCTGCATCCCTTTTGATACAAGTTGTATAACTTATTAGTGAAAACATTCAAAACTTTACACCCACAATAGAGTCAGTCTGTTAATATCAACAGTGTAGTCCAGAACACTGAAGCAATCTTTCAGTCTCCAAAGGGTTATGTTTGTTTTACTACAGGTAGTCCAAAACGGCTAAACTGCAGAATACCCCGCAACTCTTTATGTCCTACGCGTCGCCGGCTACGCATTGCACGCGTAGTTTGCTACGCGTCGAAATTCGACGCGTAGTACGCGTAGGACAGCTTCGTTCAATAAAGAATTCATTAAAGGAGAACTGAACCCTAAATCAATCCGACGACTATACAAACTTGTATTCAAGAGAAATAAGTTCTGTTATTTTATTTCTTTGTGGTGCACGTCTAAAAAGAGGAAATACGTTTTGAAGGTCGAAAAATAGCCGATTCTCTGCTGATAAAGCCAGTTTGTGTGGCGGCTCAATTCAGTGCTTTTTTGCCCTTATCGTACGTCATGCATACCAAGGAAAAACAACCACACCTTAGTGCGCAATTATGAGTCGTTAGTCCATCTATTCAAAGCCGAAAACAGCATGCATGACAAAACTAATTTATTCCCCGTATAGTACGTCACAGATTACAGGAATTAAGCCGTCTGTACTTAGCGGCGGCTGGGAGGAAGATTTGCAGATTTTCTTTTCTTTGACGCAATACACAGTAAAATAAATTTTGGTATGAGTCTTTTCATGTTTAGATCTACTCATTGAGCTAAAGTTGATTTTAGGGTTCAGTTCTCCTTTAAGATATAGCTTCACGGGTGTGAGACTCGGCCTCAACGACGCGTAGCCCGTAGAGCCTTGGGGTATCTTTTCATTTGCGGGTATTGTTACGCGACAATAATCACGCAACATATTATTATTATTTTTATCATTGAAGTCATATCCTAAATTTAATCTTCAAGTGCTAGTGTCTTTGTTACGCTTTTTATGTCTATATGAAACACAATATGAAAAGTTGGGAATCTCGTGATTAGTTAAACAAATGAATGATTGACACTTGGGCTTGTGGCCTCGATATCAGGATTGTTGCCTTGGCTGTTTCAGGAACAGGCAGTATCACACCAGCGTGCGTACTTATATTAAATTGGCATCGTTGACAACTTTATCAAAACATCAAAACTATGCAACCTTATTTGGTACAAAATTATGAAAATAAAAGGATATAGCTCCTCAAAAGTTACCTAATCTAAGGACTCCCGCAGGTATACTGTCTGGTCTGAGAGCTTAAAAGAAAGCCAAAAAGTTATGTAAAGATAAAGTTAGTATATGTTAGCTTATTACGCCAACATTTATGCTAGGTTATTGATTACAGTTATCACTATTTACCGACATTCATCCACTAGACCAATCAAAATCAATGTGTAATTCGAGTACACGCAAGTCAAGAACACGCTTCCTGAGTTACTTGTCGACTTAGAAAAACTAAGAAACTTAGAAATCTACGCTACCATCTACCTCTATCAATCTATTCTACCTCGAACAAGCAAGCCAGGAGACCAAAGTAAGATCACTATAATTACTTAGAATGTATATATTGATTAGCTATCGTGATTATCTATGTTAGAAGCGTGCAGATTACAATTGATTTCTATGCCAGCATTTAGTTTGGGCACGCACAATAGGTTAATTATGCTTTACTTCATTCTTAGTTCAAACCAACACTATCGAAATCAACAACACGATCAACAATATAAATCTACAAGAAATCCACATCGAATGAACTTCTATTCAATCTCTGATTCAAGAAAATCTACTATTGTGAACACTTCAAGAACTGTGATAATTAAACTTGGAATAATTGTTGAGAGTTAGCGTTTGAATGCCTTTGGATTGCTTGTAATGAAATCTACATTAGTTTGAATTTGACTCTAATTCAATTCAATATCGATAATCGACTGGAAATTGCCTTGCATTTGGCTTAGAAACTCTATGGTTGTTATGTAAGAATAGTTCTCAATATTGCCACATCACTCGAATGGAATGATCGGAATACCGATTTGTCTACAAACAGGAAACGAGCGAAAACCCAAATGAATGATCGGAATTCATTAACGAAGTATGACGACGGTGGGTTCGTAAACGAGTCGGAAGTGGCCGACGTTGTGTCAGAAAACCCCGGCGCTGTGCCGAAAACGTCTATTGTGCAGTTAAAGCGGGACAGAGGCATTGCAAAGAGAATACTAACAAAGAAGCGAAATGAAATCGAATCCCTTATCGATAAATTTGAGAGCGCTGCTGTGGTAGAAATAAAACTCGCCGAGCTTAATTCCGCATTAGAGAGACTGGAACACGCGCATGCCCTTTATCACGAAACACTAAGTGATCACGAAGACATTCAAGATTCCTTAGATTACTTTAATTATGAAGAATTTTAAAAAGGTTAAAGATCTGATTTCGCGGGTCCAAAAATGTCAAATTTCATTGGCAAAAGAACAGCCAGAAAACCCTTCGACTCCCGTAGTGGCACCTTCGACTCCCTTAGTAGCGCCTTCGACTTCAAAAGTGGAACCTTCGACGCCTGTAGTAAAACCCTCGGACTCAGTTAGTAATGTCGGATCAAAACGATCCTCAATCGCTAGCTCCGTGTCAAGCGCCAGGGCAAAGGCTTCAGCCAGGAAAGCGAAACTGCTCGCTGAGGCCAATGCGCTAAAGAAGATGCAAAATCTTGAACAGGAAGAACTGCGACTACAACAAGCCAAGGAAGAGCTGAGAATAGAAACGGAGTTAGCGAAGGCTGAAGCTGAAGAGCGCGCATTAGCCGAGGCGGCGAAAGGCAGCGTTCTGCACGACGACAAGCCACTCCCATTACACTCTTACATTACGACCTGGATGGGAAAGAGCAAAGAGAAGGCCGGTCCTCTCCCTGATAAACACGCTCCTGCTATAACAGCGCAGTCAACCCAACCCGCGATGACTAAATTAGACCCAGAGGCGAATGAATGGTACATGCCACCTGTCCAGCCTAATTATCAGCCGCAGCCGAGTCCCTACATGCAACAAATGGCGGAGAACTTGTTGATACAGCAACAACCCGAGCTACCCACCTTCGCAGGGGATCCGATCGAGTACTGCCGATCGATCCGATCGAGCTTTATCAGAGCCTTTGAGCCGGAGTCTAATCGAATCAAGGACTGATAGCGCTAGATTGTACTATCTTGTACAATACACGAGCGGCGATGTTCATGAGTTGATGCGTAGCTGCTTGTCCATGAATCACACAGAAGGGTATCATGAAGCGCGACGATTACTAAAGGAGCGCTATGGCCAAGATTACAAGATAGCAACCGCCTATGTAGACCGCGTCACAACGGGTCCCCCAATAAGAGCAGAAAAGGCCGAAGACTGTATGGAAATTCTCCATACTGATCACCAGCTGTAAAAACGCGTTAAGGGACATCGGGTATCTCAATAGGATTAACAATCCTGACTAGTGTTTGAAGAAAATTGTCGACCTTTGGTATCTCCGGAGAACAGAAAGGTGATAGCAAACAAGGCGCGTCACGCAATCGTCCTCAATGTCCGCTTTGTAATACTAATCACTGGCTTTCTCAGTGCAGTGAGTTCAGAAGCAAGTCCCTAGATGAGCGCTTGAAGGTCACCAGAGCCAAGGGACTCTGTAATAATTGTCTAGTATCAGGTCACGTGGTAAGAGAGTGCCCTAAAGAAAGTTTCTGTAAGTGGACGGTTGCAAGTCCAAACATTCAACGTTTCTGCACCCGTTAAATGACAACAAAGGCGCCGACCCAAGACAAAGCGAGAAAAAAGAAGAAAAGAAGAAACCCGAGGCCGCCGCAAACAACCGAACGCCAGACAGCCAAAGAGACGAAGCGAGTGGTCAAAGCGGATATGTAAGGGTCAGGGAAGAAAACCGCAAGTTCCAAAAGGCCACAACAAGCTTAGCGATAGTTCCTGTGAAAGTCAAGGTACCAGGCCGCGAACAGGCAGTGGAGACGTATGCGTTTCTAGACAGAGGCTCCAATACAACATTCTGCACAGAAGAGCTGATGGAGGAGCTTCAAGCTAAAGGAACAGAAACCACTCTATCTCTTACTACTCTAGGAATTGAAGATAATGCGACTAAGACGTCCGTCCACAGCCTACAAGTCGGCGATTTAGACGAGAACAATCTGATCTAGCTACCCCTTGTATTCTCCATCCCTCGGTTGCCCGTGACAACCGACAATCGAGCCAACCATCAGGATCTACGAAAATGGCCACACCTTCAAGGAATCGACATCACAGACATCGACGCTGACGTAGGACTCCTAATCGGCAGTGACGTCTCCAGAGCGCTGGAACCAAGAGAAGTGAAATCAGGTCAACCAGGTGAGCCATACGCCACAAAGACGGAACTCGGGTGGGTCGTCAACGGTCCGCTGACCAGATCTGGAGTCTCACGACGCACAGCAAACCTGATCAAAACTGATGCAGACCTTAGTGTGCAATTCGAGGAATACTGCAACATGGAGTTTAACGACTCATGCTACGATAGCAATACCGCTATGTCTCAAGAGGACAAGAGAGCTTTAGAAAAGATGAGAGCTTCTATTCTATCGAAGAACGGTCATTACGAAATTGGTCTTCCGTGGAAAGACGGATTTCCTGATCTTCCTGATAACCGACTAATGGCCGAATATCGCCTGCAACATCTGAAGAAGAGATTAGCAAGAGAGCCGGTTTTACTGCAGAAGTACACGGCATTCATCGACGAGTTATTGCAGAAAGGATTTGCTAGACGCACTCCACATCACCAGATTGCACTGTCGGCCAGATTACCTGGTTTTTACCCCACCATCCAGTTTTTCATCCAAAGAAGCCGGAAAAAACGCGCGTAGTGTTCGATTGTTCCGCAAAGTACCGCAACGCCTCGTTAAACATCCAGCTTTCACAGGGGCCGGATTTGACTCTCTAGTCGGAGTGCTGACAATATTTCGAACGGGGCCAGCTGGCGATGTCTCGTCAGCTCAACTCCATCACTTCTCCGATGCATCTCAGATTGGCTTTGCCGTGCGGTGTCAGCGCTGGAACAGGAGTAGAAGGAACCTCAAAGTTAATGACATCGTGATCATCGCTGACGAAATTTCTCCTCGGAGCTCTTGGCCGTTGGGTCGTATTCTAGAGGTTCGCACAAGCAGCCACGATGGGCGCGTACGTTCAGTTAAGGTCAAAACAAGAACGAGTCTGCTTGAGCGCCCAATCGACAAGATCGTCTTACTGGAGGGTGCTAACTTTGCTGAAAGCCAGAAGGACTGAACATCACAGACTTCTACACAGATAAGTCAGTGAACCTGAACGAACATTACGAATATATTTACTCAGCGTTTTGTTAAGATTACATGATTATAGTTTAGTGATTATAAAATTACTTGCATTATTGTAGTATTTAGAACATTGTAAAGGCTCTGCGTATCGCCTTTAAGGGGCCGAAATGTTAGCTTATTACGCCAACTCAATTTAGTTAATATTTATGCTAGGTTATTGATTACAGTTATCACAATTTACCGCCATTCATCCGCTAGACCAATCAAAATCAATGTGTAATTCGAGTACACGCAAGCTCAGAACACGCTTCCTGAGTAAGATCACTATAATTACTTAGAATGTATATATTGATTACTGAGCTATCGTGATTATCTATGTTAGAAGCGTGCAGATTACAATTGATTTCTATGCCAGCATTTAGTTTGGGCACGCACAATAGGTTAATTATGCTTTACTTCATTCTTAGTTCAAACCAACACTATCGAAATCAACAACACGATCAACAGTATAAATCTACAAGAAATCCACATCGAATCAACTTCTATTACAACATCGATCAATTCAATCCCTGATTCAAGAAAATCTACTATTGTGAACACATCAAGAACTATGATACTGATTAAACTTGGAATGATTGTTGAGAGTTAGCGTTTGAATGCCTTTGGATTGCATGTAATGAAATCTAGAGTATATAGTTAGTGTATCCTTGGTCTGTAGTTAGTCAGTAGTTAGTCCGTAGTAGCAGTGTAATGACGTGTAAGAAAAAAGTAAAAATAAGCCAGAAGTGAAGATCCCGGGTCGTAATCCTCTCGTAACAGTATTCTGCAGTTGCTCCCAAAAACATTATATCGAACGCACTTTAATAATCTATGATTACTTCTAGTATATTATTGTTTTTAATCTCCTTTTACAAGGTGAACAAACGTTTGCATTGAAGATTAGCGGCTTTATGGATCCAGAGTTTCGGAAGTTAGCAGAGTGTCTGCCCCTGCGTGCTGTTCAAGCGGAAGCTAACACAATAGACATATATTCAAGAGCCTTCAATAATTTAAAGATTGGGCCTCTTCCTACATCCACATCGAATCAACTTCTATTACAACATCGATCAATTCAATCCCTGATTCAAGAAAATCTACTATTGTGAACACATCAAGAACTATGATACTGATTAAACTTGGAATGATTGTTGAGAGTTAGCGTTTGAATGCCTTTGGATTGCATGTAATGAAATCTAGAGTATATAGTTAGTGTATCGTTGGTCTGTAGTTCGTCAGTAGTTAGTCCGTAGTAGCAGTGTAATGACGTGTAAGAAGAAAGTAAAAAGAAGTCAGAAGTGAAGATCCCGGGTCGTAATCCTCTCGTAACAGTATTCTGCAGTTGCTCCCAAAAACATTATATCGAACGCACTTTAATAATCTATGATTACTTCTAGTATATTATTGTTTTTAATCTCCTTTTACAAGGTGAACAAACGTTTGCATTGAAGATTAGCGGCTTTATGGATCCAGAGTTTCGGAAGTTAGCAGAGTGTCTGCCCCTGCGTGCTGTTCAAGCGGAAGCTAACACAATAGACATATATTCAAGAGCCTTCAATAATTTAAAGATTGGGCCTCTTCCTACTGTGAAATTTCTCCTTTACCGTCTAGCGAGATTTCAGTTGCGCTGTATCTGGAGGATCTATTACAATGTAATTGTCCATATTCAGTACTGGAGTGTTTATTTTACGGAATGAATTGGGCCCACAATTTGTACGGCTTTAACCAGCCTTAAATGTGCTCCAAAATTATCAGTTATATTCTTGAAGCCGGTAAAAAGGAAATTATCTGAACTTACTCCAAGAAGGGGTCTGTTACTCCAGAAATGAATGCTACCGTGATTGTTCAGATCATTCACTTAGCTGCAATTTGTGTTACAGCATACATCGCGTTTCACTGAGTTAGCCAGTTGCACTACTGCGATGTTAAATTTTGCGATAAGTTTTGTCGAGCTGTATATCTTTACTGAAGATTTAGGGTCGTTCCACAGTGTTTATGGCTGAAACTGACCTTATTACATGTACCTTTACACTATTGTTTAGGTAATATTCAATCCGCGAAGCTGAACTTTATTTTCTTCGCAGTTTTAAGTACTGTTTAAAACACGAACAGCAGTGTTTTATCATGTTTAAAAATTCGAGGGCGAAGGCCGATAATTTTTAGACTTGATAAAACACGTGCTGTGAGTTTAAGGTTACCGGATACCTTCAAGGCATGTTTTTTTGTAAAAAAAATATTATTGATTATTTGGAAAGTTTATGGATTGTTCTACAATTTAGAAAAAACATTATTTCAAAAGATATAAAAGCTTGCGAGATATTTAGAAAAAACGTATTTAGAAGGAAACTAAATAAATCACCGAGGCGTTGTAATCCCTTTATGAGCCACGGGCACCCCGTGGACTTTTAGCGGGAGCTGTTATCCGAGTACCGTAATTTGCATACTGTTGTTGTAGCTTCCCTTCTTCGAAATAACAAACGTGCATTTAGAGTCTTTTATCAAACGTTTGTATGGGGAAATCCAAAAGAGAAAAGCAGAGTCATTGAGTAAAACAAAGCGAACCCTGGACCGAAAAAGAAAGGAAACCGGCGATAAGGAGGAATTCGGTAAAACGAGCCGAATTGAGCTCGCGGACAGCGACAAAGGCTCGTGCTTCGAAGAACGTGCGAAAGGCAGCGAATAACAACCTTCAACTTCAGTGTCAACTCCAAATATAAGCAGCGTCAGCAGGCTTAAACTGTCGTTTGGCTTACCAGGAACATTTGAAGAGTCTGAGGACGCGAGCAGCGATGAATTTCCCGCGAATTTCACTACTGCTTTGAAGCTCCAGGGGTCCTTGCGTAGTCATTGGCTAGTTGGTTCGAAGTGTTGACATCTGCCTTGATGAGGTGTGAAATGTTCACACAACTTTACACGCCAAATCTCCGACTAGGTTTTTCTTCGTATCCCCTCTCTTTGAACGAATTAATAGGGTATGCAGACATGTGGATTTTTATAAAACTCGGCCAAAAGACAGATAAGTTACTGACAAAGAAAAGGGTGTGAGCGTTTAGCAATATTCAAAGTATTTTTCCTCGTAGAGTATCCCGCGTGATGTGACTCGGACATTATTGAAGACTAAAACTTTAGGAATGAATTGCATTTGAATGAAGTAAAATATTTACAAATGCTCACACTCTTTTTTAGGCTGTCATATGCTGATTAACATTATGCAGTTGAATAGGAGATATTGTAGTTGAGTCTACGAATAGCAGTTTCAGCGGTATTGACCCGAACGCCTCACTTCAATGTAATGAAGCGCCATTGAAACCATCATTCTTACACGACACCAACACCCTCCTAAACAAGCACGACTAATTTAGATACACAGTTTGAATAGCGCTTCATTACATTGAAGTGAGGCGTTTGGGTCAATACCGCTGAAACTGCTATTCGTAGACTCAACTACAATATCTCCTATTGTTCTTATGCGTTAACCCGAAGGCTGCTAATTCACTTTTATAAACCTTGTCAGTTTTGCGTTTGTTGGCTTAGCATTGCTTTACAATAAAACGTATTTTTAAACAAATCCATTCAGCGTATTCTACACTTCATAAGCTTTACAGAGGTATATAGGTTTCTATAGTTTTCTTTAAAACAACGCGCGTACAAAATTATTAACGAGAGAGACCCGCGAAGGTATCCGGTAACCTTAATGCACGTTTATATTATTTTACGGCTTTGAGTTTGGTTTAATAATTGGAACTAAACAGTGGCTCGGTAAACAAGTAATGGTAGTTGGATAACTTCATTTTAAAAATATTATTTGTGTATCTCGGTAGTCTGCTGATATTAGTAAATTTAGTGCAAAATTTATTATCTAGGTACTTTATGTTCCGTGTACTTTTTGCTATCTTTGGTTCTTTATTAGTGAATTCTTAATTAGGTTGAAACTTTATATAAAATTTCATGTTCATTAGTATTCTTTGTATAAAACGTTCATCCTAATTAGCAATTCAATGAGAAAGCTGAAACATCAATAGAAATTCCATTGTCTCAATCATTAACCCCGTTTTCCCCTGGGACAGAATTCAAATCCCTCCGCGGGCCTTTCAGAATGCGGATGAGATTTTATCAGGTATAAAGGAGCATACACGTGACTGATTTGCTTCATCTGATTGGACAACATGCTCATTAATTATTCATGAGTTTTTGAAATCCTTTTAAAGTCTCAGATAGTATCGTCTACGTAGTACTGGTATTAGCTACTTTAGGACAAGGGTATTAGTTCTGCAAGATTGGGTTTATTTAGGCTATCCCAAAACCTGTATGTTCAGTTTTAGAGCCGGTGGTGCCTCGGCTGCTGCTAACGCTGGAATTATTGATCGCCTTTTTCAGCGTCAAAGTAAATCAGACGGAGCAAAAGATGGTTACGTACATGTGTACATCAAAGACAAACTTGATTCTTTGCTTTCAGTTTCTAAAAGTTTAAATGTTTAGCTTGCATCATGGTCTTTCTTTATCATCGAAGGAGGGGCATCAATAAACTAGATCAGGGGATCTGTTGTTTGTGTTTAATGAAGTTTAGCTATTAAATGTTTTATGCTCGTTCAGAGTGATAAGAGTATAACTCGAACTCCTATTGCACCCCCCTTTCCGGGACCCGGTTGGGATATGTGGGGGAATTGATGGTGATTAACCAGTTTTGCCAGTTTTGTGGCCCCAAGGGGTTTGGGATTTTACTTGATTTGCTTCAAGTACATGTACCTTCAAAGTTCGTGGGAGGCCAGAGGTGGGGATTTGACTGGAGCCCAGTTCATCTGCGAGTGTGGACAACATGCGAGCCAACGATGCGAGCCAACGATGCGAGCCAACGATGCGAGCCAACGATGCGAGCCATGCAAATAAAAAAACATGCGAGCCGTGAATACTCACATTCAATTGCTGCGAATTCCTATCAAAGCTGCATGCAGTAGTTGATGAAGAAGTTGACCACAAATCTGGAGGATTACCGGTCTGGACTGGCTAGAGGAGGCCGAGCGAGCTGGAGCCGAGTGCCGGGGTTGTTCTCATTTCCAGTCTCTTTTTAAAATTTGGCGAATTGAAATTTCTCCCATTCACTAAACTGTAACGTAAAACACTGAAAGTGAAAATTCACAAACCTACTAATTTCATTTCTGAACATCATATTGTATTCTAGCAGAAGTCCATAACCAGAAGTGTCCATCTCCCACTATAGGGTTTGGCCCATCAGTTTACAGAGTAGTCTATTTATAGAAAGCTTTTCCCGCCATCTCGCAGCCAATCATATTCTTCGCAAATTTATCACCAGCACCTGATTGGCTAAGACAGCTATTTCCTTTGTTTGTAATATTGTACAGCTAATTATATAAGCGACAAACTTTTGGCGAACAAGGCAGTGTAGAAACTTCTGATGATCAGCTATTTATAACTTGCAAGAACTAGTGAGCACCACATGTCTATAGGAAAGACCATTAGTCCATATAAACCAGAACATGTGGTTCCTTTGTAACCTTTTATTTTCCCGTTTCATCTGTATAGTGAAGACTTCGTGTTTACATACAATGATACAGCAGCGTGCGATGTATACAGAACGAAGCTACGTTTTGCCTTTTGGTTCATAAACGCAGATTTTTCTAGTGATATTTGGCATAAATACAGCGAGTGATAAATATCATGTACAAATCATGCTATTATTTTGATTATAATGTGACCTAAGCAATTTACTGAAAAAGACAATCGATGTTCTCTCAAGAGTCAAGTGCACCGAGTTGTTTACTTCTTTGAGTTTCAGCTCAAGTGAAAATTTGAAAATCCTGTAACAGTGTAAGTAATTTGCGGTTGGCAGATAAAAGAACAGCCCGGCAAATCTCCAAGCAAGGCTTAATAATCGACTGGAGCTGAGAGAAAATAGCTATAACCCGTGAAAAAAGTCAATTTCTGGTACACTGAACACTAGCAAAAAGCGAAGTTTGATTTCAGGCAGTTCATCAAACACAATCAAACAATGAAATTAACAGTTGTCACTTTTCTGTTTTATTAAAGACACTAACTGTCATACATCTCCAAGAATAAACTTTACAATCGAAAACTAGAAAACTGAACGCAACTATCGCAGCTGGAAATGAAATTCCAGTTCTTAAAATTAGTACAAGCAAGGAGTTTTTCTTCAGGCAACTTGAACAAGATTTGAATCAACTGCCTCACGCAGAAACGGGTCATATGCGACCGAGTTTCCAAGGATTTCAATGGATTAAAAACAAAACAATTAAATAAAAATTTAAAAGTAAACTTGGCTTACTTTGATGTAATTTTGTCCTTGTATAATGTCAGTTCCTGGCCTGTTGTTTCAGCGAGATGAATGTTAATATTCGGTTCCGTTTTCATTCATTGTCATTGATTCAAACTTTTATACTAGTCAACTGGTCACTTGAAGACTTGAAAATCACTTTGAACTTTCTCAAATCACTCCAAGATTCCATTTGCAGAGGCACAGATGATCATTCTATGCATTTCTTTTCATTTCAATTCCAAAATCTTCAATTTTAGTCGTCAAAAGCCCGACATTTGCCACCGTAGCTTTGTAGTTTGTAGCACTGCTTGGCGACCTGTATGTACTGAGCTTCAAACCGGGGGGCAACGCTTGCATAATAACGGGAGGTATGTGAGGTGTCGTCTTCAGAGCCTGACCCAGTTTGAAAAAAAAAATGTAGTGAAGGTGTTTTTATTAACCAGAATTTCCATGACCTTTTTGAAAATTAACCCGAATTGATAGTCGATTTGCTCCAAAACAAGACTTGGTTTGTCAAATTGGGCTCAAACCTGTACCCGGTACCGCCACACATCTCATTTACGTCGTGTACATGAGTGCCCCCCGGTACGGTGTCCTGCAGACTCCCGCAATTGACCCATTGTCCGCCATTGCTTTTCCCCTCGAAATTTGAGATTAGCATTTCTAAAAATAGACTACTCTGTAAACTGATGGGCCGTTACCCCAATACCAGATGGACACTTCTGGTTATGGACTTCTGATTCTAGCCCCATTTATACGACAAGGATTTTGGGCACGGCACCTCTAAATTTAGCCCGCGTGGGTCTGCCACTTTCGCATTTACATGACAAAATTGCTCACAGATATGACACGTGCGGGGTACTCTTGAATTAGGGGTGACTTCTTTATCCCAGGTAGCGGCTAATGCATATTTTAAAAGATGGCGGACGTCTATCCAGGCGTCCCTTGTTTTGGTTTGGGTCGGTTCAGCATCGAACAATACAATACTTAAGAGCCTAGCTTAAACGCTGACATTACCACAGACGTGAACCAAAACAGCAAATCGATATAGGAAATAAATACAAATACAAAATATGAACCATATTATTCCTATCCCGCGGAACATGCGTACCCCCTGGCACATACGTACCCCCCCCGAAAACTATTTTAAAAACTAACCAACCACTCAGATTGTAAAAAAAAACGTGACCCCACTTATTTAATATGCTACTTTATATGCATGCTACAGCAGATTTCGTATGAGTGGGACAAACTACAGCACTGACTACAGCACGGTTACCGTATGGCATGCCGTGACGTTGAAATGGTTTCCCATTGTTTTTGTCCTGCTGATCCAATCAAATCACAGAACTACGGCACAGCACAGCTACAGCCACACCGCGGCAAAAACATCACGCGCATGCGTATTTGCTATTTCTTATCCGCGCGCGGCCGCCCCCTGTTTCCCGCGAAAACTGAAATGAAACAACAGGCACATGCCGTGATTTTAACGTTTCTGCTTAAAAGTATTCATTTGTGAACTGTTTTGTCAAAAAATAAGAAAACTACTTAAAAGCTAAGCCTAAGACTTTAACAGGTTGAAGTTTTCTTAATTTGTAATTCATTGTGAGTTTACTAAGTTGTAAAATTGTTTACTAAAAAAGTTCAAACCCTCAGAAACATGTATTTGAAACCAGAGCCTTCATTCTTTCGGCCAGCGGAACATAACGTTTTGCCGCGGTGGGAGCTACACACTCATACGAAATCTGCTCTAACTTGAAGCCGCCCACACAAGGCCAGCAGTGGGATGCTTTCAAGTTCAAGTTTCACCTCGTATTTATCTGATGGTGAATATTGATGTTGAGTCTTCTGTCCCATAAAATAACCATCCCCAGCCTACTTTTGATGGAATTAACATATGCCACTCCGTGATGAAAGAGGTTTGATTTATCTCATTTTAAATGAACACAGTGTTCACTTTTGAACACTCCTTTTGCTTAGACTTTCCTCAGTTTTGAATAAGTAAGATTGTTAGATTTCGTGACTAAAAACAACGATACTTTCGATTGTTTTGAAAATCCCAAGCGTAAGGCGTAGTTTCTTATACGAAACCGTACGTATCGAAACCAAATAGGTTTTGCATTTGATAAAGCAGACTACTGCGGCTAGGAACGAGTAAACCGTACTAAAACTAGTAAAAGTCATGTTGAGCTACAGATATTCTTAGTGGTTTCGACTTGACGAGTTGTTCTTGCTACAAAAGGACGGTAGTTTTGCCTCAGATCTAGAGTTGTTTAGAGGTTATTACACGGAAAGTTGTGAAATACGGCTGGGTATTTTTACGAGTAAAAATTCCCAGCCGTATTACACAACTTTTCGTGTAATAAGTTGTTTATTATACGTAGAAAAAATATAAGCAAATACCGTGAACAAACATCCTGTAAAAATACGTTGGATCCGAAGTGAGGACCTATGCAGGCAAAAATATGAAAAATAACGAATGAAAAGTCCGAAGACTACAGCAAAGCTGATATACAACGTAAAATTCCAACACAAAGCACAGGTAGCCCAAGCTTGGGATCTGTATAATATTTAACAGCATTTGTATGGGATTTTTTAGTTTTCCATGTACAACGTAAATCATGAATAAAACTCGACAAAAACCTATACAGTGTCTTCTTGTGTTCCTTAACTATGTCTGTGCCATGTTACAACAAGAAAACATGATTTTGTTGAAATTCGCTGTAACATGGCACAGACATAGTTAAGGAACACAAGAAGACAATGTATAGGTTTTCGTCGAGTTTTATTCAAGATTTACGTTGTACATGGAAAACTAAAAAATCCCATACAAATGCTGTTAAATATTATACAGATCCCAAGCTTGGGCTACCTGTGCACAAAGCACTACGGTTAGCTAGGCCTGACATGAAAAGCGCTCGGACTAGATTGCAGCCATAGACAGCTGTTTCGTTCTTATTAGAACTCGTCAGTATGGCATAGCAAACAGAACACAGGCTTCGGTGCCAATGCACTACCGACCCGGGACTGAGCTAAGGAGCATCTAGTTTCGAGCCCACAGAAATGTTTGGTTATCGGGTCACACGTCATTACGTGTGGCGAAAAGCCAAAAACCAAACAAATCTGAACCTAACATGTCAGTGCCTTGTGAGAAATAGTTATGCTGGCCAGACCAGCTTTATAAATGATGACAATAACAGGAATATTCGGATCCATATAAGACCTACGGTACAAAAATCCATAATTTATAAAGCTGGTCTGGCCAGCATAACTATTTCTCACAAGGCACTGACATGTTAGGTTCAGATTTGTTTGGTTTTTGGCTTTTCGCCACACGTAATGACGTTGACCCGATAACCAAACATTTCTGTGGGCTCGAAACTAGATGCTCCTTAGCTCAGTCCCGGGTCGGTAGTGCATTGGCACCGAAGCCTGTGTTCTGTTTGCTATGCCATACTGACGAGTTCTAATAAGAACGAAACAGCTGTCTATGGCTGCAATCTAGTTCGAGCACTTTTCGTGTCAGGCCTAGCTAACCGTAGTGCTTTGCGTTGGAATTTTACGTTGTATATCAGCTTTGCTGTAGTCTTCGGACTTTTCATTCGTTATTTATTATACGACAGGCGACAGCTAACACGAACAAAAAAGGTTTGTTTTCGCTTACCTTACTGCTCTGTTTGAAGAAAATCTTGAGACAAGAAATCTCGAGAGAAGAAACCTCTCAGTCTCAGTTGAAGTCAAATGTCGGCGGCGCACGGGCGCGCACTGAAAATGTTTTTTGCCGCGCTAAAAGCTGATTGGCTGTTGCTCAAACAGCGCCATTTCGATTGACTCGCGCGCAGGTGGTGGGCGCTACGATCGCAAAGCACGTTGGTCCATTTCACAAAATCGGCTCATTTCGCACAAGCTGCCGTCGAGCGAACACCTCTGAGAGAGCTGTTCGAATCGGTTCGATCGGCGAAGAGCGTTTTGTTCGGGTATTAAAAAGAAAGTTGTTCCCTCACTGGGATGAATTACCTCCTACAGTTTATCAAAAATTGTGTGAAAAGCGCCACAGAGCAATTCAAAGGGAAAAAAGCGACAGTCTCCAGCTCCACGAAACGTCGTTTATATGAATGAGAGTTGAATACTTTTGCCAGCTTTTAACAGGTGAGTTTAGTTTTTTCCTTCGCCCTTTTACTTGCATAAATCAAGGCTCAAAATATTGAGTCGAAGCTTGCAATTAGGTCGGTGTACATGTAGTACTGCTTGAAGTGGTACTAAATTAATAGGAGCGTTCATTTTGTCAGCCTTTGTTTATATTGTTTATAAATTTATTATAAACTTTTATATTTCGAAAGATAAGCCAACACTTCATCTTTGACTAGGAGATGAAACCCAGTTAATGCTCAGACTTCCCCTCCTAACTGATTTGATATTTCAAGGATAATCACACAAGTTTCTATTTCATCGGTACATAAGCAGTGTACAATGTCAATGGTTTCTGATGAGCCTACCCTTTATAACATTTGGCTTTTGTTTCTTTTGATACAGGAACAGAAGAGAGTGACATTCCAGCTACTTGTGCATAATTATATAGATGGGATACTAAACCAGCATATAATTCTACCGAGACAAATAATTATTACAGAATATATATATAGCCTGTGTAGCAGTGCAAGGGAGGGAGAGGGGGACAGTGGAGCTCCTTGTGCTGGCTAAGAACAAGATTCACATTAGCTATAGTCCTGTTCAATAATACATTTAAGCAGTGGTGTCGGGAGGGAGAGGGGCAGTTGCCCCCACCCCCTCTGCCCAGTTTCAGAAGAGAGAGACACATGTACATACATAGTTTTTATTTAAACACGGAGTCTCTTTGTGTTACATGCTCTCCAAGGGAGCCATGTATAAAGGTAAAAATTACGATATGAGTAAAAATATAAAAGCTAAAACTAAGATATTAAAATGTTCTAATCGCTAATTAATATAATCATTAAATTTATTTACAGTTGACCTAAGTACCTCTTAAAATTGTATAGGTCGATCTGGCTGGTTTTTGGCTGCAGCTGGTAAGCTATTCCAGAGAACGGCCCCCTGATACTGAAAGCTGTGTTTACCAGCTTCGGTCTGTGGATGTTTTATGAAAATATTATGTGCTGAATTTCTTAAACTATGGGAGACAGTGTACAGTGTTTGAATTTGCAAATAGTTTATGCAAATAGTCTGGTGAAGTCCCATTTAATGTTTTAAACATTAAAGTTGCAAGTTGTTTGCATCTTCCGTTCTCAACATTGTCCCATTTAAGCTCATCCAGTAGCCCAGATGACGGTTCATCATAATTAGAAAAGGTAATCACTCTGGCAGCTCTATTTTGGAGCTTTTGAAGGTGATCCAATAGCCCTTTACCACATGAGGTTCCCCATACTGCACTACAGTAATCGAGATATGGTAGTACGAGGGAATTGTACATACTAGTATTTAAATTTCAAATGGTACAAGGCTTCTAACTCGTTTTAAAGCTCCAATCCCTCCTAAAATTTTCTTAGAAATGTTATCCACCTGTTGTTTCCATGTTAGGGACTCATCAATCTAACTCCAAGATATTTGTAAGTTTGTTCTCTCTAAGGGTTTGTGATCAACTTTGATTATGAAATTATGTTCAAGGTGTCTTATTTTATGCCGACTTGCAACTTAGTATCATAAACTTAGTTTTTACTATATTTAAACTAAGTTTATTTGCCTTTAACCATATGTGCACCTTATTCAAGTCATTTATTGGTTCATTTGTTGCTCTAGAACATTTGGGTCTGCATCAGCTACTGTAAGGCTGGTATCATCAGCATACATTCTTACTTCTGAGAATAGATCACAAGAGGGGAGATCATTAATATAAGTTATGAAGAGAAGACAGAAGTCGTCAATGAAAATGTCTCAGAATTCATCTCCCCCCCCAGTTTCCCCCAATTTTAAGGGCCTCCCTATGCCCCAGCATTTAAGCATTAATTAGCTTTTCTATAATTCAGGTTGATTTGTCCTATGAAATAATTACGGTACATACATTGTACATGTAATTTTTTTTATTGTTGCCATTTATATTAAATTAGATAATTTAAATATTTCCACATGACTGTAATGTAGGTGCACAGAATCAAATAATGCACTTATCAGCAGCTTCCCCCAGGAGTAGACCCCAGGATGATAAAGAGGATTGCAAAAAGGGTGGAACAAACTTCATGATTTTCCCCAGGGGTGGGGAAATGTTATTAGTCAAAGTCCCCTGGGTCCCATTTTCCTTAAACAGAAAATCCCTCTTATGTGAGATTATAATCTTACAAATTCCCCCTTGCTTATCTTGGAACTTCAAACAAAGTCAAGCATTTTCCCCTACCCAAGGGCAAAACTTACATTCAATCCCCTTTTATTCCCCAACTTATCCCCCTGATCGGCCTGGGAGGGCTTATTAGAGAGGGGGGGAGGGGGGGCTTATGTCAATGGAAGAGCCAATGTTCAGTAGAGACAAGTGTAAAATTCCCTTTTATTCTCCACAAGGAACTGGGACACAAGGCGGGAAAACTAAAACATATGAAATTAACCGTCGAGGAGCGAAAGTTCAAGAATAAAATATTGTTTAAATAGTATGGTACCTTCATAAGGTTTAATTACATTCAAGAATGGAGTAACGCAACTACTGCAGTAATACTGACTTTTTTTGGGGGGGCTTAATTAATTTTGTCTTCAAAAAGGGGGGCTTATTAGAAGAGAGGGGCTTAAAAGAGAGAGGGGGGGGGGGGGGGGGGCTAAATAGAGGATTTACGGTTAAGTGCATAAGAAAGGTGTTTTGAAAATAAATTATTTGCTTAAAAAAGTTGTGAATAGCTCTTGCTTTCCTCTCATTTGTTGCACTAGCCGACCTCAAGATTTTTGAGCTGGCTTTCCAGGGGTATCTCATGTAGCACCACCGTGACCTCTCTTGCTGGGCTGGTAATTATTCCATCATCTGTTAATATAATTAAATGAATAAAAATTGATGTAATAGCTGACATGTAGTGACAGTTGAATAACAGTACAATGCCACTTTGCTCAGTATAATTCCTTTTCTCAAATTTTCATACAAACCTAAACTGAACCCCCAAAATTAAAAATTAAAATCTTTTTCCAACCCAAAATCATTCAAAGAACGAGTCTAAATACACCTGAATTATAATGAAGAATTTAGCTAAGTTTTGAAGTATCTTTTTAAGTGGCACCACAGGCAGCCAAGCGAGCGCTTCAAAACATCGAGAAACAAACGCCTGAAACTCCCTCATATCGCCCCCAAAAGCACATTAGACCACATCAAAAGGTAAATAGTTTATTTCGCTACGAGTTTCAAGGTATTTGGGGATCATTCGACCAAATACAAGGATTTGTCGTGCCATTTAGCGAACTGTTTCGGTCAATTTACAGAAAACCGATGAAAACATACGATGACGTCACATGATTCACACTGCCACAGGGAGCCCACGCGCGGGTGGGCTGCCTGTGTTGGCACTGCAGCGGTGTTGTATTATGCAGTTTAGCCTAATCGCCAAAATTTTCCCAAATTCAAGTCAAAAATTCAGATCGAAGATAGGTGGCGCTTCGAGGCGCTTTTATACAGTTTTAATCATACACATTTGGGGAATGATTTCCCAACCTTAGAGGAAGATTCGTCGATGGGTTTTGTCAAAGTTTCCAAGTCTCTAATGCGTGCTTTTAAGAATCTCATTCACATTGAGAAGTAATAATTTCCACCGTAAAATATAGGGCTAAAAGTACTATACTGAACACCGCCAAAATAACTCGATGATCAAGATAAATCGATAAACCGATACTTCTAATTTCTATTCATGTGACGAAACGTAGAAGAAAAACTCATTACCAGCGTTTGACTTACCAACAAAATGACACTTGTTGCACTCGAAACGCTAAGTCGCATTATAATATTCCACTTTAGCTGACTTAATACTATGGTTGACACTATTTTTCAGTTGTTTGTATTCATTCCATCTCTCTGGGGTATTAACTAATATGCTTGTTATTTTCTTAGCCGTGTCCCGTAAAAACGTTTTTATTTTTTAGTTCTGATGTGAACCAAGGGGCTGACCGGGCTCGCACCCTTTTCCGTCTTAAAGGGGCGTGGTGGTTACATACAGAGAGGAAAGTTTCTTTCCAAAGTTGGATCATTACAATGATGCGGTTCAATACTCTCCCAGGGGACCAGCATGAGATCTTGTCTAAAGGGTGGTTCACACTTGCGACATAAAGCCCGGTTTCCATATGATCGTAACGATCGCAGCGATCGCAGGATTCTTTTGTGCTGCGTATAAATTTACGCTTCAATTCATATCGAACAAAAGAATCCTGCGATCGCTGCGATTGTTGCGATCATATGGAAACCGGGCTTAAGCATAACAGAGGGTCTGAATGGGGGGTCTACATGTCAGTTGTCAGTTAAATTTTTGGCCATTTGTCAGTTGTCAGTTAGCTCTAGTTAATCATCGCTAGAGAAAATTTACAATGTTTGACCACAAACACCAAATTTGTCAGTTGTCAGTTATTTTTCGGTTGTCAGTTGTCAGTAAAAAAGTCGTCATTTGTCAGTTGTCAGTTATTTTTAAGGCCGTTTGTCAGTAGTCAGTTAACCCCATTCAGACCCTCATAAAAACATACGCAAGCGCACATTGTACCTCATGGTCAGTTAACCCCATTCAGACCCTCATAAAAACATACGCAAGCGCACATTGTACCTCATGGTTAGTTAACCCCATTCAGACCCTCATAAAAACATACGCAAGCGCACATTGTACCTCATGGTTAGTTAACCCCATTCAGACCCTCATAAAAACATACGCAAGCGCACATTGTACCTCATGATTAGTTAACCCCTTTATACTTGAGTAGAACAAAGCATTCATCCAACCTTCAAAAACTCATGAATAATTAATGAGCATTTTGTCCAATCAGATGAAGCAAATCACTCACGTGCATGCTCCTTTATACCTGATAAAATCGCATCATTCTAAAAGCCCGCGGAGGGATTGTTGCGATCATATGGAAACCGGGCTTAAGCATAAAAACATACGCAAGCGCACATTGTACCTCATGGTCAGTTAACCCCTTTCAGACCCTCATAAAAACATACGCAAGCGCACATTGTACCTCATGGTTAGTTAGCCCCATTCAGACCCTCATAAAAACATACGCAAGCGCACATTGTACCTCATGGTTAGTTAGCCCCATTCAGACCCTCATAAGAACATACGCAAGCGCACATTGTACCTCATGGTTAGTTAACCCCATTCAGACCCTCATAAGAACATACGCAAGCGCACATTGTACCTCATGGTTAGTTAAGCCCATTCAGACCCTCATAAAAACATACGCAAGCGCACATTGTACCTCATGGTTAGTTAAGCCCATTCAGACCCTCATAAGAACATACGCAAGCGCACATTGTACCTCATGGTTAGTTAAGCACATTCAGACCCTCATAAGAACATACGCAAGCGCACATTGTACCTCATGGTTAGTTAGCCCCATTCAGACCCTCATAAAAACATACGCAAGCGCACATTGTACCTCATGGTTAGTTAAGCACATTCAGACCCTCATAAAAACATACGCAAGCGCACATTGTACCTCATGGTTAGTTAACCCCATTCAGACCCTCATAAAAACATACGCAAGCGCACATTGTACCTCATGGTTAGTTAACCCCATTCAGACCCTCATAAAAACATACGCAAGCGCACATTGTACCTCATGGTTAGTTAAGCACATTCAGACCCTCATAAAAACATACGCAAGCGCACATTGTACCTCATGGTTAGTTAGCCCCATTCAGACCCTCATAAAAACATACGCAAGCGCACATTGTACCTCATGGTTAGTTAAGCCCATTCAGACCCTCATAAGAACATACGCAAGCGCACATTGTACCTCATGGTTAGTTAAGCACATTCAGACCCTCATAAGAACATACGCAAGCGCACATTGTACCTCATGGTTAGTTAGCCCCATTCAGACCCTCATAAAAACATACGCAAGCGCACATTGTACCTCATGGTTAGTTAAGCACATTCAGACCCTCATAAAAACATACGCAAGCGCACATTGTACCTCATGGTTAGTTAACCCCATTCAGACCCTCATAAAAACATACGCAAGCGCACATTGTACCTCATGGTTAGTTAACCCCATTCAGACCCTCATAAAAACATACGCAAGCGCACATTGTACCTCATGGTTAGTTAAGCACATTCAGACCCTCATAAAAACATACGCAAGCGCACATTGTACCTCATGGTTAGTTAGCCCCATTCAGACCCTCATAAAAACATACGCAAGCGCACATTGTACCTCATGGTTAGTTAACCCCATTCAGACCCTCATAAAAACATACGCAAGTGCACATTGTACCTCATGGTTAGTTAAGCCCATTCAGACCCTCATAAGAACATACGCAAGCGCACATTGTACCTCATGGTTAGTTAAGCACATTCAGATCTCATAAGAACATACGCAAGTGCACATTGTACCTCATGGTTAGTTAACCCCATTCAGACCCTCATAAGAACATACGCAAGCGCACATTGTACCTCATGGTTAGTTAACCCCATTCAGACCCTCATAAAAACATACGCAAGCGCACATTGTACCTCATGGTTAGTTAACCCCTTTATACCTGAGTAGAACAAAGCATTCATCCAACCTTCAAAAACTCATGAATAATTAATGAGCATTTTGTCCAATCAGATGAAGCAAATCACTCACGTGCATGCTCCTTTATACCTGATAAAATCGCATCATTCTAAAAGCCCGCGGAGGGATTGTTGCGATCATATGTAAACCGGGCTTAAGCATAAGAACATACGCAAGCGCACATTGTACCTCATGGTTAGTTAACCCCTTTATACCTGAGTAGAACAAAGCATTCATCCAACCTTCAAAAACTCATGAATAATTAATGAGCATTTTGTCCAATCAGATGAAGCAAATCACTCACGTGCATGCTCCTTTATACCTGATAAAATCGCATCATTCTAAAAGCCCGCGGAGGGATTGTTGCGATCATATGTAAACCGGGCTTAAGCATAAGAACATACGCAAGCGCACATTGTACCTCATGGTTAGTTAACCCCATTCAGACCCTCATAAAAACATACGCAAGCGCACATTGTACCTCATGGTTAGTTAACCCCTTTATACCTGAGTAGAACAAAGCATTCATCCAACCTTCAAAAACTCATGAATAATTAATGAGCATTTTGTCCAATCAGATGAAGCAAATCACTCACGTGCATGCTCCTTTATACCTGATAAAATCGCATCATTCTAAAAGCCCGCGGAGGGATTGTTGCGATCATATGTAAACCGGGCTTAAGCATAAGAACATACGCAAGCGCACATTGTACTTCATGGTTAGTTAACCCCTTTATACTTGAGTAGAACAAAGCATTCATCCAACCTTAAAGTACAATCTGCGCTTCCGTATGTTCTTATGCTTATGTCGCAAGTGTGAATCTATTGTGAATCTATTGCAATCAATTTTTTTTAATTGCCTTGTCTCAATTATTTGCGGGTTATGCCTCAAAGAAGACAATTTTCTTATAGCATATATCAATTTGTGATCGCTAATTCCTATCTCTGAAACTCCACACTGGGAAAATTTTGGAGCATCGTTTGTTAGAAAAATATCTATTGTGCTTGACGTGTCATTTGTTACCCTTGTGGAATACGTGTGACAAGATCCTGCAAGATAAATTACAAAAAGCCCAATTCCGTGTGGCGAGAGTTATAACCGGGGCTGGAAGATATTTCATGTAAGGCGCCAGGAAATAAAAGCATCAATGATTGCCAAATTCAAATGCCTTGCCAAATTTTAATGCCTTGCCAAATTCAGTGACCTTATCTAACACATTTTCAGCATTTAAATGTAGTTACTGGTCGCTTCGTTGATGTATTTATGCACATCGATTTTTAAAGTATTTTATCTTTTTTATCTTTTTTAAGTATCGAAATATCTTGTATTTTAGCTTAATGTTGTTTTCCGTTAATATTTCAAACTTTTACGTAATTTTAGTTCTATAGAGGACCCCCATGTAAATCACCTTCGGGTGACTGGGGCCTCCTCTCAAAATATCTATATTATTATTATTTATAAAATTCTTAATAAGCAATTTGCCCCAAATCTAAGAACCTCGTTTCTTCGACTTTCTGATAGTGACATAAACTATAACCTTAGGAATTTACAAACTGACTTAGCACTTCCAAGGCTGAAAACTAATTTCGTCAAGCGTAGCTTTAAGTACAGTGGTGCTCTGGAATAATCTTCCGGAAGCGGCTAAAAATGCAGCACGCTTCGATAATTTTAAAAGTAAAGTTGCTTTATTACCTGATGCCGAGTTACGCTGACTACTGTTTTTAAAAGCTTTGCACAGTTTTTAAGCCCTCATTTTTTATACAATTGCAAAATGAATTTACAATTTGTATTTTTATTGTAAACATATAGAATCTGTTTTCATGCGCCCCATTTGGAAATCAGCCTTCTACTTGTAAATTTGAAGTTGAGGGTTATAATGGCTCAGCGTTTCAAAATAAAATCTTATGTATGCTGGGATTGTGACCGGCGTCTATTGTATTAGTTAACACGTATTATGGAAATAATTGTACCATGCTCTGAGTCTGGCTGAAATAATCGTAGACACAAAAATGTTTACCACATTTTGCAGGAACCCTATTATTTGTACAGGAATAAAAGCTGTCCATAATATACTTGAAGACGAGGTGATTGATGACCACTGGCTTAATGGAAACACCCAATGATTCAGTTTCTCCACCAAAGTACATGTTGATTCTACCGGAGCCGATTTTCATCTGTAGTTTTTGTAAGCACATCATGTAATGTAAAAACGCTGCCGTTTCTGTAGAATCCAGTTTCAACCTTGTACCTCACAGGGATTATATATCTGCTGTTCTACTCAAACGACGCACCAAAATGCTTCCAATACTACGGTGGCCATAAGGGACATGTACTATTTTATTTTTTTACTTGAAACCCAGTGTTTTTTTTTCGGAATCCCAGAATCCCACTGCTGAAACTTAGTATCGCAGGCTCGTGTGTTTTTGCACTTTCCAAGATGGCGGACAGCGGAAGCTTAAAAAGCGGCTTAATTAAGTGAGCCATTCCTGTATTTAGCCGCTTCCGCTGTCCGCCATCTTGGAAAGTGCAAAAACACACGAGCCTGCGATACTACGTTTCAGCAATAGGATTCTGAGATTTCGAAATAAACCACTGGGTTTCAAGTAAAAATAAAATAAAATAGTACTGTCCCCTATGGGCCACCGTAGTAGACAGCACATGAACTTGGCGTTCACAGCACGTAAACTCGGCGTTGACAACACACAAACTTCATGTTCCCACCTATTCGTCATCAGCCTAGGTCGTTACGGAGTGGTGCGAGAGAGAGTGCAGCGCATGCGCCTAACGTAACCCTAACCCTTCTCCGTGTCGGCGTTTATAACTACTATTTAGGACTTAATTCTACTTTGAAAGCACAAGAGATCTAACAAGACATCAAGGATATTGTAGAGTATCACTATCTACTACAAGCTAAGCTGAATTGCTAGCCTTGCTCGTTGTATTTTCACGCCCTTCAGGAATGGCCGCCACTGACGAAGAACAGACTATGCCTGCCGATTCTGATCAGCAGGAAGAGGAAGACTCAAGCACCTCCAATAGTCCTCTTTCGGTCTAAGTGCAATGCAGAAGAATATATAGTCTTCTCTAACACTATGCTTCGTGATCTACTTTAGCAGAAACGTAACTCGTAAGTCGAGTGAAACTGAACCGACTCCCAAAAGAATGAAACTTGATCCAAGTGGTTCAAGTCGTTCTGTCAAAACTTCAGAGAAAGCACGTAAAACTACTTCAGAAGAAGTAAATGACAGCTTCGAATTCAGATGAAGCAAACGACTCTGCTTCAGAGAAAGCAAATACCAAGAGTCAAGGTGACGATGCGCTTAGCCTGTTTGGCGGCGACGACAGTCAAAACGAACTTCAGTTAGGAGATGAAGACAATGATGATCTACGGTAGACAATGATGATCTACTGCATTTGATTTCTACTTTACTGAGTTCATCAGACGAAGTAGGACTCCCAGTGTCCGATAAACTCTCGAAACTTATTAATGATAAGTTTCAGACCGAATATTATGGCACGCCAAATGTGACAATATTGTACAAAAAATATATTGGTCTACTAAGAAATATATATCGCCAAGACAAATATCATATGGCTTTGAAAAATATATATGGCTATTGCGAAATATATAGTTTTTACACTGCTATGGAAAATAACCTGTTTTCGATGTTTTGGTTTTTATTTTATTTTACATCATATGATAGCTGTGAGATTGTAAAGGTGCTTGTTAACGACAGGTTAGGCCTAAACGAAACGGATGTCCATGTAAACTGGCTGCACGGTTTTGCTCGCTGCATCTCAAGAGCGAGAAGATAGGGCAGCGAAGTCGGTATCGTATCGCTGTTGAAAATATTAATGCCATATCAGTGTATTCAGAGTACCCAGTGGCGGTCTTCCCTGCCGGGAAGCAGCACTTATGCTTTTTGTTTTAGTTGTGTTGCAGTCCGCAACGACGACTTTTGAATAAACAAATAACTAAAACTTATTTAAGGCAACTTGCAAGGCATTTCCATAAATGACGAAAGGAGGCTAGGATGAGTTCAAACATAGGCACCCAATGGTGAACTCGTGGATGTAGTGACGAAGTTAGTGGATTAGGCCTAAACGAAACGGATGTCCATGTAAACTGGCTGCACGGTTTTGCTCGCTGCATCTCAAGAGCGAGAAGATAGGGCAGCGAAGTCGGTATCGTATCGCTGTTGAAAATATTAATGCCATATCAGTGTATTCAGAGTACCCAGTGGCGGTCTTCCCTGCCGGGAAGCAGCACTTATGCTTTTTGTTTTAGTTGTGTTGCAGTCCGCAACGACGACTTTTGAATAAACAAATAACTAAAACTTATTTAAGGCAACTTGCAAGGCATTTCCATAAATGACGAAAGGAGGCTAGGATGAGTTCAAACATAGGCACCCAATGGTGAACTCGTGGATGTAGTGACGAAGTTAGTGGATTGCTAAGAAAAGCCTTCATCTGAAAAGTATACAACACTGGTCCATTATGCTTGGAATGTAATCTTTAAAGTGCAACTAACCCCTTTTGCAATTTTTATACATATGAAACTCTGAAAGGTTTTGAGTACTTCTGCGAAGAAATTTTTGGCTTACAGAGAATACACTATGTTCTATGCTTGTTTAAAATAGTGAAATTTTGACCTTTCCCGACCCATGACCGCGTAAGAAAAAGC
Organism: Actinernus sp. WN-2022; assembly: GCA_030867875.1. NCBI lineage: Eukaryota > Metazoa > Cnidaria > Anthozoa > Actiniaria > Actinernidae > Actinernus > Actinernus sp. WN-2022. Next base: position 76,312,083 of record JAOWCC010000019.1, read on the forward strand.
CTGGGTCGATCCTTGATCTTACGTCATCCAACTCATTAGACTTTGCAATAATTTGAATAAATATTTAGCATTTACTCTAAAATAACTGTTTTCTTTACTAACAACTCACAGACTGTGTATATTCTCTATATATCGATGTTGTTGTGATAGAAAGGCGCCATGGAGAATAATGCATTAATGAGGTGACGTAAGATCCAGAATCGACCCAGACTTTTTCTTGCGCGGTCATGGGTCAGGAAAGGTCAAATTTTCACCATTTCGAGTAAGAAATCGCAAGTGTTATTTTTTTTTATTTTCCATGTCGAGGAATTTCGCCCCCAACCAATCAGATTGCGCCTTCTTTGGAAGTTCTTTTTGCCACCGTACCAATCAGATAGCACTGTGCTGGTCACGTGGACAGTGGACAACAATTCCATGTTTTTCAAGATGGCGGCGAGTGGGAGTTTTGACTTGGCAACACCTTTAATATCAGCTGTTTTTTGTGTAAACCAAAGGTTCCTTCAAGTGCAATACCAATATTTTTGTCTTCCCTAAAGCTGAGAGGTGTTTCACGGGCTTTGGACGGGAATTTATCTCACATTATGCGACATGCTTTAAGATACACTCGTGAGAAGTGACAGTCCGCTCTGCGATCAACACTGACTATATATAAAGACAACAGCTTGTAAATGTAAGTAGCCACTAATCTGAACATGATAACCTTTATACCAATTGACTGTCGTTGTGTTGTTATTTAGTGTTATTAACCTCTCGAAAGTGTAGTAGAAATGACCCGATTTCTCAGTTCTCAGACTGACATGTTAAGAATAGAAGAAATGTACTGACTACACATCTATATTATAGACGTGATTGGCCAACATTATATATACTGCTGTAATTATACGTGTCCGACAAGTATCAATAAACGAGATGCCCGACCCTGATCTGTTGTTTGTGTTTAATGCAATTTAGCTATTAAATGTTTTATGCTCGTTCAGAGTGATAAGAGTATAACTCGAACTCCTAATGCACCCCCTTTCCGGGACCCGGTTGGAATATGTGGGGGAATTGATGGTGATTAACCAGTTTTGCCAGTTTTATGGCCCCAAGGGGTTTGGGATTTTACTTGATTTGCGTCAAGTACATGTAGTTCATCTGTGAGTGTGGACAACATGCGAGCCAGCGAGCCAACGATGCGAGTCATGCAAATAAAAAAACATGCGAGCCATGAATACTCGCATACAATTGCTGCGAATTCCTATCAAAGCTGCATGGAGTAGTTGATGAAGAAGTTGACCACAAATCTGGTGGATTCCCGGTTTGGACTGCCGGTTAGAGGAGGCCGAGCGATCTGGAGCCGAGTGCCGGGGTTGTTCTCATTTCCAGTCTCTTTACAATTTGGCGAATTGAAATTTCTCCCATTCACTAAACTGTAACGTAACACACTGAACTAAGTGAAAATTCACAAACCTACTAATTTCATTTCTGAACATCATATTGTATTGTAGCCCCATTTATACGACACGGATTCTGGGCACGGCACCTCTAAATTTAGCCCGCGTGGGTCTGCCACTTTTGCATTTACACGACAAAATTGCTCACAAATATGACACGTGCGGGGTACTCTTGAATTAGCGGTGACTTCTTTATCCCAGGTAGAGGCTAATGCATATTTTAAAAGATGGCGGATGGCTGTCAACAAGACGTCTATCCCGGAGTCTCTCGTTTTAGTTTGGGTCGGTTCAGCATCGAGCAATACAATACTTAAGAGCCTAGTTTAATAATACGCTGACATTACCACAGACGTGAACCAAAACAGCAAATCGATATAGGAAATAAATAAAAATACAAAATATGAACCATATTATTCCTATCCCGCGGAACACGCGTACCCCCCGGCACATACGTACCCCCCCCCCCCCCCCCCCTCCCCCCGAAAACTATTTTAAAAACTAACTAACCACTCAGATTGTAAAAACACGTGACCCCACTTATTTATGCTACTTTATATGCTAACTTGAAGCCGCCCACTTTACAACCAGTTAAGCCGTTACAATGCCAGCCCTGAGTGGGATGCTTTCAAGTTCAAGTTTCACCTCGTATTTATCTGATGTTGATTGATGTTGAATCTTCTGTCCCATAAAATAACCATCCACAGCTTACTTTTGATTGAGAAAATAGCGACAGGTTTGAATAAACATATGGCCGCTCCGTGATGTAAGATGCTTGATTTATCATTGATTTATCTCATTTTAAATGAACACCGTGTTCACTTTTGAACACTCCTTTTGCTTAGACTTTCCTCAGTTTTGAATCATTAAGACTGTTAGATTTCGTGACTAAAAACAACGATACGATACTTTCGATCGTTTTGAAAATCCCAAGCATAAGGCGTAGTTTCGGCACCAACAAAACCTGGATCGGATCGGACCGGATCGGATGGGACCGGATCGGATCGGATCGGATCGGACCGGACCGGATCGGACCGGATCACATTTACGGTTGAATTATATTTTTCCCGCCACAACAATTACGACCAGTTTCGTTTTGTATCACGTTTTATTTTATTGCTTTGACAGCTAAGTATAAAATACATATGTTTATCTTTATATTTTGCCCTTTGACAGTCATTTCCTCCGGCATTTTCCCCGAATTTCAAGTGAAACCTTTCGTGGTGTGAGTCAGTAGTTCAATTCTATGAAGCTTAGTCCGGCGTGTCGATTTCATTGACACAAAAATGCGACCAAAACATTTTTCGAAGGCTATGAAAGGGCTCCAAACAGTTTAATTATTCCACACAAAAAAGAGAAAATCATGGATAATACACAATATTGTCTTCCCTGAACTGGTTCCCTTTTTGTTTGGCCGTTTCCTAGCCCAGTGCTAAACTCGAGTACTCGTTTGAATACCGGCACCAACAAAACCTGGATCGGATCGGATCGGATCGGACCGGACCGGATCGGATCCGATCCGATCCAGGTTTTGTTGGTGCCGGCGTAGTTTCTTGTATTCAGTAAAAGTACTGGAGACTGAACATTTCAGCGATCGCAACCGTACGTATCGAAACCAAATAGCTTTTGCATTTAATAAAGCAGACTACTGCGGCTAGGAGTTCCCATGTGTTTTCAGGGCTAGGGTTTCGAGTTTTGGTTGCAAATGAATGTGAGAAGGTAAGTAATTCAGCTTCCACCAGTTTGTGCTTTGCATGCTTACCGTTTGCCGGTCAACTGAGTAAGGATTTGTATGAGTATTTCATCATCAGTCATTGGCAGAAATTATGGACATCAGCGCCCTTTTAGCCGATTTTAAATGGCGGCTTATAGTGAGTGAGACTCATAGGGTCTTTATAAACCTTCCAACGCAAAGAAAACCGAAACTTTCTGTGATGAAAAAAGAATAGAGAAGCGGAACGAGAGTTATATTAGCTTAAACGTAGCCATTGTGATTAAAAAGCCATTTTTTAGTATTTGTCATCTCTCCGGCGTCTGTCTCAGTCCAAGTCCAGCTGCTTGGCGGCAATTATTTAGAGGAGAAAGGCCTGAAACCCAACATTGCAGGATGTAGGTTAACAAAACAAGATGGCGGACAAAAAGCAATATGGTGACGTTTCTCTCCTTTCTCGTCGAGTTTTCTTCGAAAATGTAATCCTATATGGCGTCCTGGCACTAACATTATTTCGACAAAACTCAGACGTCTTTGGAAGTACTTTGGAGGAGCCAGTTTTATTGGCGATATGGATGAATTGAACACTGCTTTATTGAGATCAAGGCGAACTTATTTGCCTCACCGAAGACTTGGCGTACTGTTGCACCTCAAACTGTGCATGGGTGCATGGGTTCAGCCAGGTTATAGACAACAACATGGAGAACGAGGAGCATTTCATCAGGGGCGAAATGGATTTCTCGGGGAAGTACTTTGCCGACGATCTGAGGGATTGTTTGTGGCTTCAATACACAGCTTAATCCGTAAGTTATTGGTCTCGAGGCGAACTAATATGAAATCAAACTTAATAGGTCTTCAAACTTGAAATGTTTTATGTTTTTCATACATTTTCTTATACGAATCGACAGCCATTTTAGACACTGATGCGCATGTGCGCCGCCATCTTGTCTCATATTAATTCATTGGGGGGGGGGGGCAAAAAAGTTTTAAGTGTTTTTGTAGGGGGGTCATCAAAGAGTTTACCTACTCCTTGGGGGGGTCATCAAAGTTTTGACGTTCCTGTCATGTAAGGGGATTCAAATAGGGGATTCAACAGGTATAAAACATGTTTTCAGTACAACGGAAGTAGCCTAGTAGATTATGTGATTGCCAACACGAACATTATTCCTTGCATTCGATATCTAGCAGTTAACTCATTGCAGCCTGACATATCTGATCACTGTCAAATTTCATTTGGTATGAAATTAAGCAATTTTACAACACAAAGCAAAACTGACTCCACTAAATTTTGCAAACACAGAAGATTAATGATTGGTCAACGAAGAAGCAAAAGACAGAATCCCAAAGATACTTCAATCTGAGGAATACAAAAACAAATTCGAAACGTTAAATAACAGCGAAATATATGATAAAAACTCTTTAAGTACTCTAACAAAAAACTTCACAGAAATGCTAATAGAAGTATGTGAAAAGGCAGGTATGAAATACCAAGATAGAGACAATGAACTAAAAGAGACAAATGCCAGTTGTTTGACAAGGACTGTACCATGGAAAAAGAAAATATTAAGTCTCTCGGGAGAAAGGTTTGTAACGATCCAAACAATGACCAATTAAGGCAACACTTACATGTAAAGAAAAAGCACTTCAGGAAATTATGCAAACAGAAAAAGACAATCAATCGAATCTCGACTAAAAAACCTAGACCATAAAAATCCAAAGAAACTTTGGAAAGAACTGAAAAATCTGTTTAACTTAAACAAAAAACAGGCCAAACAATCATTCTCCATTGATATACAAGAATCCTACGAACACTTCAAAAATCAAAACGATAATCGAAAGGACAATGCAGAGGATATAGCTAACGCTCAGATGAACTGTGCGGCGGAACAAACAGGGGTTTTAGACTATGAAATAACGGCAAAAGAAGTCGAGAATGCTATTAAAAAACTAAAACATAAAAAGGCAACAGGCATCGATAGCATCCCAAATGAAATCCTAATATGGGGTAAACAAGAACTCATAAAGCCGCTAACATCTCTCTTCAATAAGATCCTTTCTTCGAGAATTTACCCGCAAGAATGGAGCATAGGCCTCATTACTCCCATCCACAAAAAGGATGACCGATCAGAAATAGAGAACTACAGAGGCATTACGCTTTTATCTGCGCTTAGTAAACTATTTACATCAATTTTAAACCAGAGATTATACGACTACCTAACATATAAAGGAATAGCGGAATAAAGAACAATTTGGGTTTAGAAAACGACACTCCACTGTTGATAGCATTTGTGTTTTGAAAGGCCTTATCGATAAGTACGTTAAACGTAAACCAAACAAGAAAAATAACATGCTTTTTACTTGCTTTGTCGATTTTAAAAAAGCATTTGATAGTATACCAAGGGAAAAGCTGTTCGAGAAAATAAAACAGGCAGGTATTGAAGGTAAATTTTTCTCACTATTACACTCAATGTATTCCGACGATTATTCAGCAGTTAAAATAGATAATGTTATCACAGAAAAGTTTAGATGTTACATTGGAGTCAAACAGGGCTGCATGCTAAGCCCCACCCTCTTTAATCTTTTCCTCAGTGATCTGCCTCAAGTGTTAGACGAATCAGGAGTAAAGGATCCCATATGTATTGGTGGAACTAATATAAGCAACTTACTCTACGCAGACGACTTAGTCCTAGTATCTAAGAATAAACATGATTTACAAAGTCTACTGGAAGGCCTTGAAGGGTATTGCGACACTAACCAATTAACTGTTAATATAGAGAAAACAAAAGCTATTGTTTTTAATAATAACGGAAAACGAATGAACAATTATTGTTTTTATTATAAAAATAACCAATTAGAAAATGTGCGAATGTACAAATATCTCGGACTTACTTTCAGCGCATTCGGCAACTTTAATGTGGCAACACAAGAACTTAAAAAATCAGCACTGAAGGCAAATGTTTAAACTAAAAAAAGAAATGGGATCCCACTTTAGATCTGATATTAAACTGACAATCAAACTCTTCGACACTTTGATAAAACCAATCTTGCTCTATGGAAGCGAAATCTGGGGGACCGATAGCAAAAGATCCAGATCTAACGAAAATGATCCGATAGAAATAGTGCATACAAAATTTTGCAAGTTACTATTAGGAACCAGCAGAACATCAGTCAATAATGGATGTAGAGCAGAGCTTGGTAGATATCCTTTGAGATGTGAATTAACATTCAGAAGTATTAACTATTGGACAAAATTGTTAACCAGGGACGAGCCAATGCTTACAAAAAATATGTCTCTCGACAGTATGCAATCAAGCAACCCAGTTTTTTGGAGTTACAAAATTAAGCGAACCGTACGAAGCCTAGGCTATGGTGATATATGGACACTCCAAAATAATACTCCAGATTTTAGGGAATTTCTGAAGAATATAAAGCAACGACTAAAAGACACAGAACTACAAATTTGGTTAAGTGATATATTTAATGACCAACGACAGAATCCAAACCAGAGTAACAAACTACGAGTTTATCGAACATTCAAAACGAAGTATGAATTCGAAAACTATTTGGATCTTGTCAGAAACATCAAACATAGAATTACGTTTACCAAATTCAGTAAGAATAAGCAATCATTGCCTTCAAATTGAAAAAGGAAGACACCTTAAACCTTATCTAAAACCAGAAGAACGAATTTGCCCAACCTGCAAACAAGAAATGGAAGACGAAATTCACTTCCTGCTGAGATGCAAAACTTACCAGACAATCAGGCATGATTTCTTATCCTCCTTAAAAACTCTAACGAAATTAGATAGCAGAAAAATGACAGAAAAAGAACTATTTTCGGTAATCATTGATCCCCCGAGACAAGTCACAACAGTAGCAGCAAAATATGTTTATGATTGTATGGACATGCGATCCACCATAATTTCAGCACAAATAATGTAAGCTAATTTAATGATAACTATATATATATTATATTTTTAAGATTACAGAACAATCTATCCGTCATTAACCAACTTTTTAAATTTGTTAGCAGTCATCTGATGTACCAATCAAGGGCGTATCTAGCCTATAGGCCCGTAGGCCTGGGCCTTCACATTTCACAGCGTACTTGTTTTATTACAAGTGAATGTTTGGCTTGAGGAGCTGTCGAAATACACAAAGCATGACCTGAAAGTGCAGCAGAAGGCATTTGCGAAAGTCTAAATCTAAACATTTCCCGGGCAAGCATGCTCCCGGACCCCTCAAGAAGCGACCCTTACGGAGCGGTCGTTTGGGCCTACAAATTTTAAAAACCTGGCTACGCCACTGCCAATGTAGTACAAAGAGCTAATGAATAAAGTCTGTCTGTCTGTAAAATGTAATGAAATTGTTGTTGTTATGCTAAGCCAATGTTTAGTCTCCTGGGCCGGGTTGTTCAAAGCCCGATTAGTGCTAATCCTGGATTAACTCTGCACAGAACCTATTGGTTGTCATGGAATTATCCCTGGATTAGCACTAATCGGGCTTTGAACAACCCGGCCCAGAACACAGGAAATCAGTATTTTAGAGAGCAGTAAAATCTCAAACATTTCGGCTCGGTTCTTTGGCCCTCGCAATATTTAGACAGTCTGCTTTGTTTCCTTGATACACAGGATGGTATTCTCTAAGCTCATGATCAAAGGCACATCCCCATAGGACAGATAATACATTGGTGTTCAGGAGATTAGTTATGCCAATGCTGATGAGCTCTTTTTCATGTATTTAGTTATAGTTATTTATTTCAGTTTGAGACTACGGATGATATGATGCACTAGAATGCAATATGATGCACAAATTAAAGTACCCATCCAGAAAGGAGGCCGGGTACTGAAGGTAGAGATTTCCACAAGAATACATGTATATATATATATTTTCTACTAAACAAAGGTAATGTATCATGGAAAATACTATAAATCTAGAAAAAATAATAGTAAATTAAATAGATTACATATATGCAGTATATGCAGTTTGCATTCTTTCTTGCACATCCATTTTGTTTGTTGGGGGGGGGGGGGGGGGGGAGGGGGTGGGTCAATAAAGTTTCGAGCAATTTTATAGGGGGGTCATCAAAGTTTTATTTCATTCATAGGGGGGTCATCAAAGTTTTATTTCATTCATAGGGGGGTCATAAAAGTTTTAACAAGAGAAGCAGATGAAACGCCGACACCCCCAAGCCATAAACTGAATGAACACGCCGTAAGTTTTGTTTTTGATTAATAATACACGCACACATACATACATAATCTTTATTTATACATGGTTTCTCCTCATACATATGCTCTTCCTGAGAACTATAGCTACAAAATTCATAAAAATACAAAATCGTATTGATAATAAAAACGGCGACACTATTAATAACAACTATTCTAAATCATATAATGCGTCTCTGTAAGCTACAAAACTTGTCTGATTCTTAATATTGTTAGAAAAGCTATTCCAGAGAACAGACCCTCTATACTGAAAACTTAATTTACCGCTTTCGCTGTTTGGTCTAGGCACAAACAGATTACTAGACGAATTTCTCAAGTTATAAGAATGAATATTGTTTGTATTTTCAAACATGTTAGTCAAGTAGTTTGTTGTGCCCCCGTTTAGTGTTTTATACATTAATATTGCTAATTGTTTCAATTTTCTTTCTTCAAGATTGTCCCAACCCAGCTCATCCAGCAACTCAGCCGATCGCTTATCGTAATTTGAAAAAGTGACCACTCTGGCGGCTCTGTTTTGGAGCCTTTGGAGTGTGTCAGATATCGCTTTCCCATACTGCGCTACAATAATCAAAATATGGTAGCACAAGGGAATTATACATTGTAATTTTTAACGCGCCAATTCCTCCCGAAGCTTTATTAGCAGTTTTATTTATTTGATCTTTCCAAGTAAGGGATTGATCTATATTTATATGTCAATTCCCTTTTCAGAGGTGTGTTATCTACTTGAATTTGAAAAGGATAATCCAGGCTTCCTATCTTATTTTGACTGGCTACTATCGTGTATTTTGTCAGTTTTAACTACATTTAGGCTAAGCTTGTTTTGCTTTTAACCATGTATGTATTTCATGCAAATCATGATTCATTTGTTGCTCTAGGACGCTCTTGTTTGCATTAGCAACAGTTAAACTTGTATCATCCGCATACATACGTACACTGGAATTCAGATACAAGCCGGAAGATCATGACCCCAAGATCGACTCTTGGGTATCCCACATTTGATTTTACAACTAGAAGTAATCATAGATTATCAAAGTGCGTTCGACATATTGTTTTGTATGAGAACTACGCCTCTCGGGGTTCAATTTTTTTCTCAACATTTGGAATACCACTCCAATTTGTGTTTGAAATAGTACATAGGAGTTAGTTTAGAACACAATCAACCCTATTCAGATGTGTATAAACTGCATCCCAGTTTTCATGACCAAGGCTGTCTCCATAATACTGACTGTCATTGATTACACTCCAGTGTAGAACATAAAATATATGTGTATAAACTACACCTTCAGAGGATTGAAATTATTCTTCAAGGGAGACCAAGGCTGGCTGCAGAATATTGAGTGTCCATTGTTATTGCAGAATATTTTCTGATCATATTAGGGTACATAGCAATAAAGACTACTTTAACTTCCCTCGCCCTGTTTTGATATTTAAGTTCCTTGACATATCCAAGTGTGGTTATACCCTGAATGCAGTGTTTATTTGTAAAACCACGATGAACTACGATGCACACATGTGTAGTGTTTAAAAAGCTGATCTTTAGAACTCACACTGTAATATTCATATCCATATATTTCTCTTCAGGTAGGATTTATAGCATCTTGATCATTTGCAGTTTTGGTATCGGCAAAGCGAACAGCACAATTCAATGCAGCGAACAAGCCAACAGCATATTTTTCGATCGCAGATTCACTCGGTTTTTACTGGATAGTTCAGCACAAATAAATAATTACTGATGACGGAGTTGAATGTTCAAGGTGCAAAACAGACCATGTACTACACAGTCACTTTCCTCATACTTTGCTCAATTGTACTTGCGAACCTCTGAAACATCATTGCATTGGATTGTCGGAAAATAAGGCAAGTAACTTACCGATCGCGAGCAAAACTGAAACCATACGAGCGGCCATTTTGGTAAATGCCAGCATCGTGTACGTGTGGTTACCAGTTCTCCGGTCGAGATAATTTATTCTAAAAAGTACAAGCATACATGACGTTCTTTCGCCTGGGCAAGCACAGGTAGCCCACACAGGACCACAGGGAGTCCACTGCAAGATTAGTATGCGTTCTCCTTCGTCGAACGCAACTATTTGACAGAACACACGACCCACAGCTGTTTTTTGTTCTCTATCTGTTAAATAGGAAGCAAACCATTTTAGGCTGACTTCAATGACACCATATAATCTGAGTTTTGCTAATAAAATGGCATGGTCCATGGAAAGCTTCTTTAAGGTCCAAGAAAATTGTTCCATTTAAAAGGCCCTTATCTATATTTAATTGTGGCATCTAATAAAGCTGTCACTGTGGAATGTAAAGGCCTGAATCCAGACTGTGACCTTGTAAGTAAACCGTGTTCTGTCAGATAATCATAAAATTGATTAAAAACTATTCTCTCTATGAGAGAATAACATCCGGCAAGACTGTAATAGGTCGATAGTTGTCAAGGATGCATTTCTTATCGGCCTTATAGATAGGCGACACTTTGGCAATTTTCCAGTCTGCTGGGAAAATACCGGTCTGAAAAGAGAGCGGATTAAATATATGAGTAAGAGACGGAACAATTGTCGATCCAGCCTCCTTCAACAGCCTAATAGAGATACCATCTAACCCACATGCTTTATTCGACGGCATAGCCTTTAGCATTTTATCTACTTCAATAATGGAGTTTCTTTAATGCTAAACGAGTGCTCAGTTGGAGTGATATATTCTGAGAACTGCTTCGTTGAGGGTGACAATTGGCCGGGAGGCTAATTTAGGTCCAACTTCCGTAAAAAGTGGGAATTAATTATTTTTTCTGGAGAGGAATGTCTTTTTTATTATTATTATATATAATATTGTTAATGTGTACTGTGTTTTGACCACTTCCCAATAGAGTGTTAATTCCCCTCCGTGTCTGCTTAATACTCTTGAAATTTTCTTTGAAGTAGGCATTATAATATTCAACTTTAGCTGACTTAATACTATGGTTGACACTGTTTTTCAGTTGTTTGTATCAGTCATTCCAGCTCTCTGGGGTATTAACTATGCTTGTTATTTTCTTAGCCTTGTTCGGTAAAAACTTTTGATTTTTCAGTTCTGATGTCAACCAAGGGGCTGCCCGGGCTCGCACCCTTTTCCGTCTTAAAGGGGTGTGGTGGTTACATACATAGTCTAAATCTGTTGCAATCAAAATTCTTGTCTCAATTATATTCGGGTTATGCCTCAAAGAAGACATTTTTCTTATAGCATATATCAAGTTTGTGATCGCTAATTCCTATCTCTGAAACTCCACACTGGGAAAATTTTGGGGCTTCGTTTGTTAGGAAAAGATCTATTGTGCTTGATTTATAAAATAGTTCAAACAAGCAGTTCAAAACTAGCAATATATGAAAATATGGCAAACAAAATATAGGAAAATATGGCCTTTAAATACACTCACAAGTTTTTGAAGATGGCCTTGCTGGACAAGCCAGTCAATCACAAAATCCTTGCTTTTGCCAATAAATGCACTTTCATTTATAATGTTTGCTGTAAGTACGTAGTTCCGAGTTGACAACGAGGGAAACTGCGAGGCTAGTTTAATTTCTTTCCAAGAATTATTTTCGGTAGTATAAAGTGCCCTTAGCTACCATATACTGTCACGGCGTAGGATATTAGAGCTTTTAAAAAACACCAGACGTTTTTCACAACATAGACAATACTCAGAGAGAAGATTGGATTGAAAATGGTGCTAAAATCGTAGTTCGGACACATTTCTGGTCAATATCAGCCTACGCACATGACAACATCAAATAATGCGCCAAAACAAAAGGAACATTTGACTTCCGGTTGCCAGCAGTGACTTTATAAACGTCTTTTGCTTATGCTGCCTAATGCCCGACCCCCGGGCCGATATAAAGTTACAAATGCCCCACTTCCGAGATTTCAAATTATGTAACCCCCTCATTACCCCTCTCTCCACCAACTACTCTTCAGGCAAGTTATATTAACTTCGAGTGGACAAGTCGTCCCATTCAAGGAATTTTAGAAGAGGCCTGGAACTAGTATCGAAAGCCGATTTTGTTATAATTCTGGCGACGCGATTTTGAAGCTTTTGTAATTTTTCTATCTATCTATCTATCTATCTATCTTCCATTACTCGACTCCATCAATATAAATGACGATTCTTTCAAGTTTGTCAGCGGTCATAGGAAATAAATATGTAAATAATTAATTAAAGTTTTGGCTAAGTTGGTTGTTCAGACCATACCATACTGGACTGCAGTAGTCTGTCGAAATACGGTTCTATTAATGACTTGTAAATTTTCACTGCAGTATTGTGCGAAATGAATGGTCTGATCATTTTGAGGGCGCCAATGCCAGACGATATTGTTTTTGATATCTCGTTAATATGCTTGTTCCAAGATAATTTATTGTCGATAAATACGCCCAACGATTTCGTGTCATTCACTTTCACGATCTCTTTTCTATCGATTTTTATGTCGATTACACAATTATCAGCTGTGGCCTTCAATCTCTGTCTGGAGCCAATAATCACAAACTCAGTCTTAGTAACGGTGAGACTGAGTTTATTTGCTCTTAGCCATCTATTTAAATTAGACAATTCTGTGTTAATTTCGGATTCAAGATCAACTACGTTGGGAGGAGGGTCTCAATGGGGTTAACCGTTAGCCGTAAATCGGCAAAAAAACTAGTCGTTAGGCGTAAAAATTACATAATTTTAACCGTTAGTCGTAAAAAAAAATTACCGTAAACTGAAATATTCTAACATGGCCTATGAGACCTGACTGCTGTGTCTTGTTGTGCGTTTCTGTCTCCCGTGGCTGATGCGGCTACACACGGCAGTTGTCAATAGTCTCAATAAGCCGCTTTGTGATTTTGTGCGCGTCCTGTCGGTAACACACCAACGCATCCTCGCTCTACAATTACCAATAATCAGTAAATGGCAAACACGCTTGAAATACCGATTATTGGTAATACTACGACAAATCCTAACCCGAACCATAAACCGAACCCTAACCATCGGACGAGTTCGCGGGTAGACGACGGATTCTCACTCACCTAGAGCTAGGGTTCACAGGTAAACAAGAAAGGAAGGTAAACGAGAGAAATTTTTTTTTGAGCCCTCCTACTCGGGCTTGAACTCGTAATCGTTTGCGTGTTGTGCTTGGCAGTGCAGGCGTCACGACCACTACACTAAGCGCGTCTACCGCCGTTCGGATTTGGACAATTGTTTATCTTTATCCTTGACTGGTTTTAAGAATGTCATTGTTTAATTTGTGTTCCAGAATTAGCGATTATTGATAATTGAAGAGCAAAAGCCAATTACTGATTATTGGTAATTCATCCTCAGGCTACTACTCGGTCAGTTTCCCATCATGCAAAGTGGTTTTTCTAGCGCATTTTCAAAATGGCGGACTCTTAGAAGACTGTTAACCGTAACGGAAAAAAAACTAACCGTTAGTCGTAAAAAAGCCAAAATTTTAACCGTTAACCGTAAAAGCCACCACCCCATTGAGACCCTCTGGGAGTAGTCTCCCTCGCAGCCGTTCTTAGTGTCGGGCTTCCTGTCCCCAGACACTAAGAACGGCTGCGAGGGACTACGTTGGGAGCTGAGATGCTAATATTCGTGTCATCGGCAATCATTCTAGGGTAGGCTTTGTTTAAACAATTAGGTAAGTCATTCAGGTATACCAGTAACAAAAGCGGGCCAATGTTCGAGCCTGTGGCACTCCACAGGTTATTAAACTTTCACTGGAGGTCTGACCATTGACCTTGCACTTTTGGACCCGGTTTACTACTTTTCCACTCCATAATAACTCAATTTGCGCAAAATTATTTCGTGGTCAATCGTATCAAACGCCCTTTTTAGGTCAATGAAAATTGACCATTTAAAAGGCCAATACGGTTGAATGTTGATCGGCGGGAAGGGCCCTGGGTATGTTACGAGGTTGGCTTACATGGCTTGCTGCAGTCGCTGGCTCGCATTTTGTCCAGACTCAATTTCTTTAAACACGTGAAGGAGTGTTGAGACATAATTCAAACCTCTCTATTTCGTGAGCAAAACATCGTATTGACCTGAAATTTCGTCTGAAAACATCACGGACATCTACAAAATGTTAAAGAAACAGCTTTATCGAATATACATATTGTTCAAGTACTGTCGCGAACAGGTGTTTACGGGATTATGTGATCGAACACTTTTTCCCCTATTAACTCCCGTCACTAATTTTGATGTTTTTAAAGTGAGCTTCGAGCCAATAAATTATATTCTTAATGCCAAAGTACTCCTGAATTTAAGCCAAGTATTAAAAGTTCAGCCTGCCTCTCGATCTTGTTGTTCATTTACTGATACTTATTTTAATGTATTGATAAAAGCGCTTGTGCCCTAAAGAGAATACTCTGTGTTCAATTCATTAACTGGAAATTATCACGGAATCTCTTCAAATTCTTAACAATACAACCCGCTGAGTACATGAATGAAACTCAAAAAGTGAATTTCAAGTCACTCGTCAAAAAATTTCATTGTACATTTTACCGCGGTGTCTACGAGAAATTGACAGCAAATAGGAGACATAATATGAGGCCTGGGTAACCGCCGTATTTCTTGCACAATTTTTACGTCATCAAAACTATTGCGCAATATAAGTGCGGAAAGTTGGCGTCGCGACAACTTAAAAAATGGCGCGAAAATATTGGTCGTCAAAACCCGGCAAAATATTTTCGCGCCATTTATTTAGTTGTCGCGCGCCCGCGCCCACTTTGCTTCAAGCCATAGAAACTGAGAGCGAGTAGTCTAATTGTTTTAGTAGAAACCAACTAGTAGTTCAATCTTAAACTGAAGCAAGATTTTTTTTAACATTTTGACGACTTCGCAGCCATTCATTTTGCTTTTGAAAACCGTTTTTTCCCGCTACTCACTATCTATCACTTCGCTACTCACTATCTATCACATATTAGTATAAACCAACTAGTGGACTATTACAAATCCTGCATTCTGATTGGCTACCCTACTATAGGTCTATTTGTGATAGCCCATGGTAGAGAAAAACCGCAAGCATTTTCACGAAATAATAACATTTTTTCAACTTCAATTTGTTTCTTTCTTTTATTTTCTACTCTCCGACTAGTTAGTTTATACTAAAACAATTAGACCTCTCGCCCTCATAGGCTACGAGTTAAATAGCCCATTCGGCTGCGCCTCGTGGGCTATTGACTCGTAGCCCATGAGGGCTGCGGGTCTAATTGTTAAATAGATAGTGAGTAGCTTAGCCAATCAGATTGCAGAATTGGTGATAGAACGCTAGTTTTTTTTTTTTATCTGCATGTCTTAATATTGACGATGATTTTCGACATAACATGGCAAAAATAGCTATGGATAACGCCTCGTGGATCGACAGCTATCATGCAGTGACCATGTTATGACGAGAATCATCGTTAATATTAGGACATGCAGACACAAAAAAACTAAATATGTTCCAGCCATTTATACCCAGGCCGAATCTTATCTGCGGGCTTCTGACTAACCGGTGCTATGAGCTGTACCATAGACAGCACGTCCACGCATGAAATGACATGAATGCTCTATAAACATGGCATATAGACCAATTCTAGGTTATGATAGAAAATAGCACGACTAAGGGCCTAGGGCTATGAGTGAAAAACATGACCTGGACTTTGGATTTGTCAAAGACAAAGACTCTGAACTTATATAGAAGTCTAGTGGAGTTACCGACCCGGTTACCGATGACCTGTTAACTCTTGTGAAGCCGAGTACAGGTTTTGAGAACTACCTGTCGTATGTCTCGAGCGTTAAGCATCGTCAGGCGGTGACAAGATTTAGGATTTCTGCGCACAAATTCCCTGTTGAAACTGGTCGCTACGCAAACATTACTTATGATGCACGCGTTTGCACTCTTTGTAACCTTAATGAGATAGGTGATGAATTGCATTACTTCACCAGTTGTAATGATATAAAATTTGCAAATCTTAGAGAAAGTTTTTTGGGCAATTTGTTAGCTGTCAATGATTCATTCAGTTGTTTTAGTCGGCGAGAATTATTTTTGTACTGCTTGTCAATGAAGGATGAGTCTGTAATGAGGTGTACAGCAAAATATTGCCACGACATTATGACTATCAGTTTAATGATTGTACCTGTAATAATTAGTAGATCTACAGCTAGGGACAAAAGTTCTTGAAACACCCCCTTCCCCGTATCAGTGTTGGCCGGACAGTACATTGAACATCATTACATCTATGTAACCTTAAAACCAAGGTTTCCGTCAACAGGGAATTTGTCTAAACATGAATGGAAATTTGGTTGGGTGCAGGCCAAAAATTTCCCGGGATTATACAAAGCCCAGCTATCTGCCATTCCAACGTGTAGCCAGCTTTGAGAATGTTTAAGCACCTCTCGGCCGAATCTATTACGAGAAAAAAGACCAGGAGAAAACATACAGTTGATCCAGTGGCCGTTAATTAGAACCTTGGTGTAGTATTTAATGTCTCTGAGCTCTAGTGGAAGAAATTTATCTCCAGATATGCTCGCAAATCCATATACTTCGGTAAAGATCTCGGGACTGTGATAGTACTTCATGTAACCCAAACCCTTCACGTTCCCTTTATCGTCGAAATCAGGACTACTATAAGCGGACAAAATAACTCCGTGTTTGTTGAAATACTGTTCGTGCTGTTTTATGATCGACAAATTCCACGACAACACGATCATATCACAATCTATATCGAACGGGCTGTAGTTATTAAATTTCACAGCTGCCAAGACGGAGCCCCCGTCGAGTTCATATCTGATGTTGTGTTCCATAGCGAAGTCATGGAATAACTTCATAGCTCTGCCGAATTGCTCAAGACAGCACATTGGTAATGCGGCATACTTGGTAACATCCACACTACATTTGTATGAGATCTCATCACAAGAAAATGCGTGTCTAATCTCACCAGGTAACAAAACTCGTACTAACTTCCACTCACAGCGAAACTGCGCCAGATATTTCTGTTGTTCCTCTTTTTCTCTGTTGAGTAGTCTGTTGTGTAGTACATCACATCTGGGCAGTTCATCACCAAGGACCTGGACCTGATAACTCGAATGAAGAAATCTTCAAACACTACTTCCTTTGGAAGTTTCTCATTAAACTTCGTAGATTTTAAAATGGCTGTTTTAGCCACAAACGGTCCCTCCAAGTCATCACAGAACATACAAGAGTTCTTGGAATGGTCGTATCCTTCCTGGTATTCCAGTACGTAGTTCATCATCTTGGTCTGTCTACATCCTACTCTCCAGTGACCGGTCAGGTTGCGAAATGCTCCACCTACCACCCCTACGTGATCTGTATTGCTAATCATACGGATCTGTCTCTCGACGCGCACGTTAAAATCGAAGTGAACCATATCTCGAGCGATGAGCGTGTAGGGTGTTGATACTTGAGAAATAAGTTGGTTCCAAACAGTGCCAAGTGAAATACCCGTACTGACATTAATGATTGTTGTATCCTTGTATTTCTTGGCCACCTCCTTAATTTGGTTATTCTTAGGCGCCACGTAAACTTTCACTCCAGGGTAGAGCTTGTTAATACCTCGAAGCACCACGTCCACTTGCTTTTCAACAGGCTCAGGATACTCCATGGTGTTGAGAAGAATGGAAAGAATCTGGAAGTTAAGACAATAGGGTAACTAACTTAGTCCATGAATGGTCTTCGCTCCTTCAGACAGTATGCTCACATAAATAAATAAACAATAACAATTCCGCTTGATAGGAATTTTCAGTGAATTACAGGGAATTAATAGAATGTTGGGACAAAACTGCGCTTTAGGCTCGTGTCATTCCAGAGTAGTTTTCCATGGTACAACACATGCCGAGAAATAAACATAGGAGTCTGTGGTTTTATTATCATGGCTGCATCCTAGGGAGGGAAGGGAATGGGGGATGTTATTTATAAAGAATCGTTGGTCTATATATATAAAAACAGACAATATCCCACAATGGATTACTAATATGGTAATGTATGAATCACATTTTAAACAAAACTAAGTCGCTGTTAGCTTGGGCTGTCTTTCGTGTCGTTCGGAACACGACTCATGCAGGAGACAAACTATAATCCGGAAGGGCAATCATCGAGGGCTGTAATGATAGCAATTTTGTGGAATTCCAACCATTTTAAAGGAATTGATCGAACTTCGAGCGAGGATTGTCGAGTTCCCGACTCTCCAGCCTTTGCTTCTTTCTTTAATACTGCAGACTCTAAAGAAGCTATGACACCTCAAATGCCAACGAAGAGTAGTTATTTGGATAATTTTTGATTTTTTTTCTACCGTTGCTATATTCGGAATTATCTCGCCATATAAACACTAAAAATGGCCGAATTTCTTGTCCTACGGCTTAGGCTGCCTGTGGTTTACCTACATAAGGACATCACTGTGAAAAGTCATTGAAAGCGAAAAACGTGTTATAATTTGCACGAAGGGCTGGCTAAATAAAGTGGGTTGGGGGGAGGGGGGCGAGAAATTGTCATTGAGCCAGTATGACCAAACTATAGTCTTAAAGTGCATGAGCCCAAATTTTTTTATCATTAAAATCGATTCTCCATCAAGTAAATAGTTAAATTGTAAAATATTTCTTAATTTGAGTGCTGCGTCTATGAGTTATAGAGGTTTCTATATCCGATATGCTAATTATGTGACGACATGTGAGGACTCATTTATTATGCAAAAATGTGCTGGCAGAAATATACGTATTTTTCTAAACATCCATGTAATATTTGGGCCTTATATCAGTGATTTTGCCAAATGTTTTGCATAAATCAGAAATAGTTTCATTCACAAGGAGAAAGAAGTGACCTTTTGTTGGCCTCACATGTCGTCACACAATTAGCATATTCGAAATAGAAACCTCTATAACTCATAGACGCAGCACTCAAATTAAGAAATATTTTACGATTGAACTATTTACTTGATGGATAATCGATTTTAATGATAAAAAATTTGGGCTCATATGCACTTTAAACTGACTGAGAAGTAACAAGGCAAAATATTTTTTGGGCAAAAAAGTCCCTCCCCCCAGGCCCCCCGACTGCGCCTTCCCTGAAGTTTCAAAGCCTGACGCTAAGACTTTTCTCGTGCCGATGTCTGGTCGAACCTCGTAGGATAGGAGCGGCGATGGCAAATAACGACTCACCTGGATCAGGGTGCGGAATTTAAAGTCGTTCAAATACATTCTCTGCATGACTGGTATTCATTGTATTTTCTTTGCACAATTACAACACCAATTACAACATTACACGTATCCTGCCCCAGGTGAGTCGTTATTTGCGATCGCCGCTCCTATTCTTTTGCACTCTTCTCTTTCTTTTATAACATGTCGACATAAATTTTCTTTAGGCTGCCCTTGAAGTGTTTGAGCGACTTTCTCGTTAACTTTCTCTAGTTCATTATTCAAGTTATCCTAGAAGTTTCACACACCATCACCCTATTTTGCCAGCTAAAGAATCGTTTATTACGCAAAAGAAAATCCCATTTCAAGTCCAAATTTAAAAACCGAAAATAAACGTCCCGTCACAAATAAACGCTTCTCTTCAATAAATGTCCCCTCCCCCCTAAGGGACCCGGGTGCAATTGGAAAGGGGAGTCCACCAGCTGGTCGGCCCACTCCCGTCTGTGTAGATGGTTATTATTTGGATAAAAGTTATGCAAGGACCAAATAGAATAATGTCTATGGTTGCATCGGGTATCGTATACGCCTACATCTTTGATTCCACTAGAACTGCATTTCTGATGTCCTTAGTTTGCCTTCCTGCGAGAAGACATACTTAGCCACTCTGTGTCCGCATTTAGGTCCTTCCAACGATTTGCGGGAAATCCAACTCGTTTCATTACGTTACCCTGGTCGTCCTCACACCGCGGCAAAACGTTAACGCGCATGCGTATTTGCTATTTCTTGTCGGCGCGCGGCCGCCTCCAGTTTCCCGCGAAAACTGAAATGAAACAACAGGCACATGATTTTAAAATTTCTGCTTAAAAGTATCCATTTGTGAACTATTTTGTCAAAAAATAAGAAAACTACTTAAAAGCTAAGCCTAAGACTTTAACAGGTTGAAGTTTTCTTAATTTGTAATTCACTGTGAGTTTACTGTGGTTTTTGACTTAATTTACGTCGTTGAAATTTGATTCCTTAATAAGCGAAAATGGCAGACATTAATATGTTTTTCCTATGTCGGTCATTTTGTTTTCCACTTTGACCTTTAAATCATTGATAACTTCAAAAACTTCAAAAACCTATAATGGTTGCTTTATGAACCTTTGTATTCACAACGCCATGCAAAATATTCGAGTAATCACCGCCTGCGATTACGAACATCTCAAGGGAATGACATGAAGAAATTACCATACTATGTTGTTTGAAGCGGCGTTTCGCAATGCTGAAAGCATTGTGTGGCAGAAAACAAGCTAGGAAGCAAGAAGCTGCACTTGAAGGATTTTATTTGGTGTCGTGGTTGGTTCAAGACTGGGAAAGAGATGTGACTGACATGACGGCAGACTCTAAATGTTTTACTCCGGCACAAAATATCAAGAGGATGTTTGTAAGTTTAATGCACGTTTTTATTATTTTACGGCTTTGAGTTTGGTTTAATAATTGGAACTAAACAGTGGCTCGGTAAACAAGTAATTGTAGTTGGATAGCTTCATTTAAAAAATATTATCTGTGTATCTCGGTAGTCTGCTGATATTAGTAAATTTAGTGCAAAATTTATTATCTAGGTACCTTATGTTCCGTGTACTTTTTGCTATCTTTGGGTCGAGGTAGGCGCGATATCTGCACAATATCGAATATCCGATATTATAGTATCGGATATTAGATATTGATAATATCGGATATTATCAAGCGAAATTATCGGTTATTTTCTAATTAGACATCTATTAGACATCTATTAGACAAAGGTCTCTCTCCTCTGAATTACGACGTTGATATTCGATACTATCGGATATTATCAACTATTTTCTAATTAGACATCTATTAGATATCTACTATAGATAAAGGTCTCTCTCTCCTCTGTGAAAGAGGTTGATATTCCTGTGTGATACTATACGATATTATCGACTATTTTCTAATCATGAGCCATCTATTAGACGTCTGTTAGACAAAGGTCTCTCTCCTCTGAATTAGGACGTTGATATTCGATACTATACGATATTATCGACTATTTTCTAATTAGTCATCTATTAGACAAAGGTCTCTCTCCTCTGTGAAGGAGGTTGATATTCTATATTATCGACTATTTTCTAATTAGACATCTACTAGATAAAGG
The DNA here is from genome assembly GCA_030867875.1 of Actinernus sp. WN-2022. Lineage (NCBI taxonomy): Eukaryota > Metazoa > Cnidaria > Anthozoa > Actiniaria > Actinernidae > Actinernus > Actinernus sp. WN-2022. Next base: position 76,333,744 of record JAOWCC010000019.1, read on the forward strand.
TATCTCTCCTCTGTGAAGGAGGTTGATATTCGATATTATCCTATAAATATTTTATTTCAGCCAATCAGAGCTCAGCTTTACTATGAAATACAGGGCGGTATTTCATGGTTTTTCTATGAAATACAGAGCAGTATTTCATGGCTAGATCAAGGCCAATCAAAATGCAAGAAATTTCGCGCCCTTTCTTTACCAGCCAATAAAAAAAATCACCATTTTGAATACATAATTAGTCTGCAGACGTGCGCGGTTGGCACTTGAAATTTGTGTTTTCCAGTAATTCTGGTGAGAAAATTTGCAGTCTATCGTCCGGTAAGTTACTTTGTTTTCGTGATAAATCTTTTCGTAAATTGTTATTTATAGGATAATATGGTTATTTCATGGTTTACTATGGACTAATACTACCGAAAATTTCACTCGAAATTCATATTATTTTGGTATACAACTCGCCTAAAGGCTCGTTGTATACCAAATAATACAAATTTCTCGTGAAATATTCGCCGGTATTCCATAGAAAACCATGAAATAACCAGTAAGTATCCGATATTATCGACTTTTTTTCTAATTACACATCTATTAGATATCTACTAGATAAAGGTCTCTCTCCTCTGTGAAGGAGGTTGATATTCGATATTATCCGATATTATCGACTTTTTTTCTAATTATATAGACATCTAATAGATATATATTAGATAAAGGTCTCTCTCCTCTGTGAAGGAGGTTGATATTCGATATTATCGATATTTATTTTTTGAACATTTTAAAACTGGTATAAGTTTTAGAACATTTTAAAACTGGTTTAAATATAAAAGATTCTAGAAAGGATTTTTTATTTCTTTGTGATTAATAAAAAAAGAGGTTTATTTATTTAGTCGGGGGGGGGGGGGGGGGTGTTTAAAAAGAACAAAATCCACCCACCCCTCCCCTACAAAATATGTTTTGACTCCCCACCCCTCCTCTCTACTTTCTCCACCATCCACCTCAAACATAACTCAAAAAGTTATCAACATTTCTGTTTCACTTTGCCGTTTCCATGCTGAACATTAGGGCCACTAACAAGCAGATTTACTAAAGCCAGTTAACACTCCACTCCAAGCAAACTCATTCCTAACGCAATGTAAGCCCTAACCCAACATAAAAAAAAACTAACCTCAATATAAACCTAAGTGCTCAATAATTTAGGATTTTTAGAGCTATAGAAAAATTAGGCTTTTTAGGGCTAGATCACTGAATGCAGAAAAATAATGCCTCTTCAATGGTCCTGTGAACTAATCCAAACCCTTCCCCTACATTTCAAAACACCCTAACCGTCAACAACGGGTGCCTACTAATTTATGGTTTTTAGAGCTATAGTCAGTAAATTAGGCCGGCTTTTAGGGCTAGCTAGATCACTGAACAACACAGAAACCTAATACTTCTTCAATTGTCCTGTGAACTAATCCAAACTCTACCCCTACATTTAAAACACCCTAACCGTTAACGTTAACATCAGGTGCGATTGCAGAATACCCCTCCACAGCAAGCTGTATTGTAGAAATGTCAACGCGTCTACGCGTCAACTTGTGTGGAATACACAGCCAACGTAGAGAGCTGAATGTCGAGTCAACGTGTCATCGTGTCAACGAGTAGACTGCGGTTGATTGTAGAACGAAGGTAGTAATATATAGAGTACACTTTATTCATGTCAACGCGTCATCGCGTCAACAAGTAGACTGCTGTTGATAATAATAATACATACGTACATACGTTTTAGGAGCATTATACAGCTCTCAATGCTCTTACAATATCAATGATAGTAATAAACTAAAAATGATAAAAACTATATCTACTTACATGTGTTCTAGTAATATCGAGCAAGCTATTTAAAAAGAAGTCTTTAACTTAGATTTAAAAACATTAACAGTGTCGGCACTCCTGATGTTAGACGGAAGAGAGTTCCAAAGTACTAGTCTTGGAGCGCAGATCGAGAACGCTCTATCACCATAAGACACAGTATTTGACTTTGGTCTGGACAACAAGTTATAACTAGATGATCTTAAAGTGCCTATGAAGCTTATTTTTTTATTTTAGATATCAATTCTACATCAAGTGAATAGTAGAATGGTACAATATATCTTGCTTTGAATGCTGTGCCGCTGAGTTATGGAGGTTTTAATATCCAAAATGCTAATTACATGACGTCAGGGGAGGCATCAATTATTATACAAAATTGTTTGTTACAATTAAACATATTTTTCAAATTATCAGTGTTATACCCATGGTTGAAATAAAATGATGTTAGAAATTTGTTTTCCTATATCAATAGAAACGTCCATTCACAACGACTAAGAAGTGATTGCAGATACCTCCCCTGACGTCATGTAATTAGCATTTTGGATATTAAAACCTCCTTAACTCAGCGGCACAGCATTCAAAGCAAGATATATTGTACCATTCTACTATTCACTTGATGTAGAATTGACATCTAAAATAAAAAAAATAGGCTTCATAGGCACTTTAAAGCAAGGGCTGGTTTATATCTCTGTAGCAGATCAGAAATATAATCCGGGACAAGACTATGGATAGCTTTATACGTGATTAATAGAACTTTATATAACTAATTCTAGATCTAATTGGAAACCAGTGGAGTTGACGGAGTACAGGGGTGATATGTTCTGATTTCTTTGTTTTAGCGACTAGCCGAGCGGCAGTGTTCTGTAAGCGCTGTAGCTTAGCTAATTCAGAGTCAGGTAGCCCAAACAGAATACTATTGCAACAGCCAGACGGGAAGTAATAAAAGTGTGCACCAACTTCTCTCAGTCTCCTTGACACAGATACTTGCAAATTCTTCCAATGTTACGGATAGCAAAAGAAGCTGACTTGCAAATGTTGTTTATGTGACTAGTCAGTATAAGGTGACTGCATGTCCAAAGCAATGCCAAGATCACGGGCGACAGGAACCGGAGCAATGATAGTACCATCAATGGATATACCTGGCATCGGCTCACACTGTATGAACCGAGATGAGAGATGGACGATGTCAGTGTTACGTGGATTACACGCGAGTTTGTTGGCGGTGCACCAGATTAAGATATCTTTAACACATAGCTCCAATTTGGCTAATGTAGCAGATCGATCATATGTAGAGTTAACAGTTACACAGAGTTGGGTGTCATATGCATACATTATGCAATCGAGGTTATGCGCCTTGATCAAATCCTCCAACGGTGCGAAATACAAGGAGAACAAAAGCGGCCCCAGTACAGAACTCTCTAGTACGCCATACTGTATTGTCTTGCTGGTGGAGATGGTATTCCCGACGACTGATTGTACTCTGTTAGTGAGGTATGACCGGAACCATGCTAGCACTGTGCCTCTGATCCCATAACGATGCTGAAGTCTCTCCAGAAGGAGAACATTGTCAATCGTGTCGAATGCGGAGTATAAGTCAAGCAAAACTAAGACCACCTCACGCCGAGAATCGATGGCGCGGATAATGACGTTCATCACGCATAGCATTGCTGTCTCCGTACTGTGAAATAGTCTATATGCTGACTGAAATTTAGCAAGCAGACCATTCCCCAAGAGGTAGTTCGTCGTCTGTGTAGAGGCAACCCGTTCCAGTGACTTAGACAGAAAGGTTATATTTGTGATCGGACGGTAACTTGGAAATTCCTCCTTGTCAAGGTTGGACTTTTTCAGGGATGGGTGTATGATGCCAGTTTTTAGAGACGAAGCTAAGGGAACACGCCCTCAGACAACGATGCATTGATGATTTTAGTAACTTGAGGAACGAGAAAATCAAGATCTTGCTTCATAATGTGTGCAGGAACGGGGTCAAGCAAGCATGACTTTGCAGGAGACTTTTCAAGCATCTTGATTGTAGAACGAAGGTAGTAATATATAGAGTACATTTTATTCTTGTCAACGAGTCATCGAGTCATCGCGTCAACGAGTAGACTGCGGTTGATTGTATTACAAAGATATTCAGCGAGACAGAGTATTTTATTCGTTGACGCGTTGACCACCACACCAACTCGATTCATGTCAGTACATGTTTGACCGTGACAACGCGTGAACATGTACGTTGACAGCTGTCAACCTGTAAGGTAGTTTACGTGGTAGGGTATTGTGCAGTCTAGTCGAAAAATAATGCTTCTTCAATGGTCCTGTGAACTACATTTGTAATCCAAACCCACAATTTAAATAAACCTAACCTTAGTAAGTTCCCTTTTCACAATCTTGAAGAAAAAAATAGTTGAAGTTTATGAACCAGTTTAATCTTTTTGAAAAAAATAAACCAGTTTTAAAATATATAAAAAAATAAACCAGTTTTAAAGTTTTCCAAAAACATTAACTGGTTTAAATATATTTAAACCAATGTATATATTTGAACTACAACATATCTATTAGATAAAGGTCTATCTCCTCTGTAAAGGAGGTTGATATTCGATAGAATCCCATAGCACGACTCAAACTCGCGCGCTGATTGGTTAACGAAGCGTTTAATATTTACTCGCCTAAAGGCTCGTTCTATACCAAATAGAAGAAAGTTCTCGTGAAATATTCGCCCGTATTCCATAGAAAACCATGAAATAACCATATTATCCTATAAATAGCAAATTTACGAGAAGGTTTATCACGAAACAAAGTAACTTACCGGACGATAGACTACGAATTTTCTCGTCGGAAAATAAATTTCGAGTGGCGGCCGTGCGCGTCTGCAGACTAATTATGTATTCAAAATTTTGAATTCTTATTGGCTGATAAAGAAAGGGCGCGAAATTTCCTGTATTTTGATTGGCCTTGATCTAGCCATGAAATAACGCTCTGTATTTCATAGAAAAACCATGAAATACCGCCCTGTATTTCATAATAATATTTATAGGATAATTTGTGGAATTCAATGGTTTGAAAAGCTGTATTCAACGATGTACAGGAAGCCCGCGCGTAAATATTGTGTTTATTTTTATTATCGCGAACAGAGACAAATCATGTTAAAATTACAAACCAGGATATTCACAAAGTTAACAGTAGTCAAAGAATGTGAAAATTATGTATCTTTTATTTCGTTTTTCAGGAGAAATGATATGTTTTGGCGCTTGACTGAACAAGAAACCGACTCTAATAATCCAAGGAATCGACAAAAACAACTGCAGCAAAAATGTGTGATTTTGAACGGAAAAGCTGGTGCTTCGTGGATTTGCTGATTTAATTCATGTAATATTCACACAGGGAAGCTAAATGACTGAAAACAGTAAAAGCAGGACGAAAAGCACAGCTACAGAATGGTATTAAAATAGTGGTACAAGGAAAATTTTGGGAACGAGTGGACTGAACACAAGTAACATTCAACAGTTTAAAAACAGGCTTATTTATTGTGAGACAGAAATTGAGCATTAACATTTGGTAAGTTGCTTAAAAAGTAAGGAACACTTAATTGCTGCGAGCCCTTTAAGGCGAGCAGCGACACTAATTTTGACGGATTACCTGTGTTTCATGTGACCGAGTGAGTCCCTGGCGCTTTATATGCGAGACAACAGTCGTTCTTAATTTTTCGTTGGCGATGATTTTGAGTGAGGAATCAGCGGCAGTCGTTGTAGAATTGTGCGTGCTCAGGCCACAGCGTTGTGTTTGCATGCTCGACGAAGTGAGGTAAGTTTACTTTTTCCACAAAGTTATCATGTCAAACACAATTTTATCAATCGCTGGAAGTAGTCATCAAGGTTACGAACGATTTACTGACATTTCGAGGGGAAGACAATGTTCTTTTATGAGCTTTTTAGCTCTGTTTATATGTGCACAGTCGTGTCCAGTGCAGCACTGGAATACTGGTACAGTCATTACATTATTGATGAAGACATTATCACAGATATGTAATTATCTTGATATTTCTTATATCATGTTAGTCGTTGATGTTACTTATTTGAACTTCAAGAGAGTTACTACAATCTATGAATAAAATCAATATCACTGATATATTTGTTACATGTGATTTCAAACATAATGAGAATTAGAAGAAACAAATATTTGAAAATCGCAGGACCTTCAAGTCCAAGCAATAAATTAAACCATAAAACATTACGAGCTAATTAGTACTAAATAATGAGTACTATACATGTTATATTTAACACAATTTCATGCTTATCATTTAAACAATTCACTTGTATTGTTGAATTACATACTGATCTGCATTCATTTTACGGTGCAATATATCCGTGAAATAGATATTAATTTTTCAATGAGAAAGCTGAAACATCAACAGAAATTCCAAGAGTTGCAAGGTGCTTATCCATTGTCTCCATTTCCCCCTGGAACAGAATTCAAATCCCTCCGCGGGCTTTTTAGAATGATGAGATTTTATCAGGTATAAAGGAGCATGCACGTAACTGATTTGCTTCATCTGATTGGACAATATACTCATTAATTATTCATGACTTTTTGAAGTAAATATGACTTGAAGAGTTTTAATTTTGTATAGAGTCAGTAGCCCTCATTAAGTATAGAGACCCACATATATTATTAGATAAACTTTATTTAAATTAATATTCATATTAATCTTATGTCAGGAGCCTATTACCAGAAGCGTCCATCTTCCCCATGGGCTGTTATCGCAGTTCGGCCATCTTGGATAAAACAATAGTTTTGGCCCCGGTAGCCTCGCACCGGTTGGTTTCAGAACGAGTTTACCGGACGAAAACAAAGGTTTTTTTTCTCCTGGGACTCAACATGGCCGCCGTGCGATAAAAGCCCATTGGGTCTGTTCCCAACACAGGAGTAGATGTGGCTATATTTAGAATTGCATTTCGCACGAAATAAACAAAGGCCATGTTGTCTTAGCCAATCAGATAGCTAACGTCACTTCTCATTATTATTCATTACCATTTTTCTCACTTTCAACGCGGGAATTCGAATTGCTGGTTTTCACTCAATCTCCAGAGATTCAAACAACAAAGGGCATGGCGGCCATGTTGGTGCCCCAACAAAAGAAGCTTACGAGGAATTTGTTTAAGAGCACCAACATGGCGTCATGGCTATGACGTCAAGTGAAAACCAGCATTTCTCAATATAGCCACATCTACTCCTGTGCTGGGGCCCCAGCCCATGACAGGAACGCTCCTGGTAATGGCTCCTGCTTATGTATATTTGTATTAATAGTATTTAATATATATTTTTTTATCAACAGTACTACCACTATATTTTTAGAGGATCATCTAGATTTATAAACAGTTTTTATCCATTTTAATCATATAAATCCATTTTAATCATATAAATCCATTAGGTAATGCACACACGAGTTTCACTTACAATTTCATTAGTTTAGGAACGATACACAAGACCCCACCAGCCATGCTGATTGTATACCCATCGTGTATAAACACATTATTATTATTAGTGGATACCGCTGACGATAAAGACGTCATATATCGTCATTTTCCACCTACTAAGAAAGAAATGGACTTTTCGGCCATTTCTCGTTGAAATAAGTGGCTCAAAGTCAGGCCGAAATTTTTTTCCCTCGAAACGCAGCTTGTTTTCCATCAAAGTGCATTGATTTTCATCACGGTCAGGCGGAACTGGCGCCCTCTCAAAGGGTGATTTCCCTGATGAAATTCACACATGTGCAAGCGTTTGCATTCCTGTCGCCAGAAGAGCGTCCAAACTACTATTCACAAGTCCCAAAGGTCATGGAAACATCACATCCCGTGACCTTTCTGCACCCTCGCGCTCGCGACAATTCTTGTTTTCCCACAACCATTTTGTAATGCTCGCGTTTGGGCGAATTGAATACTCAGTCACTAAATCGTTTCAATCTTGTCAAGTTCTCATATAGAACTAGCATTAAATTAAGATAGAGCTTCTGAGAATGGGAGGGAAAAGGAAAATATTATTTCTCCAGCCTACATATATAGTTCCATATATAGCTCAGTTGGTAGAGCGCCAGACATGCATGTAACCTGGAGGTCGTTGGGTTCGAGTCCCACTTGGGTCAGCGATTTTTTCTCTTTCCCTCGTAGGGCGTGCACACTTAGCACTACAGCTTACCACTTTACATCACATTCTATATAGTTGTAGCACTTACGTCCTATTAAAGGGGAAAACATATTTTCATATCCAATATGTAATCTTCTAACTATTTTCATTGATATTTTTGCACCAAAAATGGCTCCACGCGGGCACGAGAGAGAGCACTTAAAACCTTTTGAGAGTTCAGAACCTTGGGGAAAATAAGGATTAATATAAATAGGACGCCTTCCTGATCATCGCTTAACCTTAAACGCGTACTGTTAGGAACAAGCCAGGGAAGTATGTGTCTTTTTTACCCTCCCACCTCCCCTCAGCGACGGCACCTTCCTATATGATACACCTCTTAGCATGCGAGGACATTATTTTCATCCCATATCTTAACTATCTCCGTGCATGTCACAGAGGTGCAACTTATTAATGACAATCTTCTAACTAACCTGCGGTAACTTTTTAACGTTGGTGCAGTTGGTCATAACCCAGCCAGTATGATAGAAGGGGTAACCATACTTTGAGCCGTGATACTCCTCTGGGCAAACATCTAAAACCTCTCTGTTACTGGATGTATTATTAGATTCCGCTACTTTCTCTTTCCCTTCACTCAGCGTATGCGATGGATTGAGTTGTTCCAGGATTCCTTGAAGTTTCAACAGCGCTTGTGGCGAGGGTGGCGTCTTGTGAGCAAGTGCATTTTTAAGTTCACGATGGACTTCAGCCAATTTTCTATATATTTCTTGTTTACCCTCAGAGTTCCATGACGAAGCAAATGATGGGGCAGTCAGGATTTTAGATGGTATTTCTTGGTTATTATCAAAAACCGATGACGGGGCGATCGAGGCAGTCCGCAGTCTGCAGTCCGCAGTCCGCAGTATTCCTATACTAGACGTAATCTTCGAACACATTAAATACAGTCCCAACAGGATGAAGACCACCACCAGAAACGTTTTGTTCGGAACCTTCAAACGAGGCATGATGACCAAATAGCCCCAGCCAGCCAGATTCTATCTAAAAAAAACATATTAAGTATTCATATTAAAAAGGTATCTCAAAACACTCTAACGCGCTTCATCATGAATTACATCATTTATCACTTATCGTGACTGCGAGACCTTCAACGTTAGAGATTGGCGTGCGTGTTTTATTGACAAATACGGGCATGCGCGCTATGACTGAACGCCGATGCATATATGAACGAAACATAATGAATACTGCATGAGATCGAAGACCGAATGCAGTATGACATTTTGAGTTAATCGTACTGAGTCAGCAAGTGCCTGTATTTGTTATCAAGTTCATTAATAGTTCATGAAGCAAAAACAAAGGAAATCAAACCTCTCTCGAAAGAAGGTTGGCATGTTTATATAAATCTAGCAGGATGTGGCGTGAACTCCGACATGAAGATTTTTTCAACCGAACGATAAATGATTCTGATGTGGAAATCGCATATTTATCTGTGGTGCGTCATTCATACTGGTAAAATCAATTTCCTAAACACAAGACCAAGGGACAATTACCACCTAGACTATCACGATTAATTTTGATTTAGTTATATTTACATGGCCTGAAACCTCTTTATATTTGACTATTATCTCTGGTTTAATATTCTTTTCGGGGCGATTGCAGAATACCCCACTACTTGGCTCTTGAATAATTCATTTTCTCAAATTTTCATACAAAACCTTCTGAATAGCTAACCCCAAAATAAAAAAAAACTATCCATTTTAAATCCCAAATCATTCATAGAATGAGTCTAAATACATCTGAACTATAATGGAGAATCAGTATATTTGAAAAGTCACCATTTACTCGAAAATAGAACTCAGATATTTCATATTTAAAACAACACTTATCCCTAAACTTCACAAGGGATAACTAGTAGCTAAAGGAAAAGTTACATGTACATGTATGCTACAATAGTACCTGTAGTTAGAAATAATATTATCAGTCCATGAAATCTACTGAAAAGCATTGATTTCTAAACATGTTGAAAAGTATGGGTTAGTAAACCTTGCTAAACGAATTGTTTTCTAAAATACAAAAAACAACATATCAATTAATATTGTAATAATTCTGAGCAAGTTAAGTCCATAAACAGTGTTATGTGAAGTTGATTTATTATAATTACTGGGAGCAGTTGTAATAGGCCTTTTGCAGGAAACAGTCATGTGTTGTTATACTATAGTATATAGTATACCATGTGTTGGTGTACTATACTATACTTGTGATCTCCATAGGAAAGACGTTTCCATGGATGCTGGATGGCAAGCTCAGTCTTTAAAAAGGCTGTTTCAGAAAGATCAACAATCGATTGGAGGTGGAATATAATATTTACAAACAGGTTTTGCTAATAACACTACCAATCTCGTACAAGTGCCTTTAAATATATGAAATAAGATTTGTTTGTCATCTAGACAAGTACAACCATGTGATTGCCTTCGTGCAAAAGGTCCATTCTATTATTTATAAATTATTATGAGCATCAGTAGTGAATCAATTATCTGGCTCCCCTAACACAAACCATGTATGACACAAAAATATGCTAGAACTCACTTTCATTAATGGCCGCCTCCGGCCACCTCCTAATTTGCATAATTTGGAAGATAAATCTGTAGGGGGAAACCAATGCTACCACATGAAAGATTACATTATAACTAGTAATTGTTTTGAGTTTTGGAGCAATGTGGAAAATTGCTGTTGAGCTATAAGCATTTGTAATGCAGAAAAATATGAAAGCGAGGCTATAAAGGCCTCCGTTGTTTTTCTCATACAAATCTCTCTAATTTCAACTGGCTGTAACTTCATTGATTTATAAGCTACAGCACTCAACTTTCACACGTTCACTAATGTCGACATGCTCTTTCACATGGTAATGTTCATATTTTCTATACATGTGGATAAACTACCGAAACGGGAAATCACATATGCAAATTAGGAGGCGGCCATTATGAAAGTCGTGTATGAACTACTGGCCTCCTAAAGCAGACCCCCGCGGTGACTTCCGTTGCTATGGACTACAGTGGAACCCCGCTATCCCAAACTCGGTTATCTCGAACTCCCCGCTATCTCGAACTAAAACTCATTTACCTTGGTTTTGCCCCTGTTATTTCAGTTATTTACTATGGGCTATCTCGAACTCGGTTATCTCGAACTCCCCGCTATCTCGAACTGTTTGCGATTTCCCTTGTCCCAAATCGACCCCGGCTATCTTGGACTGTAATTGCTAAGACGATTGACAAACAACACAACACTAAAAATAACAAATCATAGCTGTTATATAGTGCAAATCTTTATCATTTAAATTATATTTTAACAGGAAATTAATGCGATTAAATTAAGCGAGATACGACAAACGATAGACACGCTCTCTACCTTCATTCTGTTTCTCGATGAAAGCGCCGCAAAAGATATCCGAAGAAAAGTGAAGAAAATGTCGTTTTTCATTAAAAAGACCATCAGACGCAATCTACAACAGCAGACGATTGAACCTTTCTTCATGGCAACAGCAACAACGTCCGGATCTGTTAGACGTGATGTTGTAGATGTGGACATGGATAACATGTAACGGGAGTTTGTTATCAAACACTCGGTTAAGCATCATCAACTGAATTTGATGTACAGTATTGTAGATACAGAAAACAAACACTTTATTATTGAAGTGCGTACGTTTGAAATAACTGTTGTTATGATTAATTCGATATTCGTGTTTTTTGTAGAGACGAATTTCAGTGGGGTTTATCGTACTTCTGATGTAATTATTTTTTTAATAGCAATTGTATTGAGTTAATAATTAATAATAAATTTCTGATATTTGATACTACCCCGCTATCTCGAACCCCCGCTATCTCAAACTATTTTCCATTTCCCTTGAGAGTTCGAGATAGCGGGGTTACACTGTACATGTATTCACCTATTCCTACAATCATTGCCAAAAATACCTTGGACCGAAAGATGTCTTAGAGGATTTTTGGATACTTTTAGGGATTTTATAACATATCATGTCCCCATCCCCCCGTTTCAATGTTGGGGGGAGGGGACAAAGGACCAGTCCAGGTGATAAGAATTTATTCAAATTCGAAGAAATACTGTGTAGGTGATCCCACAGAAATTATCAATAGAGATGTTTAATTTTGGTTTTCTTTTGTGTACACTATGCTTTGGATTGGAAGAGTAAACAGACTGATGAGTGCCAGTAGAAGAGCCCGAGTGTAGTGGTTTATCAAGGAACACAGAGCGATCACAATCACTGGTAACAACGAAGTCATAGGGGCAGAGGGAGAAGTAATAGTATCACTGGTAGCTGTATTTGCATTTCCTAATGGACTGAATGAGTTTTGGCTTAGAAATGACACTTCATTGGAGAATAATGAAGTTGAAAAGTTCGGAAGGCCACAGGTACAGCAAATCCAGGAAATGTACGAGTTGTTTATGACCGGCCATTGTAGACCTCAGTCATCATTTCCAAAGAGCGGATATGGTACCAGGAATCATAGCCATCGCAGCAAATTCCGAGCTGGTTTGATTTCACAGGTTTATGTAGTGCAGAAGCCACAAGGAAACTTTACTGGTCCTGGGCTATCATTTCTGAAATGCTTGTGAAGGTTACTGGATACCTTCAAAAGTGATTTGTGCAAAAATGCGTTAACGCGGGCGCTCGGCGAACAAAATATGGGAACTTATATATCAATGGAAAGGTTGATAACTGAATTAATGCTAGTAATAGGTGAGTATAAGTAGAATACTTTTTTCAGTTGACAAAATATTTTGCTGTTTACGTATCTTCCTGCTTCGTTTGGCTGTTGTTGATCTGTAACCTCGTCCCCAGGGTCTTCTCGGTCAGATCCAAGACATCTTGGATCTGACCGAGAAGACCCTGGGGACGAGGTTGGTTGATCTGTCGTCTGCCATCTTGGACGTGTGTTTTGAGGGGACTGGGTCATACCTGGTTACAGTCTCCTACATTCACATCCAGTTGTTTTCATCAAAGCCGGCCATGATCATGAACTTTTTTTATTAACCCAAAGTGTTTCCATGGTTTAGAATAATAATTCTACATATAAAAATGCTGCTGACACTTCAGTATTTTCGATATGATGGGGATTGATATTTTAATTAGTTATTTATCGCCAGGGTTGGGGTGCGAAGAAGACTAGGAGTGGGGATCACGTTTTATTAAATTCTGACAAAAACGAGCCATTCTGTTGAACCTCTCGTTGATGTAGGACGAAGGGGGTTGCTTGCGAGAGTAGCCACCACAGGGTGGCAAATTTGTAGATGGGGTGTAATCTTTGACAATTATAAAAATATGTGACCAAGGCACACTTGCCAATTTTCGCTATTTCTGCAGGACGGTCAGTGTTTTTTTTTCGTAACTTGTCCCGTGTCCCGCATGGTTCTTAAAATGTCCTTCGTTTTTATTATTATCGGCTTATTTTGTATTAACATTTTTGTTTCTGTCCAGTAGTTCCCCATTTACTGGCTCTTTTTCAGGGGAGGGGAGGAAGGTGGATGGAAAGAATATGGAAAGCACATTTTCTTTCACTTCATCTCGTGCATACATGTATATAATAACGTGATGCCATCATGTCATATAGAATAATGAATGCAAAAATAAACAGAAACTAGAATAATCAAAAACTTGAATCGGAAAAATATTATGTATGAACTATACTGAGGCAGCCTTTACTGGGGAAAAAGATAGAAAAATAAATCCAATTTGGTCGTGGTTGCTGGGTTTGGGAAACATGGTCTCTCGGAGAAGGTTCAACTGTAAAAAAAATTCTATTATACAAGTTCAGCACAACCGGGAAGGGCTTTGTCTCTCTCTCGGCCCGGTTTAAAGTTTTTAATGTTCCTCGATCAGATTAAACCCTTTGTGACTACAAATTGGGCTTCTTGTGGTGGCTACTCCTGTACACGATTCTTACAATAATTCTAGAAATTACATTGCCCTACAATACCTCAGAATTGAAAATTTAATTTTTCACAAATCTGAGAATATGATGTTAGATACAAAATAGAATTAAGGATATCACCTTCTAACAAATTATTTTTTGTCACATGTACTAGCTCAAAATATATGGAAGCTTTTATTGTGCTCCGCCAAAATTGTTAACAATATAATAGATCATCACTTCTCACTTTATACTGAAATGATTACAATAAAATTGTACACCCAGTGTATAGCAATTTTGCTAGTGGAGCTGGGGTAACAAAAATATTAATGAATAATGAAAAATAATTACAATAATAAGGCTATAATAATCAATCAATCAATCAATGTTTATTTATTGGTACTTGGAACAACATTGTGTACATCAGTGTATATCCAATAAATTTGAATACATATAATAATGATAATAGTATAACAAAGGGGGAAATATATATATATATAACATTTCCTTTACATATACTAATAAGGAACAAACTGCATTAAATAACAAGAACGATTTGAACTACTTGAATAAAGTAATATAAAGTTATAGTTTTGATCAATGTGATGACATTATTATGTTATATTGTGATAGCTTTGAAAGAGTCAACCAATTGGTTAATAAAAGTACCACTTATTTTATGAATATTCCGATCTTTCATTGAGATTATGTAGTAAAATAAGCTTGTATAGTCGAAAAAAGCGAAAGACGGATTCGTATCGAAAAGGGTTTTTAAAAATTCCGATCTAATTAGGGTCAATTTATGGTGTTTACAGCGAAAAAGGTAATGTATTTCATCACCCAATTCATTATCACTACAGATAGTACATTTTCTATCTTCTCGTGGGGTTTTGTTATAACGCCCCCTTTCGATTGGGAATAGATGTGCCGAAATTCTTAGCTGGGTTATGGATCTTCGAATTCTGAAGTCAGTAATTAAATTCAAATATTCCTCGAAGCCATAATTGTGCTTGATAACTGAATATAATTCTAATTTTGACTTCACTTTGCCATTGATTAAGTCGTTTCTCTCATTGTTCCACTTATCTACATATAGGTTTTTTAATTTCTTATGTAAAAGATGTAAAGATCCATTTGTAATTTCACTAGGGTTAATGTTTCCTAATTTTAATAAATGAGATAATGTAGTGAACCATGTGAATGTGTTATTATTGCTTAATTTATTAGATACTTGTAGAGCTTTATTAAGTAGTGGATTGTTTTCGTGTTTGAGTAAGTGAAAAAAGAATTTGACTATTGTGGTATGAATGGGAATGTGTAAGGGAAAACGCCCAAGTTCAGATCTTACAGAACTATCTGTGATGTAGCAAAATAGAGACATTAAATCTAGCACGCGAACATTGCTGTTGACATGTTTGCCTTCGCTTCATCGAATAAGTAAAAAAATACATCATCTTGTATAAACACGAAAGTTGCGATTTCATTCTGGTACATGTATAGACGCAGCCCTTTCTCATATTTGCCAACCCGCCATCCCGGATTCTGCGGCATGGTATCGGATTTTAGTGACGTGTACCGCTTCCAGCATGGGCATTAAAATGTCCCGTATATTCGTTCCGCGTATCCATCTCACATTTTTACTTATAATCGACTTATTTTGTATATCGTTTTTGTTTCTCTCTCGCATTTTGGGTCCGCTTCTTCGTGTACGGGAACACAGTTGATTTAAAACAAAGAAGACAGCAAAACAATACCTGAAATACAAAGAACCCTAATCCCAGAATACAATTATGATACGTTCTGGTACACGAAGAAGGCGCTAGCCCGCATTTCCTTTTTGGTAGGGGGTTACAAAGCTTTAAAGTAAAATAACATTATCTTCAACTTCCATGTTCTGCGTTCATTTCAACTGATTGAAATACCAATTCTAGCTAGGATGGCAGGTAAAAAATATCAAGTTTTGAAATTGTGCCATTTTTGGTACTGTTTTTAGCTTTGACAATTGCTCAAAACTAGTGCCAGGCCTCTCTCTACTCATTACCTCAATGCCGCAATCTCACATGTGTTATGAAAGAGGGTTAGTAGTAGTAAGATACCATACCATTGTGAAGTCCATGGGTTTTCTGTATTTATTTTAGTCAGGCATTTAACTTACCCTCCAGATGACAGTATTTTTGATGGTGCCGAGGCCAAAAATGGGACCCCCCTGATTTTTTTGAAAAAAAGACTCTGGCAAACCAAGTCAAACCACATTTTGGAATAACTCATAAAGGTCAACTTCTACAGCAAGTTTCATTGAAATCCGCTGACTCCCCATTTCCAACATCTGACACGCTTTAATTCTCAGACAATGCCCGAGTGAAAAACACATT
This sequence comes from Actinernus sp. WN-2022, assembly GCA_030867875.1. Classification (NCBI taxonomy): domain Eukaryota; kingdom Metazoa; phylum Cnidaria; class Anthozoa; order Actiniaria; family Actinernidae; genus Actinernus; species Actinernus sp. WN-2022. Next base: position 76,350,008 of record JAOWCC010000019.1, read on the forward strand.
TGGGCTCAAAAGCATCTTTCAGATATACTTTGTTCAGAAAATGTATTAAAATTTGATAAAACTATTTCAGAGTTGAAGACGATATTGTGAGAGAAGTTCAGAAGACTGGGAGGACGAAGAAAAGCATGTGGAAGGCGAGAATATCAACGAACAACAAAAGGCGACTACCGAGCTAGTGCAAAACTGGTGTTGTGCTATGATGTAAAGATTCGCTGTGTACGTGTGTTTTTGTATGGAACTTGTCAGCCTTAAACGCAAGACTAAGGTACATTATGACAATATTGATATTGGCATTGCTTTCGAAACTTATGTATTTAATATTGGAGCTATATAATTTGCGAGTTATCCGGTTCGATCTGTACTGACTGCATGGCTTTGTGCAACTGAAACGAAACACCTGAAAGTTAAAACCTCCCTGTAAAAACCGATCATAACTAGCCCAACATAGCAGAATATAGGCAATGACACATGAACGAGACACTCGAAGCAATTTTATTGCAAAGACGCGATCAAGCCCGGCATGTTTGTGGTGGAACTTGGCGTGTGCTTTTCACAACACATCAGTTAGGTAAACGAAATTAAAAATTATGTGGCTTGCTACACCCTGATTATCTTTCTGGGTCAAATTAAACAAGTTTCAATTGCTATGCCGATATCAATATTGTCATAATCTACCTTTAGTCTTGTGTTTAAGGCTGACAAGTTCCATACAAAAACACACACATCTTTTTCACTCGTGTTCACCGGTGTTCACTCGTGTTCACCGGTGTTCACTCGTGTTCACCGGTGTTCATGCACTCGTATTCACCCGTGTTCATGTGTAGTTTTAGTCAACATCGTTTTCGCAGGCCGTCGAATACTAATATTATCGCTCGACATAACTAAAGAGAGAAAATTCGAAAAGCTGGCTTAAACTCAGGGAAATAAATAAATAATATATTACTGTAAAAAACTTCCGGATCACAACAACTCACCGTGAAGTTACTTTCCCTGAAATTAATAAATCCACTACACATCACATTGCTCCTTTGTGAATCGAGCAATATCCCTGGTCGACTCCGGCAGTATTTATTTCCGTAAAGAGAAGAGCTACTTCAGATGTAACGCCGCGAAGATAAGGAAAGATGTTCACGCTTCGACGACCGTGTTGAAATGAGGATATTTTACATTTTCTGCCATCGTGCTTTGCGATGTCGTGTCCAACGCCGCCTGTCTCGTAAACACTACTTATTCATGTAACACACGTTTACAATCGGATAGTCTGCTGTTCTGTTGTACTGCAGGTTGCGAGTACTATTAGATGATCGTCTCAATGTTTATATTTATCTCATATTATAAGTTGCCCATCCTGTGATGGAGCTGTCACTATATTTCGGGTAGGTACAAAACACTGATCCCCGGTCCATGGACCCCTTCGTGGACCCGGTCCATGGACCCCGTGCGGGACCCGGTCGACCCCCTATAAAATTTTCTCAAATTCTTAAAAAACACATAAATTTTGCGGAATGTTTCCGCTTCGGCCAGGAAATAAGGTCGTGCTGAGAAATAAGTCTGATGATGAGGTGTTAAAAGCCTCCTTCATTATCGGATATTGCGCTGAATCACTGAATCAATCAGTGTTTATATTCACGAAATTACTTTTTCCACAGTATCTACATTCAATAATATAATATACAAGCTTATGTCATGGCAGATCAATTCAAGACTACATAGTATTAAATAAATCACACGTGGCAACAAAACCAATATCCAATATATAAAAATATATACAAGATCAGAATATATGAAACATCGACCGACATCGCACATTCATTTCAGTGGCGTAAAATTAGACTTGTAAATAAAATCATTTCACAATTACGCTCCCAAAACTCAACGACGAATAAACAGGAGTTTACTGACCCGATCGAAACTCCACATGTCACTTTGCTTATGCATCAGTCAATTCCAACAATGCCCATCCCCCTCCCGGGATATGGTGGGGCATTTGCATACTTTGAGATCCCGGGAGTGGGGCATTTGTAACCTTATATCGGCCCGGGGGTCGGGCATTATTCTACCACGGAGCATATGGTGGGGCATTTGACACTGCCGAAAATAATTCTGGGAAAGAGACTGCAGGTCTCGTAGTAACGACGTCATATTGTATCAAGTAAAAGAAACCAATAAATCTGAGTTGTTGTAATTATTCCAGCTGCCTGTGGATTCTATCTATTTCTCTAAACCTAGAAACCTGCAGTTTATACCGTCTTATCCACGTTATTTGTATACGCTAGGACACTTTAATTTTTACAATATAGCTAGAAAATAGCAGTTCTCGTACGTTCACCGCCCATCTAACACTGATCTGCAATCCTGTATTCTTAACTCTACGCTACGCTAAAATGTTAATTCAGGAGGCACTCGGGGCCCAAGCTCTGCTGGTCCGAGTTGGAAACGGTGATATCAAGTAGTTTGTTTACAAATATACACTGTTTGCTGCTGTCCACCGGACGAACAGAAGTCACACTATTATTATAAAAGTCTGTCATGTGGTTTTAATAAGCGCTTATTGTATAACGTTAACCGCGGTGCGAATGATTATTTATAGGAATGAAATATAAACTATGTAAATTAATACCATTTTGTTCCAGGCAGCTCAATAGCATAATCACTGATACAGCAGTGAGTATAATAAATACAAATACAAAACAAGATGGCGGATCTACAAAACCGTAACGGAAACTATCAATGAATAGATAGAGAAGTAGCACTTCTCTGCGCCTTGTGCATTTGCATGGAATTAAACTTGCATTGGGCAGTATATCGTTATGGATGTGCCCGGGGGTGGGGCATTTTCCTTACTTCTTTGGCTCCACTGTGGGGCATTTGAACACCTTGCTTGTCCCCACCGTGGGGAATTTGGGGAAAAAATAACGAAAATGACTAATGCCCGGGGGTTGTCCCGGGGAGGGGATGGGCATTGCTGGACGGGAATTGACTGATGCATTATGGCAGCTCAATGGAAGAATAACACTTTTCAAACGTCCTGCCTCGATAAGGACAATTAGGTTACAATTAATGGGAACTTTCTCAAGCTTAGTTTTCCTCTATAATTTATCGTGAAAATGTCTAAAACGCAATGTATCGCAGTGCAAAATTGCAACTGATGCCCAAAATTTCATAGTCGAGCGTTGCGTGACAGAGCGACGGCAGTAAATTATTCACTAAATCATTTTCGTCAAGAAAGTAAAGTATGCAAAGAAGCACCGCTCCGTTGTCAATCAAAATAACATGTTCTCACGATCCTTATCGCACTTCGTCATCAGACTTATTTGTCAGCATGACTTTAGTTGTTGTTCGAAACATTTTCACCGAAGCGAAAATCGTAAGGAAAGGATAACGTACATTCGCATTTTTTTTTTTTATACAAATGTATCAACATACAACACAATTGTATATTATCACACTCGATATCAATAACACTAAACACTAAATGACGATGAAACTCCACTCTTTGTAGGTAATTGTGTAGGAACTGAATACCCGCAAGGCTTCTTTAAGTTTCCTGCTAATTATTTGTGTCTTTCCTAGCTACTTAGGATTATATTTTCTTTTCGAACCAGAACCGCTGGCGACAGTACCAAAAAGCAGACAAGAAACGAACAGCCCGCTCGCATTGTTACTGCTTAAATTAGTAGTTGATCGGTTCCTATCAACTTGCATGCCGATAAATCTTCAAATGAACTTACCTTTACGCCCGGCGTATCAGGTCTTTTGATCAATTAGCTTCTATAAATTTTAGGTTGTTTCATGTACAAGCCAGAAACTGATATCATCTCAGGCTGCCGAGCAAATTTGCATACGTAGTGTCGTTTCGTGTATAATTTTACTCCGGGGGGTAGTGTTGAGTTAGATAAGGAAAACCGAAGAATAAAGATCGTATCTACTTAATTATTCTTTAGATAATATATTCGACAACAGAAATTAGTTTTATTGCAAGTAAAAGGTTTTGGTGTGTTGGGTCTTCGTAGTTTCACGAATAAAAAGATTATTTTAACGAAAAGACCGAGGGACCCCGCCGGTGTGCTAAAAACGTAATAACTAAATCATGGGATATGTTGACAACGCGGCCTTCTCGTTCTTAGGGGCCTTATGCACTAGTCGATTGAAACCCCGGCCCCCTGACCCCCGGGACAAGCGGGGCATTAACGGGGACATGGCCGTGGAATAACGCACATTTAGCGCAGCATTTCTCCGGTGGAACGGGGAAAGTAACGATTTGCAAAATTTGCGGGGATTTCAGCGGTGATTGTAACGCCAGCCACGACAGAGCGGGACTGGGCCCGAGCATCAACAACGCTGGAAATTGAAATCATCCATTTTTTTACCCATCGCTATTTTTAGTCCTAAACGCTTGGTTTATTAATGCTTAAAGACTGTATTTTCCTGATTTTTTGCTCTCTATTTCCGTAAGCAATTCGTTTTCCACATGAATTATTCATGTAGTGATCAGTTTATAAATATTCAATCATCATACATATTCAAACTTATGAGATCTCTGTCGCCATTATTCACGAACTTCGGTTGGAATGCATGTATTTACTTCTCATATCAGGTGCTTCTTCATTACAATAATCATACGAAAGTTGTGGATAGAAATCCCACTATAAGTGAGTTTTTGTCCCAAGCAAGCGGGTCATTACATGAAAAATGGGTATGTATGTGAGGCCAAGAGGCTCAAACCCTGACCCTGTTTGACCCAATCCGAGCTCCAAAACCCTGATTGCCCCCTTTTGGGGAAAAATAAAAACCTGATTGCCCCTTCTTAAAATTGTTTTCAAAACACGGTCGGATATACATGCAAAATACGGAACATTTCAAGTCGGGACGTGGCATTGGGTAAACAAATCAGCAGATTAAGTACATAGATAAGTACTGAAGCACGAATTAGCGACGTCACGATGTATGGGAACCTCAGTGATTGCATGTGGGCAGGCGATCACAATGCGGCAACAGAATGTCTTTTTTTGGCATAGTAGCTAAAAAAAACTGAACCCTAACTGCCTAAAAAATACTGAACCCCGACCCTGACTGAACCCAAATTATACTCAAATCCTGACCCTGATCTGCCCAAATCAGGTCAAAACCCTGACCCTACCTGCCCAAACTGAGCTCAAAATCCTGACCCACCCCGGCGGCACATACATAATACGTCACAAACGGGAGTTACCCCCCCCCCCCCCCACCTCGACGATAGTAATTAGAAAATATAGTAATAGAAAGTGTGCTTCAGAAAATGTATTGTTTTCAAATAATGGAACAACGGATTAGGTACTTATTGACTGAGTGGGAGGGCCGGACGGGAAAATATTTGGCTCGAGGTCATGATGACGTACGGACCTCGGCGGCTTTTTCCGGCCCGCTCACGCCATACACGGCCGGCCCTCATCACGTGACTTTTGTAAATGGTTTTGAAAGGAAAGCGCGCGCGGGCCGCCGTACGGGTCATATGATACTGAAGCTTATGTATATTCAATTTCTCAATGCCTCCTCCTAATTGAAAATTCTGAAGCACATGTCGGTGCCATAGGGGCGGGTATTGTAACAGCCAACTGCCCCCGATGGGCGGGGAAAAGGTCAAATTGTAACACTGTATAAATGTTACATTCCCCGCTATGTCCCGGAGGTCGGGGGGCCGGAGTTTCAATTGACTAGTGCATTAGAGGCAGCGTTGTCGTGCGGCCGGGAGGTGGCCCCTAAGAATGGGTGCGAAGGAGACTAAGGGCCTGTTTACAAGGAGATAGGGTTACCCTAGCACTAGGGGTTACCCTAGTTCTTGGTCATTTCCTCTTATTTTTAGCGATGTGTTTACAAGCAGGCGGGACAACTCAACTCGGCTGCCCGGGTTACCCTAGCGCTAGGGTTACCCTGTCTGAGAGCTAGGGTGACCCTAGCACTAGGGCTATGTGTTTCCCTTGTAAATGGTTTGCTAGGGAAAAGGCGCCTACCCGGGTCAACTCAGGCTTCACAGACTCGACGTATATTTCCCGCTTATTAGTCTGTTGGGTTACCTGTGGTTTATCGATTACTTTCATGACAATCTCAGAAGAGTTTATAAAATTGCTCTGTGTGAATTCTCTTTTCCGATTCCTACGACATAGATCTTCAATAATAAAAGATTGATACTTAATGAAGTTGTGTGAGTGGTTTATTGGCGATTTTGGGCCTTCTAAAGCAATTTATTAAGATTCAAAATTTTGACCGTTGGCCGCGGCTCTAAAAACCGCGCCTCTAGGCAACTCGACCTCGCCAAAGCACAGACTTACCTCAAAGATCACCCAAAAATCGGCACTTTTTTTCCTCGCTCGCTATTCAGCACAGGAGGGTATAATTATCAAGCAACATCTGACCCGAGATTTAGGAAAATCCATCAAATTTATCACCGCCAAACGGCCTCCTCAAGTCCAAAAAGCGCTACCTTCCAATCAGTCAATGATCAGTCTGTAAGAACCAGACCGACCAAAGCGGTCGAAAATTTTCCCGCCCCTATCCAAAACGATGCAAATCGCCTTTTTCATGGGGGACGACCATCAAGCGTGTAATTATACTTCCGCTCGAGGAACGGAAACAAATATATCGCCAATCAGAGGACCATTACTAGGCTTTTAACGAAACTGGCGGTTACCGAATAATTTTAACATTTTGGCTCCACTACACAACAACATCACAAAGGAAAACTCCTGTTTTACTCTGGTCATTTCGCCAGCGCCCGCAGTGGTAACACTGCGATATATATTGAAGTCAGAGGTTTGGGTTTGACGCGATAATTGGAGATTTAAATTGGATCTAAACCGGCGTTTGGAGACCTCGAGTCTCTTCTCAATGTCATCATCTATGTAGCAGTCTTTAGCTGAAACAGATCTCCATCGACCGTGTCTTTGTATAATTCTGTCATTTATTCCTGGATTAGCGGCTAAGGTAGCGCCAACTGACCTAAACGAATGCGAACCAAAAACGGAAGGGTCTACCAATACTCCAGTTAAATCCGATTTCAGTACATCCCTAAAAGTGGTATAACTGATGTGTCTGTCTTGATTCACTAAATGATGTCCTGAATTTGTTTTTACCAGAGATCTGAATAAATATTTTGTACAGTCTCCTGGAATATCCAGGCGCTCTAAATACAATTTGAGTAATTTTACAGGGGAAGTGAGAGTCTGACTCCCTTATAAGAACTTCTTAATTGATCATTTTCGGCTCTTAATTATAGTAATCTTCAGGTAACCTGGATTAAAGTTCAGATCACTTCTTCTAATACGAACGAGATCATCAAAACGTAACAGGGCCGAAAAGGCTAAGGAGTACGTACAAACGTTTCTCAGCTCCAGACAATTGGATAAGTTAGCATTAGAAATAATTTATTTTAACGTTTCTAATTTCATTGGCTCTTTTTTGTTAACCTTCTGTGTCCCTAGAATTCTTTTGGCTCCTTCTCTTACAGAACTAACTATGGGATTATCGGTTGGTGATGATAATCCAGCTAAATTATGAGCCCATCTAATGGCATACAAAGCAGTGTCAATAGAATGGTAATTGACTTGGTAGATTCTAATAAATATTGTAAATATAGAGCTACATGTAAGGGCTCTGCCGGGAAGTATTGAAAACTTTTGTATTTGTCAGCAAACGCTTTCCATCTCCTCAAGCTTCTGAGGTATGTCACCACTGTACCCTGCGCTCTCGAAGTTAAGACAGTTGTTTTCATCCTATCAGCCAAGGACTGCAGCTCTTCCTCCTCCTGAATATTAGTGAGATCATCAAAAAGATAGGAAGAAAACAACAAAAAACACTAATCAAATGTTGATGCAAATTGATCATCAATTCTATCTTATCAATTTAATGTTAATTATTATAGCATTGTCGTGAATTGCTTGTTGCAAGTTCATCAACAATAACTCACAGGTTTTTGATCTTGAAGTTTAATCACAATCACGGTTTGTCTCTTGTCTCAATGTTTCACTCACTCCGTCTCTCTCTTAATCCGGTTGTTTTTTCTCGTGTCTCTGAGTTACATGTCAAGTACATACGAATCAAGTATCCACATCTGATTGGATAACTAACGCCACCCTCATAACGCTCCACGCTTCACTTGCTGCATAATTATAATAGCATTACAATGGCCAATCTCCGACAGCATCTAGACATGACTGTGATAATTACTCGGGCTGCCTTTGGCAGCAACGAATCTTAAAATGCAAGTCGTTTTTTTATTTTTTATTCAGTGTAGCAAGCGTTCTGCGCATACGTTAAAGGTCAAATTCACACCAATCAGATCGCACTGTGCTGGTCACGTAACACTCGCCAGGTTAATTTATTTACATAATACAGTAAATCAAAATGGTGGATCCGCGAGCAAATCTCTCTCAAATTTGGAGTCCCATCTCTCAAATGTAAGCAGTTTAATGTTTTATTTAACTTCACTCGTGCGAAAGCCTTCCAACAGGCTCAGGATATTGCAACTGGCGCTCTTGTCGGAGCCGAAGGACCGCGTTTTTTACCCAGATGGCCTGTGATTTTATATACGATACGACGCCGGACCTGAAGGACTCAAAGATCCGATCCACACATATCGAATTGGAATTTAGCGTTTTCCTTTCTGCTGAAACCAAGGCTTCTTCGATAGAAAGGGCAAGATGTTGTGTTTTTCTATGAGGACAAAATAGTTCTCGTTTAAGCTTCTCTTTCGCCACGGCTTTGTTATTTGAATCTCTGTGGATTGGTATACTCAAATATACTGCACAATACTATACAACTGAATAAGAAGTCTTTAACAAAGCCGACTCAAACTCAAGAGCAAAGCTGAGAGTGAAACTGAAACTGAACAGTGTCTTGTCAGGTCATGAATTAAGGTACGGTGAGGTTGAAATCATTGCGTGTTTATATCTGCATTTCTTTGTCGATTTGTTGACCTCGTGGCGCTGATAGATTTTGCCATCGGACGGTATTCTTGTTTGAGGTACGTTTCGTAGGTTTTATGCCTCTCGGTCATAATACATACCAGCGCAAACACCGTGATCTGTAGGCCAACATGCACTAAAATAATTTTGAGCGTGTTTTTGGCTGTCAGAAATACCCCGGAGAAATAAACACTCGCACAGAATAATTTATGATGAGCTCAGCAATATTGGTCAACTTAAACAAGAATCCTCTCACGGCCGAGGTTTTGGTTCGAGAAATTAAAGGCTTCCAACAGTTCCCTTTATAGTTCTGTAATATAATGAGCAGATCAGTTTTGGGAAGGAGGGTATATAACCAACAGGCATTTCAGTTAATAAGTACCTGATATGGACGCGAGCTGCGATAAAGAGCCGCAGGGTAGAATGAACAGTAGAGAAATATATCATATGATAGCTCCATCATAGGTGGACAGGATACAACTTATAATATGGGACAAATATAAACATTTATTTGAGACACTCATCTATTAGTACTCTGAACCTGGAGAACAGCAGACTAAATTGTAAGCGTGCGGTACATGAATAAGTAGAGGTCAACTTCTTTAATTTGCATACACGAGAAATATATATACTAGGTGAGCAGAGAATGCATGTCACCGCGCTACCGGCCACTCCTAAAGACTGCTAAATTCAGCTAATAATTCTTCCCTTCGGTTATTACTAAAAGGATTTCAAATGAAAGTGTATTTCATCTTCAATCTCATGTGGCCCGAGTGAAAGCCCAGATGGGCTCTTGTTTGGTAAGCGCTCACAATGAAAAAATCGGACCATACCAGCATACACATTTCCGTAGTATACCTTATAAATTACAAACAACTAACTGAATAAACCTAGCGGGTTAGGCTGAACAGACTTATATTTGTATCGGTTCAATAGACCGATGTATCTGCTGAGTGCCATAGACTCATGACTACCCGTAAAGATAATACAATATAGTTAGTTAATACAGTGATAGATAATTATGTCACTGAGTGTAAATGTCGCACGCACTATTGGTATTTGTACAAAAACCATGTATTACGGACCTCAAACGTAATTTTAATGAGATTCTTAAAGCCACAATTGGAAAGCTAAATCTACACCGATTAAATATCGGATTCTTAGCCTTTCCCCTGACAATTATATTATCTCCTTGTAATATTCTCCAATCATGGCATCGATCCATTTGTTCCAGTGCACACCGTCTTCACATAATATGGTCCAGAAAATAGCAGATTTCCAAAGGGGAATAATTCATGTTCCCTCTGCTTCGCACGCTTTGAGATGTCTGATGACTCTTGGGATTAAGACCGTTGGCGGGAATAGCCAATTGTTGTCATAACACCAGTTCTGAGTGAATGCATCTACACCTTCAGTGCCCGGTTGATAATATCTGGAATTAAATCGTGTTAATTTAGAGTTATAGCAACAAGCGAATCTATCAACTGCACGAGGACCCCATAATAGGTCTAATTGAACAAACGCTCTATCAGTAATAGTATAATCATCATTAATAGTATAATCATCATAATCTGTGATCTTGCTGATGGCGTCAGCCTTTGTATTGAGATCTCTTGGGATCCACTTGATATCTAAAGATATCTTGCATTTTATACAAATTGAGAATAGATCTAATTTAAAGAGATACTCTGTAACTCCTGAACTTTACTCCCATGTAATACAATGGATACTACATTCTGATTATCTGTGAACCAGGCGACTGTACGATTCGACAGATCGAGCTTAAACGCCTGTAGTGAAAGCAGGACTGCTTTAAGTTCTCTCCATGTAGAACTTTTCTCTCTCTCTTCTTTACACCAGTTTTGATGAAAAACCTTGTCATCAATTTCTAGAATGGCACCACAAGTCTGACTGGAAGCATCTGAATATACCATTTTAGCTGGTGTAGACTTAGACGCCCACAACTCTTTACAATTCATGTGCTTTACCTTGTTATACCAAAAGGATAATTCTGTAATAGTTTCAGAATTTAGTCTTACATAATCATACCATGATATGCAGTTATTGCTGCCGCAGCGAGCGAGCCTGAAGCGAGCGAGCAAGCAGTTCAGTCTAATCTGTAAGCGGGTCCAAATCTCGATTTCTTTTTTTTAACACAATGCATTACTTCTATTGTCTTTTTTTTTACCACACTGCTTTGCAGGCATCTGATCGTCACGCGACATTACACGAGGTGGAATCTGCATTGTTTGAGCTAACCACTTTAATTTCTGTGTACGCAATCTTTGTGCAATCATGAATTTGTTGAAGTGTAGACGTGTAGGCGAACTCTTTCTAACTCTGTGTGAACTCTCAGTTTCTCTCTAGTTATCAAGATGGTGAGCAGCAAATAATTTTCTTCTGTTGGCTTCGATAAAGTCAAGCCGCCGGTTCAATACACTGAACAAGAGCCCATCTGGGCTTTCACTCGGGCCACATGAGATTGAAGATGAAATACACTTTCATTTGAAATCCTCTTAGTAATAACCAAAGGGAAGAATTATTAGCTGAATTTAGCAGTCTTTAGGAGTGGCCGGTAGCGCGGTGACTTTCATTCTCTGCTCCCCTAGTATATATGTAATTTATAAATAGTTTTATTTTTCTCGTATGTTGACCTTTTAATTTAAACACTACTTATTCGTTTAACACACTGCATTTGAGCAGGCATATATTCATTGTTTTGAACCCGAGAATTAACCGTACTACCGTACTTCATGGTCCCTTTCTTTAGTAGTGCATGGGTTGTCGGTCAGGTGATTGTAAACTCTCCGAGAGCAACATAGCACATAAAATGTATTCTGATGAATAGGGATCGGTTTGTCATGTAAGAAAGATGGCTCTTGAACAAACTGATAAGCTTCAGTAGGTTGGGTAGTCTCGGAACACTGGAGACCTTGGTCTTTCATTGTCTTCTTTTTTGTCTTCTTTCTTTTTTTTTTAAAGTTTGAAAGTCGGATCTGAGCTTTATTATATCCGCTTTCAACTCGCCATTTTCAACTTCTAGGTCAATAATATAGTCGTGATGACAGCATCTTGATTTCGGTCTTGTATATATTATCTTGCTGCACTAATTTGTCTTCCAAATGACTGAGTTTGGTTTCTTGATTCGTGTTTTGATGTGACGAGAGTAAGAATTCATTACGCATATCAGTTAGGTCAGCCTCCATGTTACAAATCAAGGTCATTAAAGCAGCGAGAGAGTTCTTATTGCGGGCTAACAATCCTCGTGAAGAATCTCAAGAATTCCGTCTCTTCCGGTTTGAATTTGACTCATGTGTATGTTGCTTTTGGAGTTTCAAGGATATGTTGATCCAAAACTACAGGCTCTTGGGGTTTTTCATTGACTTGTGAACTTGCAGGCTCTGTAATTTGTTTTGTTTTCTTAGTATAACATAAAGTGTTGAACATGTTCATGTTCTCAAGCATGTCGCGCGTGACCTCTGTTTCTTCATTCATTAAGTTCTCTACTTTCAT